>JAOTQQ010000001.1:67627565-67652304 GCA_026546715.1 Gallinago undulata | reverse complement strand
TCCCTCCATCCCCACCCCTTTTTTTTTTTCTTTTTTTCCTTTTTTTCTGCCTCTCTCCTTACCGAGCGAACTTCATTGTTTTCTGGAGGAAACGGTAATGTTCAGACATTAAACCTTAATTGGGCTTTTCTTTATGATGTTTAATTTCCTCCGCGGCAGACGGGTTTGCATCTTGCTGGGAAAAGATGAGAGAGAGGAAAAAAAAAAAAAAAAGCAAAAAAAACAAAAACAAAAAAAAAAGGAAAAAAAGAACCAAGAAAAAGGAGAAAGGGAAAAAAAAAAAAAGCTTGTTTGAAGTCTGCAGTCCAGCTTGGGGAGGGGGGAGAAAGGATGAAAAAAAATCAGGATTTGGAGAAAAATGAGCCATAAAAGAGATCCCCCCCCCCCCCTTTGCTGTTTCTTGGCTCATCTCTCTGCCCCTCACCGGCGGGAGGGGGGGTGGAAAGAAAACAAAAAAAAAAAAGAAAGAAAACAACCCCCCAAAAGCCCCCAAAACAATTAAAGGGGGTGGTTTTAATAAAAATGAAGGTTTGCGGCGTTGGGCGGGCGGGTCGCCGGCCGTGGCATTGCCCGCGGGGCCGCGGCGGAGCGGCGCGGAGGGGCCGCGGAAGGGAGGCGGGAGGCTTAACTTGACCTTCACTTTGCGAGGGCGGCCCCCGCCCACCCAGACGGGCGGCCCCGACGGCTCCTCCCGCGGGACAGCGCGGCGCGGGCAGCCCTCCGCGGGCGCGGAGGCGGAGGGGAAGAAGAGGAAGAAGAGGAAGAAGAAGAAGATGATGATGAAATAAAACAGAAGAGGGTACCGGGGAGGGGGGATTTTGGAACACACACCCCCCCCCCCCAAAAAAAAAAAAACCACACCAAAACCAGACAACATGGATTTTAGCATTAAACACCTGATCTAACTTCAAAGTTAGCCCCTGCTTTGAGCAGGAGGTTGGAGCAGATGACATCCAGGGCTCCCTTCCAACCTGAAGAATTCTTTTATTCTACTTCTTGCTTATTGTAGATTCAGGACTTGCTTGTTGTGTGTGGTGACTTGAGAAGAGCTGCCACTATTATATTTGTGAGTACAAGTCCTGAACCTGTGGGCTGCTCAGCAGGCAATAACCCTTAGCTCTGCACACAGCTTCAATGAATCCAGCTTGTAGGATTATACTTAAAAGCCAAACAACTGATAGGGAAAAAAACCCTTGTACTGGAACTCCTAAAATCTCATATTGTAGTTTCATTATTATTATCTACTTAGTGTACTGATACTTTGCCCTGCACACTATTGCAATTTCTTCCGTTCAGGTGAGGGAAAGGCTGATAGATCTCAAGGACCTCTTTGAAGAGCTTCCAACAAAACAGACTTGGTATTGCTGATAAGCTTGAAGTTGAAAGAAAACAAAAGACTGTACCAGAAGCAAATCCTCGCCTCCACTTCCTTCCTTTCCCCTGCTACCTTTGTATCTTACTCTAACAAAAGCAAGCCCAAACTTCTGGATTTTTCTATATGTTTTATTGCACAAAAATATATAATTGGATATTTTAGAATAAAACGTACCTGAAGCTACTGGTATGTTACAACCAGCAGCTTTTAGGGCGTTAACAGCATCAGTGACTCTTGCAGGATATACACAAACTGCTCCAACAGTAATACCTGAAAAAGTCACAGTTCACTTTTTCACATGTATAGATTTCCACCTTCTCTGGTGCAATCCATATTATGAGCATGTGTGCATCGTTTGCACCTCCCACTTCTGCATTCTCACAAGGATTTTAAGCACCTACACCAGGGATATCTGTTTTCTTCTTCAAACACTTCAGGTGATTCTCCATATTGTTACCTCCCTCATGTTCCTTCAGCTGACCCTGGGAGCAAGTTTGCATTAGCAGGAATTAAAACGCCAAGTTGCTTATTGACAGACTCACCATTTAATGCCAACATGTTCAGTTAAGACATGCTTAGTCAGCAAATTACTGCGAGAGAAACTGCACTGCCAAGCTCTGTCCTTACTTGTTGAGCCAGACTGAGCCCAGCAGCAACCGAGCAGTCTTTATGTTAATGCAGTCCTACTGCATTTTTAGTTAAAATGCTATTCTCTCAGTCTCAGGTAATTGACCTCATATTTAATACTTCAGCTGTCTGAAGAGTCCATAAATCCAAGTTTTATAAAAAGACTACTCTTTGATATTTTATGTGTACGGCTCAAAAGCAGAGGGTTGATTCCTCTTTGGTTTTACATCGTATGACTTCAATCAGTGGATCAGTGCCCATGTAAACCTGAAATATTTCAATAGTAAAAGCACGTCCCAAATGTCACTGAGATTTTGGTTTTGACAGATCATGATAAGGCCAAATGATGGGACAAAGGTCAAATGCTATTCACTGACACATCAGTGTTTACATCTGGAAAAATCCAGAAGATCTGCTCAGATATAGAGGGGTTTTATTGGTAGTTATATTGACAGTCTCAGTTTGCTCTGAAGCTGAATTGTGTTCAGTCTTGGGTGAAACACTGGGACTTCAGGTGGAGCCTGCTTGGGTAATATCAATGAAAATTTTACCGCTAGTTCTTAAGGGTTGTCTTTTGCCCCTTCAGCTCTGGTGGCTTAGCTGAGAACTGTGTATGTGTATACGTGACATGCACATAACCACATACACTCACTACAGGACTGATTCCTTAAAGTAGACTGGGCTGCGAAGATGTCACCTGTCCTAAGTGCTGATATATGCAGGTAACACATAATGTTTTCTGAAGTTAAAAATAACATGTTTAGGACTGTGGAATGCATCTTTTCCAACAGGCAAAGTGGCAGGCTTGGTAGTTACATACAGCAACAGCAGCTGAGCATGAAATCCAAAGGCATCACGTGAACACTCCCCCCCTTCCCCAATTTAGTAAGGACATCAGCAAACTAACAGAATATTCAATTAGTTTCACCTTAGTGCACTGTTATTAAAAGACATACACTGAGGTTACACACTTGTGGCTTTCATATCAAATTTGCTTATAAGGTATCATAACTTACAGTGTCACCCTGAGTTCATGCTTCACTTTGGCTGCCAAAATGAGAGTGGATTTTTTTTCTCCTTGTATCCTTATATTCGCTCAACAGAATAGATATTTTGCAGCTAGAACTTAAGACAGTTACTTTGAATATGACTACATAAAATCTAGTTTGTTCTCTTGGGACTATTAGCTCTGTAGTGCTGCCTACCATAACTGCTTCCATTATGTGAAGAGGAGGCCATTTTTTCAGCTATCATCTGAAAATTGAAAAAATACTGAGGAAACGCAGACATTTTCTCTACACAACACACACAACAAAACCAATCATACCTTTATCATGCATATCCAAGGCTTTCAGCAGATCCTCTCTGATGGGATGCTTTGCTTTAAAACACAGTCTGTGAACATTTGAGGGAGTATCATCACCTGAAAGAGTGGTAAGGTCTATGCAGGTAACAGCTTTCAGCAGCCAAGCAGCCTATATAGGGAGTGAAACAGAAAATACAGTATTTCAGTTTATGCTTCCAAAACCAAACTGACTTCAGGGATGCAGGAATCAGAAACCTGTCTCTCACTGTAAGAATAAGGATGGCAGATGTTTGGTCGTGTCTTGAGCAGCGTCTAATGGCACAGAGAGGATTTGGAATCAGAAGTCAGCTCTCTCGGAATCAAAGGATCTAATTCCAATTTTTGATGCAAAAGCAAGCTACCAAATGGGACTCTCAGAATCAGACAGACATTTTTACCAGGACAAAAAGCATCTTGTTTCAAATTTAATTCTATAAGACAACGATAAAAAAATCACCTGTATGAGGAACCTCATTGTCATAATATATTCTGTTCAATATACTATGTCTGTATCTTTAGAGCTTGCATGCACAAAAAATTATACGCATAGGTTTGCAACTGCCAATAACCAGATGAATGTACACATCAACAGTCTGCACACTTACGCGTTTGCATGCTTCTGCTATGAGAGTGAAACATGGAATCAGTAGGGGGTAAGAACCCAGACTTCTTAAAACTTAGGGTCTAGACTCCACATGTTTTCACTTTCTTTTGTGTGAATCGGGAATAAAAAACATCTGTAATTATTTGGTAAAAAAAAAACAAAAGCAAGAGCTCAGTGACAGGGCTAAAACACTCTTTAGATGAAAATACTACAGAATTTCAACACTTACTAATTGGAGAATGGAACAGAAGCACAACTAAGAATTTTTTGAGATTTTGTGCTGAACAAGAATTGAGCTTAAGACATGATTTTGAAATATTTGTTGAAGGTCTTCCAGCAAATTCTCATTTACAGTGATGGCTTCAATAAAAACTGACATCTCCTATCGGGAACTTGTTCAACAAGGGAAGAATCTGCAACAAGCAAAGTCCACTCAAGTCCATAAAGTCTCTCCCTGACTGCCCTGTTCCGTGACACAATTTGTCAGTAAAGGCAGCAAAACTTGCTGTTTCTTCATGGAGGTATCTTAAGATGCTGGCCGGCCTACAAATCTTTCACACTTTGCTGATGGGAGTCACCTTTCTGAACTCGCAGTAAATGTTACACAGAAAGCTACTTTTGGGTGACCAAACAGAGTAACCAACCATTACCATCCTCTGTTACTCTACACTTGACTGTTTTTTTCTAACAGATTTCTACTTTCACCCTATAATACTACAGAAGGGTTTTTCACTTTAAATTGTTTTAAGTTTCTTTTAGTTGGATTTTTTGTCTCATCTCTTATGACATGAATCATAAAGTCATCAAGACAGATGTAGTCAGGGAGTTCCAAGAACTGATATGTACGTGGTATTTTAAAAAGGGTTTTTCAAATTAGTATTTTTGGAAATGGGCTTCAAAATTTTAATATGGTGCTACTCAGATTCAAACACGTAAAGGTTCAAAATCATCTCTGTGAAATAAACAGCACATTAATATCATGACTGCAATGACAGTGTTCAAATACAGAAGAGATGCTTCTGAAATAATCTCTTAGCATTCTTCAAAGTAAAACCTCACTTGAGTAGCTCAGTACCAGTGTTACTACACAGGAGAGTGGAGAAGTGTTAGTAATAATTAAACATTTGTCCTACAGCCATGTCGAGGGAGCGACACTAAATCCCTTTCTTCCCAATGATTCTTTGTAACCAAAGCCTGTGGCTCTCTATTCCTTTGTTCTTTATACAGTAAATTCTGTGAAATCAGAAGACTTACTTTTTGTATTACTGCACCTGCAGCATCTGAAGATAGCCAAGGTCATGGAATACCCTCTGGATTTTATCACTGAGACTATTTCCCAACCCAGAGCCACTGGACCTCTAAACTTGGTATTAAGTGACTTTTTAAGTGTGAGAAACTCACACATAAGCTAATGTCTAACTTTCCTCAATTTATGTCCATTTTTTATTTAATCATACCATTAAAAGCACAGAGTTTCAGGTTCATGTAACAAGCAGGAAGTTGTTTTATATCACCTACCAGAAGGATCTTATACAGCTATATCAAATCATCCCCAAATTGTGTTCCACAGGATCTGTGCTCATTGTCAACGCTGCTTCGGCCACCCCAAAATGACTGACCGACATGCTAAGCCCAGGATACCAACTATTTTGAACAGTTTTTTTAAGAATTAAGTATAATTAAATTATTCTTGCTTTGTTCTACTATGTTGGATTGTTAAGATTTATCCTTGAGTGTCTCCTTCCTCCCCCTTCCACATTAACAGTTCCTGTTGCAAGTAACAATTTGTTTAGTGTGCAGAGAGGAGGAATCTCCACGGTGTTTCCTCCACGGCATTTCTCAGACCTTGCCCATAGCTGATCGCTGCCAAAGCACTTCCAGCACCATGCAGCCAGCTCTGTTCCCCTCAGCACTTCCCATCCCGCCGCTGAGGTGGCAGAAACCAGCACGTGGCTGTGCCTCAGCTGCCTTACTTTGCAGAAGACATTAGCTTACCTTGCTGACCTGATGGCTTTGCATTACCATTCTTAGGTACAAACCGGAGAAACCAAAATGCCCACCGGGCCAGTATCTGCCACTTCTGACAGGGGGGCAGTAACGGTAGAAGCTGACATTAACTGCTGAGACATTAAATATGTGTGTTCAATGAAGACAAGGTAGCCTTCAAAAAAAGTTCATTTGCACCACTGGCTTTAGCGTGGCTCACATGAACCTATTTTACACTACGATGGACAATAACTGATCATTTCCCTCCTTATCTCAGGAGCTGAGAAGTCAGACCCCTTGATGTTAATACCCAGCCTTCCTTCTTCCTTTTTTCCTTTTTTTTTTCTTTTCCCCCTTTCTTCCCCCTAGTGCCATAGCCACTCAGGATTTTTGAGTTTTATGTAAGATCTCGTTAAGCAAAAAAATCACACATGTTGGGGATGTTTAAGTGAAGAAAAATCATCCAGGTAGGTCAAACTTGACAGGGACCATGATGATATCTTACAGCCTTAAAATTAAAAAATAAGAAGGCAGCGTGCAGAGAAGTCTGCCTGGGAAACAGAATAAATGTGGTGGGATAGTAATATACAATTTAATCCACTCATGAATAAAGATGACTTAAATTCATTTGCGGTTTTGCCACTCATGAGTTATAAGGTTTTTAACTTGTTTGGATAAATGCATCACCTTATTCCATCCCATCATCATCAAATACAAATTATTAAAATAAGACATGGACAAGCACATCTTTTAAGTTTACATGCATCTTGAAAAAAATTCAATATTGCAGCCTGGAGAGGGAGAGTGACTGATTTAAAAATACAGGAACAGAATGCATAAAAAGAGCACTTACTTGCCAATTACCTCTCACAGTTCTCCATTTTTTAATTTGTTCTGCATGCCTCACAACTGCAGGTCGATTCACATGCACTTTTGAGATCCAGCCAAGTTCTGGGGTGGGAAAGAAAAGAAAAAAAAAAAAAGTCTCATCTATTTCTGTGTTCTTTTAACAGTGGGGGACTTCAGAAGAAAGTTGTAGTTTGGTCTGGGACCTCCAAACCTTTATGTTGTGCTTTCATGTCCTTTTAAGGGCTTGCTTATTTACCACCTGTCCAAAATATCATAACAGCATTAATTTCTGTTAGGGTATGATGTGTGCATTGGATGTGTCACACAGCATGTTTTGTTTGCTATTACAGCTGATTTAACTTACTGCTAACGAGAGCCACTATGTTGCCAGTCTTGGACTATGAAGTTTATTATACATGTAGCATATTAAAAAAAAGCCCTACAAAACAGCCTTCTGCCATTGCTTGCTGATTTACTTCTTGATTCCAGAGTACGATAACATTTATTCAGTCCTTTGCTTGTTTGCTAGCCTCCAGGATACAACATTTTTTCGTGTGAATCTTTGTTTCCAGGAATTGCACCCAACACAGTCACCAAAACCTCTGGACAGACCCTTGCTTAACAAACATTTGAGCTGGTACTGTCTCGAGCTAATTTTACTGAATTTGCTACTAGGGTATGACTAACTGCAAGCTTCCAAAAGCACTGAATTCCTGGGCAACACGTCTGCCTGGGGGTTGCTGAGATGCATGCTGGCCTGAGAAGTGCTCACCTCGCCAAGCACCCTGGAGGACTCAGGGCAACACCTTCAACGTGTGAATTCCTTCAGAAGCCCGCAGCAGACAGCTCGGGTCACAACTCCATGAGCTTCAGTATCCACAAACAATAACCAGACCCAAAGAGAAGCAGATACTCAATGCTTACTAAAATGATGTAACTGTCTAAAAAAAGAACCACCAAAAATTGGACGCTGCCTAAGAAAAGGAGATAAAGGAGAACTGAGGGTTCAGGCCCTTCAATCTTGAAATTTCTGCTTAGTATGATAAACCAAATGCATAACTCTGAATTTTAATAAACACGAACTGCCCAAAGAAGTGCACAGAAAAAAAAATCACATGATCTTTAAAATGTCTTATATGCCAAAATGTAAATAATTCTTCTTGATACTAATCATATAAGCAATCCATGAAAATACTCTGAAGACAAACAACATCAACAATCATTAACCACCAATCATCAGCAAATCACCACCATCAATCATCAAACACCATCATCAGTTAAGGTCAGTGTATGGACATGGGCTCAGATACTAAGAGATAATAATTCTGAGTGACTTAATTCATTAAGACCATCTCACCTCTACGAGTTTTCTTCACTACTGTATTAGATTTGCATTTCCCCTGAGCACACTTACTAAAAAAAGGTTTAGAACTATAAAAAAAGGCAATAGCCAAAATCACACTAATTTTGTACAGAAATCTTATCCTCAAATGTTTTGTCTTCTAGTTGTAATAGCCAAAAAAAACAAAAAGTGCAGAACGAATATGCTAGCTAAAGTGTGTAAATACAAGCTTGTTTTCCTAATTAGACCTACAGAAAGCTCTGGAGAAACCAATCTAGGGCAAAGATGACTCAGTGGAAATGCAAGACAAAGGCATGAAAACACAGCTAAATGAAATCTTGTGCTGAGCACAGTAAGCCACCTTGCTACCACTTTCCTATTACCACATACAAGTAATTAAATGAGCAGTACTCGCAAGGTCAAAATGTTGGCCAAAAGCAAAAAAAGGTAAACCAAAGAAGGAATTTCAAAGGAATCCCAAGGAATTTAACGATTTTATAAGACTAGCATCAGTCTCACTGTACGGCAACAAAAAAAAGGAGGAGCTTGCAAAGTTACAGATGAGTCAAACAACAAACCCTCATTACTTCTCTCCATATTCAAGGCTTATTCATTCTGCCCCAGAAGCAAGAAGCTCAACTGACATGAAGAACGCAAGTGAGAAAAGCTATTGCTACAGATCTCATGGCTAAAGCTTTCCTTCTTTTTGAATATCAATAAATGCAAACCAAATAAACACAGACAGCTGAAATACATATAAGTGAAACCTCTGCATCCTCTGCAGTTGCCTTAAAGTTGAGGCTCCTACATGATCAGCAGAGAGCATACGACAATTCCCACGTTATAGGCAAGAATTGACAGTCCACAGGGTAGGAAAACACAAATAAATAAATAAATAAAGGAAACGCAAACTCTATGTTGTGATTCTCCTACTACACACCAACTGCTCAGGTGGAATCATTTAATCATAATCCAACAAAATAACTTTGGAACACTACTAGGTGCACAGTGACTTTTGAGTCCCTTTGAAAAACGTAACAAAAATCAAAGCGAGCAATTTAGATGAAGTACTCGGCTTCTTGCTCTCTACTACAGATCAAGAAGCTTCAGTTACTCTACCCCAACCTATTCTTTCTACATTATGAAAAACAACCAAGAAATCCAACTAAATAATTAATTTATAAAAATTACTGCCTTCTGTAGAAGACTTAGGAAGACTATGTAGAAAGCATTCAGTTTGTTCAACCTGGAAAAGTTTCATCTTCCTGGTTCTTGGGGAATTTAAGGGGAACCTGAATTTAAGTGAAAAAAACCAACATTTTCCCCATGAGTAGGTTAACCCTTCATTACTTATTATTTGGAGCAGATTCAGTCGTATTCGCCTTATGCTGGACTTTGGTAGAAACCTACTGTCATTGTGTGTGCCCCAACCTGACTTGTGAGCACAGCTTCTCAGAAGGTCAGAGTAATATCTGCAGGAAAGAGAGTCCTGCAAACTACAGTAGCTTAGAAGAAATAGTCAAGTGTAATACCCTTTGCAGGTTGGAGGGAGGGTTGGGAAAGCAATCTTTAAGAAAATCACAATCAATGGGAGAAAAGAGGGGGAAGAATAGTGGAATTGAAAAAAAGAAAAATAAAGCTACTACTTTTGCTAACTCATCTTTGCCCAAAGTCACCCATGAAAAGTTACCATAGATCAGCTGATCAGCAATAGCTGATTGCATGTTCTTAGTTCTTTGCAAATACGATGAAATTCAATGGCTTAAATCTTTTTCATTTGCATAACACACTTTACCTTCTGTTTTTAATAACTCCAGACTAGTCATGAAGGTAGCTCACACATGGCAACTCAATAAGGTGCAATATCTAATTTTTGTGCCTGATATGGAAGTTTCTTTGAAAGCCCGTAGAATTTAGATCTCCAAATATATTTTTTGAATGTGAGATACTGAACCATGGTGCAAAGCAAAGGCAGAAAACTTTAAAAAAACTTAAAATAATTAAAAAGAAATCAGTACAACTTAACGTGAGACATGCAGCTTACTAAAGGAAATAAACGGGTATAATGAAAAAAACCCACATGGTGAGGAAGGACAAAGGTTCTAGTAATATGCAGCAGCAGATGGAGGCTTCTACCCAACACAGACCTTTTACCCAAGCCCACTTCTCCATTAATTAAAACAGTGGGCAAGTGAAAACAAATATTTCTCAGCATAACTGCCTCTAAATAGACTTTGAAAGTTTGCCAGGTGAGGTCTCACCAAATCTTTAAATGTAAGTGCCTTTATTCAGAAAAACCACTCACAATTCCAGCTTTTTTTTTTTTTTGCATTAAAAATCAGAATAAAACCATTATTTGAAATAGAACTGATTGCCTTTGGATTCTTCCCTTCCCCCACTCCCCCAAGCTTTATGATTTAGTATCTGGCTAAGGAAAACGATATTTAATTAGGCTCATTAACCTTGCAGTGTGAACACGTCTTTTTTTTTTTTTTTAAATAAGTCATCTGCTAGTCATCTGCACAGTCATGTGGCTTCAGGGATAAAAGTAATTAAAGCAGTTACACTATAGCTAATTAGCCAATATTCTGTAATCATTCTTCAAGTTTACTTTTTCCTCTGAAGACGTTTGAAAAAATCATATTCGAAATCTTAACAGGAAATTCATCTTCTCTCTTTGAAGAACATGAATCCAAAAATACCAAGCATTTCCTTAGAAAACAATAAATAAAACCACTTCATTAGTATAATTACATAAATATCTCAGATACCTAACACATTCCTCATAAAACAGACTAAGCTTTTCAGAAGACTTAAAAAAAAAAAATGTGTAGATGGCATCCCTTCAGATGGTGAAACAGAAAGCTCAAGAATGCCTGAGGCTGTAGTTTCACAAGAATTTTAAGGCAGCACTGTCCCCAAAAGAAGCTGCTCCCCTCAACTAATTATTTCCTCCTCTGTGCCAGAAACAGCATGTGTGCTCCTGCTCTTACCATGAACACATGATAAACTGGGTAGGGGAAGTGATGAAGGCTGTTATTTCTGGGGAAGCGAGTGAAATTGTGTCCTGAACCTTTAGTGAAGAAATGAGGTATTCAGCTGGACACAGGCTGACCCCAGCTGGCCATGCATAGCTAAGCAAAGCCACTGATGAGAGCGAAAAGGCTTCAGGATCAGGTCTTGTTACAGTTATCATACCATATAAGCTCTCTAGTGGTTTGGGGATTATTCAGTTTCTTGGAGACAGAAGCTGTAGTTACTTTCCCACAGCGACTCTTGCTGTGGAGCTCTTTTATTTTCAGATGGGTCCTCCTTACATGAAAGAAGTTCAGTCTCCAAGTCATCAGCATTCAGATACTCAAAGCAGGACACCAAGGCATGAGCCCTGAACTAGAAATCAGCTCTATTATCTTGTGACATTAGTGAAATCACACAATGTTGACCATGGATGGCACGAAATGGATCATGATATCCTCCAAAGCACTTTGTTCTATAGCTCGCTTTCTCAGGAAAGGCTTGTAAGCAGCTTTCAACCTGAAGGACCGTGTCCTCTGCTGTTCCCTCTTTTTTTCCCTGGTTCCAGAGACCTCTCCTCACACCAGTAACCCAGCTGTCCCTGTTATGGTCCTTGTGACCATGGAGTAAACCAGGATGTTGTTACTTGCATAAAGTCCCCCCAAAAAAAGATGTCATGAAAAGCCATGTAATTGCTGAGCAGACCCTGCCTTATCCTCAACAGAAGGACTAATTTGGTCACTCCACTCAATGACTTACTTATTTCTGAGACATCTATCTGTCCTTCAAATTTGATTAAAATTATCCAGCATATTCAAAAGGTGTTAGAAAGGAACAGTGAAGAAACAGAGGCACAGCACAGTCTAAAACTAGCTATTAATATATTAGAACAGAATTACGCTGCCTTGAAAAGGGATGCAACACTTCATTATCTAAATGCCACTTACCAACAGGCTACCTCTCACATGTAAATGGCTCAGAAATACCAACTATAATTAAAAATATCAATTGAAACATAATGAATATACTTCTGGCCCTTCAACTAGAGGGGCTGAGCAACACAGATAGAATTTTTTTTTTTTTTTGAATCCAAGAACATACTTTGCAAAACAACTGTAACTAATTATTCATTACTCGGAGTACATACTTGTGTGCATATATATATACACACACAAAGGAGAAAGGAGGAGAGAGAGTTATACAAAATATTTGGAACACACTCAGAGATTGGTTTAGTGGGTTCAAAAAACCAATAACTAAGTTGTGCAGGTCAGCTGCATATTGAATGCTTTTCCCTTGACTATGGTTGTAAGATCTGGCCAAACGTTAGTGAGGTCACTTGTCCCTACCAATAATTTCCCACCTGGCAGCATGGCCTTCCTTACATGAATGCCTGCCTGAGAGAAGATGACTGTTTGATAGGTGGATGGTGCCAGGCTCTTCAGCGGAGCCCAGTGACAGGACAAGGGGCAGTGGGCACAAGCTGGAACACGGGAAGTTCCATATGAACACGAGGAAAAACTTCTTTACTTTGAAGGTGACAGAGCACTGGAACAGGCTGCCCAGAGAGGTTGTAAAGTCTCCTCTGGAGACAATAAAGACCCGTCTGGATGAGATGCTGTGCAACCTGCTCTAGGTTAACTCACTTGGGCAGGGGGGTTGAACTAGATGATCTCCAGAGGTCCCTTCCAACCCCTACCATTCTGCGATTCTGTGAACTGAACTGGCTTCACATTCAAATCTCTGGATTCCCCATGCATATTGCAAGTGAATTCATGGAATCATGGAATTGTGAGAGTTGGAAGGGACCTCTAGAGATCATCTAGTCCAACACCCCTGCTAAAGCAGAGCACATCACTCAGGACTGCATCAAGGCGGGTCTTGAAAATCTCCAGAGAAGGGGATTCCACGACCTCCCTGGGCAGCCTCTTCCAGGGCTCTGACACCCTCACCCCAAAGAAGCTTTTCCTCATATTTGAGTGGAACTTCCCATGTTCCAGCTTGTGCCCGATGCCCCTCATCCTATCGCTGGAAACCACTGAAAAGAGTCTGTCTCCCTTGTCCTTCAACTCAGCCTTTAGATACTTGTAAACATAGATAAGATGTCCCCTCAGCCTTCTCTTCTCTAGGCTAAAGAGCCCCAGCTCTTTGAGCCTTTCCTCGTAAGGAAGGTGCTCCAACCCTTTAATCATCTTCGTTGCCCTGTGCTGGACTCTCTCCAGTAGTTCCCTGTCCCTCTTGAACTGGGGAGCCCAGAACTGAAAAAGCGTAACACACGCCTAGTTTAAAGTAACCGGAGTGCATTTGCAAACTTCCGTGCTAGCTTTTTTCCTAACCGACCCTGAAGATTTGCCGCTATACTATTAACATGTTTGTTTCAGCAGAAAGATACTGTTCTGACAGCTACAGCTGAAATTGACCTGTCCCTGTTAAGCAGCCCACAGCTAAGCACATCAGAGAGGAGCTTAACGGTTCACTTTTAGGAGTTAGAACAAGCCAGCCATTTCGAAGAATGGCAACAGAGTCAACTTTCAGCCGTCCACAGGTGAATTATTTAAACTGCATGTTAGCTCTGTAACAGCGCCCATGCTCGTGCCAGACAGGAAACATGTGACATGTGACACCATGCGGCATGGCCTCCTGAACTCTGCTCCTGCTAACTGGGAGATCTCCCTGTTGCACAGCAGCTGCCCTTTGCTTCCCATCTTCCATGACACCACCCCTGTACCTCTTCCACTTGATTGTCTGTTGACTGGTATTGACAAAATTATCATACCTCAGAGGCAGGCCCCAGGATGGCTAATCACCTTAATTGAGTCCAGTTGGGGTTTGCTGGGTGGAGAAGTCAGAAAGCTGCAGCTCCTTCTCCTTTGCCCACCCCCAGCAGTTGGCAGAAGAGGAGCTCTAGCCGGGAAACAACAAAAGAAACCCTTCCTTGGCTGCTCTCTGCCTTACCTGCGGTACAGCTGCCTCTCAAGCCCAGAGAATGCTTGCAAACACCTGGAGAATCCTTATCAGTTTTCAGGAAGCAAGCAACAAGAAGGATAAGGAGAGCTGAAGTCCCAAGTTTACAAACCAGAATCTAACCAACAAAAAAAAAGTGCTTGGAACCTCTTGGGGAAGAGAGAGGGTGGGAGGTTTATTCAGTGGGAACCATAAAAGTGCAGAGGAGGGGCCCAGCTTTGTGACAGGACAAGGGCCGCCAAGTCCCTTGTCCTCCTGAGCTGAGGCCGTAGGTCACGGGCAAACCTCAACCCCTGCTTCACCCTGGGGGTGCCACGAGTGTAGGTTAAAGGATCGAAAGGAACTGTAACTCGATTTCTATTTCGGCTTTTCACAAAAAGCAAGGTTTTGCAGCAGCCTGGCCTGCAGGCGCTGAGGTGGCTCCGCCGGAGGGGGGGGGGGGGAAGGGGGAAGGGAGGCGGGAGGCCCGGCCCCTCAGCCGAGAGCCGCCCGGCGCCTCACCCGCCCGGGCGCTCACCGGCCCTTCGCCCGTCGCAAGGGCGGGCGGCCCTGCCCCGAGCACCCCGGGTTACCGCCTTCGGGAGCCCCCCTCACGGCTCCGCAGCCATCACTTTAGGCCGGAGGAACCGTGGGCCAGACCCGCCTGCATGGCCCCCCGCGACGGGGGCGCCCGCCGGCCCTCCCCACAGGCCGCCGCCCCTTACCCAGCTCGGTGCCCGGATTCCGGCCCGCCATAGCCCGCGCTGCCGGCGGCTCTCCGCCCCCGCTGGCGAACCCGGGCGGGGCCGGGCAGAGTTCGGCCTCACCGGTCCCGCCCAGCGCCGGCAGGAAGCGGCGGCGGGCGGGCTCGGTGCGGTGGAGGCGGCTGCATCCCCCCGGGGCGCGGCGGGCTCTTGGGGCCGAGCCCCCCGCACGGGAGCTGCCGGTAACGAGGCAGCCAAGTACTCTTTGCCTCACCGAGAGACCACTGCCGCTTTGTGACAGGGGTTATTGGGCCACAGAACAGTAGGGTGGTTTAGGTTGGAAGAGGGACTTTAAAGATCATCGAGTTCCAAGGCCCTGCCATGAGCAGGGATGCCTCCCACCAGACCAGGTTCCTCAAAGCCCCATCCAGCCTGGCTTTGAACACCTCCAGGGATGGGGCAGCCACAGCTTCTCTGGGCAACCTGTTCCAGTGCCTCACCACCTTCGTAGTGAAAAATTTTTCTGATACCTAATCTAAAACTCCCCTCTTCCAGTTTGAAGCCATTACCCCTTGTCTTATTGCTACACTCCCTGATAAAGAGTCCCTCCCCCTCTCTCCTGTAGGCCTCCTTCAGATACTAGAAGCCCACCCTAGAGTCTCCCCAGAGCCTTCTGCAGGCCAAACAACCCCAAATCTCAGCCTTCACAGGGGAGGTGCTCCAGCCCACTGATCATCGTTGTTGCCCTCCTCTGGGCCCACTCCAAGAGGTTCCCAACCTTCTTGAGGATGTCAAAGGTGGACGCAGTACTCCAGGTGGTGGTGCCTACTCACCAGAGCAGACTAGACATCTTGACAATAGAGTCCAGGCAACTCTCAAGTTCTTAGTTGAAAGGAAGCCTAAAGTGGAAGCTAGTATAACACGTATACCATGAGCTCTGTAGTAACATTTACCAACCTTGTAAAGCTTTCCATTAACACCTGCCAAAGCCTCTGACAATTTCAGTGCTCTAATGACACAAACTCTCACACTGTTAGTATTTTCATTCAGATGAAATATCTTGCAACTAGAGCACTATTTGCTCAGTGCTAGCAAAGAAACCAAACTCATGGCAGCATCAGATAAAGCAGTAAAAAGGTCACAGCTCTGAAATCTGAGGAAGCTATTCCAGACTTCTTGGTGAAATGCTACTCAGCCTAATTGAAACGTGGCACAGAGACCACAGCCTGCACAAAGCTTCACTTTGGAGTGGGGGTGAGCAAGTTTCTTATTTTAAACACATCCTTCAGCTTGTAAGGTGAATGGCGTTTAGGTTGAATTACTAGATTTGGAGCCCTCATAAGCCTTAATGGATTTAACAGTAAGGCTGAAAAAATTAGCTTTAAAGCAGGGGGCTGCAAGTTGCTTGTTTTTAGAGTAAAATTCGAGTAGATAACTGGGATAAAGTCTGTGAGATAACATATCCTTAATATTACTATTGCACTGAGAAATCATGATTCACAGTATAATTCTTTGTACTCCCCCCTCTCAACAGCTGAAGCTGGAAGAGACCTCTGTCAAGCACCTGCTCAAGCATATTTCAGCAGGTTCCCTAGGATCATGTCCAGTTTGGTGCCGAGTGTCTTTAAGCACAGAGACCTCACCTTTCCAGGGAACCTGTTCCAGTGTTTGACTGCCCTTCACCATGGAAAGGTATTTTCTTACATTCAAATGTAATTGTCCATATTTCAACTTCTACCCCATTTTTCAAATTTTTTTTTTAAGATAACAGCATTACTGTACTCTTGAGGAAAAATCAAAAAGAAGAGTAAGGAAAGTATGAATATGAAAAAATAAAAAGATGCATGAATAAAATATACATAGAATGCATTATGTAAACCTTTCAGCATAACATTAAAAGAAGTGACAAGTGGAAGAATGGCAATATTTTCTTTAATGAAGAAAATAGGATTTGTAACCTTGAAAGAGTAACTTTTTTTATCCAGTCTGGAGGACTAAACCCAAGCTTTATACAGATTTGTAGCCAACCTCTGAGATTTTCAAGTTCAACCAAACATTTCAGGCAGCATGTTTAACTGAGGAATTTTCACTGTTTTTGATTTTAGAGACTCATGTTTACATTCAAACTTTAAAGAATAAAAAGACACAAAGCTTATACAGGATCGAGGAACTCGCCACCCTCCGTAGCAACCCTAAAACATTCTTTTTACTTTCCCTCTCTATAGAACAAACCAAGACGCTGGAAAGGATTACGTAGTTAACTTGGTTGCTTTTCCATTCCATGAACATTCCATTCAGCAGTAAGATACAAGTTTTGAGAGGCATTTTATTTAGACAACTGAAAACAGTTAAATGTTCAGAAGCAGCATACAATGAAACAAAACCTGAACCAAGTATTTTTAGTACATAATCCCTTCTTTTCAACTAAAGCCAAATTTTCCAACTTTCAAGGAAAAAAAAGGGTAAAAGCCATTGTACCTCTTCTCCATAATAAAGAAAACACACTACAATGAATCTAATTGAAATTGGGAGAGACTGGATCTTGGCTTGCACACTTCTTTGAAAAGACAGTAGACAGTTATGCTAAAACGATAGCAAAACTCTACTACTTGTCTTTTTTTTTTGGATACTCAGTTCTCTTACAGACAACACCTAGCCAGTTCCACTGCATTCTCATCAATTACTGCCCACCTTTGCCTTATGTAGAGAGCACACTCTGGAAGGCTGCTGTTTATCACTGTTCACTTGATTTAGTCTTGTACGTCCATATGGCATGTAACAGTTGCAATTATCAGGCCTTAACTTCAGGAGTTGAGCTGTACACTGAATCTGAGTTTTCAGAGGGAAGATCTTCTGCAAATCAAATAGAAAGGGTATTATTTAACTTCACCTTAGATATAAAAAACAAAGAAACATTGCAGGGATTGCCTAAAGACTAATTCAGTTTGTTTTCGCACTTAACATGATGCAGTTACTCTACCCCATTCGATCAGTCTGCACAGCTCTAGTCACTAGTCTGACACTTACCACATGGTCATTTTCAGGACCATACACTCAAAGATCTTTTGAGAAGAATGAAAAATGTTACAAGGTACTTGGGGGAAAACTACCTCTTCTGTACTAAAGAATGGCACCATCTTGACTGCTATTTTAACACTTAGCTGAGTTGAAGCTGACAGTTCAATGCATTACCTATTTCCTCCTCTGCAGTTCCTGGAAGGGTGGTCCTTGCTTTTGCTGCTTCTGCATTCTCCTCTTCTGAAGAGAGGAGGGAGAAAAAACAGTCAATACTTTTAGTTCCACCCACCCACCTTAATAAAAAAAGAATAAATTTCTATTAATTTAATGTTGAGGAGAAACAGTAGGGTAAGAAATCCATTAATGAATACCCACCTGCAGTTTTCTAGACATTGCTCCCCTCCCCAAGAATAAAACTATCATCCACACTTCTTTCTAGAGATTCTTGTCTCCTTAAGATTTATAAAAGTGGTATTTCATATTTCTTCCTCTTTACAGAGGAATACAGTAAAATACATCAGACCATTTGCCTGAATATCCACAAAGTGTCTATATCCAATAAGCTTGCAGGCTTGAAGTTAATTGCTTAAATGACAGTTATGAAAGTAAGTCCTTAAATCTAACAGACTGGAGTGGATACAGAGACCCTCAGAAGACAGTTCAGTTACTGTATGGAATTCAGATGGTATTTACCACTCACAAGAGATTACTTAAGAAGTACACATGAAGCTGTCACATTTCGCCAGGAACAAGCACGCACTTACCAGGAACTACACACTTCCAAAGACCATAGGTTTTCCCTACTGTTGTCTGCCACAGCCTTAGTGTACCATCCTCAGAACCACTTGCATATAACTCTCCATCGGGGCTAAATCTCACACAGTGAATTGGACCAAAGTGTCCCTTGTAAGATTCTGTAAAAGAACATCTCAAGACCATTAATTTCAAGCTTCAGTCAACAACTGAAATTAAGTAGTAAAAACTGATCAGAAGACAACAAAAAATACTGGTGGGGGACACTTTTTCAGTATTTAACTTCTGACACAAAACAAGGCTTCCATTAATTAGTATCTCAGTGATCTCCTATTTAGGTAACATACTAATGTTTTAGTAACTGCAAAAAAAAAGATGCTTATTTATTCAAGGCAAAACTACGAAGCAAGCCAGTAGCGTGGAGCACACTCACTCCACGCACATACAATTTTAAACGAGGACAGCATTGAGAGATCAGCCTCAAAATACGTTTTTTTCTAATAGATATGGCCAACATCAGGAAGAACACAAACAAACATACCAAATTTTTCATAAAAGCAAGTAGCTGCAACTCATTAGACATGTCTAATAAATGCTATAGTATGACAGTCAAGTTAACACACAGCTTGCTATTGCAGCAGTACATAATGACAACATTTTTTTAAAAAGTAGGTGCAAAGTCCTGTTTAATGCAAGCTTTAATTAGTTCTAGAAGAATAATGCTAGGTACACTGACAGGAAAAAATGTTTAACTGATAATATACCTTTCCATCCTCTTGCACAGTATGGTATGCTAAGACCTTGCATAAGTATAGTTTCATTTATTAGTCATTATTTCATTAATCTAGTACCCATTTCCGAACTCATTTTTGATTACAGAAGACAAACATACCTAATTCTTCTCCTGTATTATAGTCATATTTATAGAGTTTAAAATCTTCACCACCTGCAACCAAACATTCTTTCGCAGGGTGAAGTGATGCAGAGTTGATTGTAGCAGGTGCTTCAAATGATTTAATCTGCTCTAGACTGAGGGAGAAAAAGTTTGTTAACAAAGTTTCATTGAAAAAAACCACAACAAACAAACCATCATGAGAGCAAAGAAACTGTGATTCTACTAATCACAAATGCTTTTAAGAAAAACAGAAGACACCCACACACAGTTCCTGAAACAAGTTTTAATACTTGCAAATCATGCTCATCAAGTTAGAAACGAGTTCAGAATAAGCAAAACAAAAGGCTCACACATTCAGAACTACTTTTTGGAACACTACTTTTAAGCGTGTAACTGTTTTCTTAAAACATCATAGAGATGTATTTATTTGCGTGCATGTATTTAATTAGTCCTCTGAAAAGCACTGAAGTGAACCCTGGCTGAAACTTATTTAACCACAACTACAATCAGTGTGAAATATGAAAATAGCACTGAACCTTTAGCATCGTATACACAGTTAGGATTCACTATTTTTAGAAAAGGATAGTTGTATCACACTTTGCCTCTGACAAGATGGCAAGCAAAGATGTCCGCTAGTGCCAGTTCTGACAACTTCGTGATTTTGGCCTTGTACAGTCAGTTTTTACCCACAACCAAGCCCATTACTCAAACTGCAAAAATTCTGTGTTTTGGACTCACGTTTCTGCACTGTGAAAAGCAATAGTCTTCCCATAGGTTATCACAAGTATCTGTCCTTCTGGAACATACTCCATGCTGCTCACTGACATTGCAACATTTAGTGCCTTCACTTCGGTCATGGTACTCCTGTCCCAGAGGCTTAGGAGGAAATAAAAAGGAAACAAAAAAGACTCTAAGATTACTTCAGCAAATGAAAGAATTTTCACCTCTCATCCATGGCAAAACCTGGATCAAAGAAGCCACCTAACAAAGAACATGGTTTGATTCCACAGTACTTCCCATTTTCAGTGGCTTCCTTAATCTTAAAACTTTGCCTAGATGAGAATGAAAACATGCTTACTTTAAAATACTACTATTTTTTAAGCTTAATGCAACAACAAACGGTACACATAGTATTTAACTACTTGAGGATTATCTTTGAGATTAAAAACCTTGTTATAAGTCTCCTGAGCAACAGAGCTTTTTAGAAGCAAAGCATGAAGATTCTGTTCAGCCTTATTACCTCACAAGGCAAAGAAGTATTAATGCCAATTAATACAAAGAATGGAGATCTATTTAATGTATTTTTCTATCTAGGGGTGCAGGAGCTATCTAAACAGGAAAAAAAAGATTGTTTTGCTACGTCAAGTAAGAAACTTCGTTCATTCACTGACAACTGCATTTCTATTTCTACAATTCAGAGACAACTAAACAAGACCAGGCTCTTGCCTATCTAGGAAACTGAAAAGAACGGGAGCTGAAAGGGAAATTGCACCAGTGACTTCACCCTCCACTTCACCCTTCTTCCATCCACAAAGCAGAAAAGACCATTCTATTTCTCTCTCCTTTGAGCCATAAATGTAAGAATAGTGAGACAGCTAGGGATGAGATGACAGTGGTCATATCACCCAGAAAGCTGAGGAGGCAGTAAGGCACATCGCCCATCTTTTCTGGACAGCTTAGTTTGAGGAAGGGTCTTTGTCAATTCATCTCCCCAGCAGTCAGGTTTGTCTAGGTTTCAGCACATCTATCAATTGGGCACAAAGCAAACAACACTTAACTCTAACTGGGTTAGCCATCTTATAAAAACATTAAAGCCTACTCAGCATGGCAGAGAAAGAAGGCTACGTCTATTAACAGTGCACTGCTTCCAGATACTCCTCCCAACTGTTTATCCCAGGCCCTGGCTAGTCCATGCCTTCAGCATCTTTCAAGGCTGGATTACAGAAGACAAGGTAGCAATACCTGAGCACAACATGTATTAACATCTATAAATTCACCTTCTCTAGGATTATGAAAAGCATAAATTTATTCTACTATGCAGGTCTCAAGGATCAACTCTTCTTATCAGGGAGGACGAGTTTAGGGGGGGAATCAGAATTATTACAAAAATTATGTCTCTATCAAAAGAGAAATGTATTAGACATGCAGCTATAATAGTCTAATAGCCTACATTACTAACATCCTTTACCAAAACACATAACTATCTTTTCACACAGATTATGACAATAAATACAAGTAAGCTTCTTAGAAAACTGAAAGTTACTTTTTCTTACCGGACAGTTTTATCATCAGCTGAAAGAATCTGTTTGTCATCACTGCTCCATAAAGCCTTTTTAATGCCAGAAGTATGTCCACTGACAACATCAGGTTCTTAAAATAAAGCCAAAGATTATAATACATCTAAGAAAATGAAATAATGTCATGCAGCAGTGTGGAAGCTTTCTTAAGCCATATAGATTTACATTTACTAGAAACTGTGAAATTACTTCAAACGCTTATGACTTGAACTGTAGCTCTTACTCCAGGAACAGAATAAATGTAAACTGGGTATCTGATTGCCTAAATAAAAAAAAAAGCTTCACTAGTTTAACATCAAGGCTCTCTCCCTTCTTATCAATCATCAGTAGTTCAGTATCAACATGAATTTCAACACAAGTATGTGGAGTCTTTTTTCTTTCAGATGACTAAATCTTAATTAGACCTATTTCTAATGAGAGCGTATTGAACTGAAATGTGCTATCATTGAAGTCCATTAAAGAAAAACTCTAGTTCACTTGTGAAAGCATAACCTTAAAACATACAGATTATCTTAGTATAGCAAAAGATTGTAGACACTACATTTGTGAAACAATCCTCAACTTTATATTTTGTGATTCGTAGCAGAAAGTACATCTTAATTTCAGAACTTTTATTTATCTCAAAACCCCAAGAATTCTAAAAGCAAACTCACCTGCTTCTGGCTTGCTCAAGTCGTAGATACGCAACAGTTTATCTTGTCCACCTGTTAACAGATAATTGCTATCCTGAAACAGAAGTTATAAAGGGTCAACTCTATTTGAAATACCAGCTTTCATCTGCAAGTCTTAAAATAAAAGTTCTTTCTCTCAGATAGCTCTAACACACTTATTACATTCAAGTTATCTTCAAAACTGGAAGTGTCATGCTAGATTATTTGCCTGTTAAGACACATGCATAAAAAAGCAGAAAAGTAGCTAAGAGCAAAACACACTCAAGAGTTTACTTCCCTGGTGAACAAGGTATAAAGGTTTTTCATACCTGTGTAAAATCCACGCTTTTGACAATGTGTTTGTGAGCCAATGTGATTAGTTCATCACCTGACACAGCATCCCACACTTTGCTAAACAGCAAGAGAAAACATATATATTTTAGTAGCACCAGGATAAATCAACCTGAACAGTTAGATTTGTAAGTGATCTTTCCTGACACCAAAAATATTTTATCATAAATGCTACACTCTTAGAAGTTTTGATCAAGTTATTCAACAAGAATACTTCCTATGCTTTTAATGAAGCTTTTTTTTAACTATCCCACCATTTTCCTTTATCCCTTTATTTGGATTATGCAGACTAATTAGCATTTTAGTTTTAAGACAAAACCAGTTCTTCTCTGCAACCAAATAGAGACTGCAATCTACTACCAGTATTCAACTTGCCAAATATTAAGATGTAATGCAAACAGCACAAACAACAAAAAACATCAAAGAAATAATTCACTAGTATTTTCATAAGAGTTTTCTTGTAATAAAAAGAGGCTAACTGCTAGAAGCAAAGTAAAAAAAAAAAATCCCTCTTTCAACTCTGTTATAACTACAGTCCCAAAGGTAAGAGCTGGATATAAACATTATTCTAGCAAACCAGTACAGTAATTAATTATATTTATCAAGAAGCAAACAGTTGTTCATTGTGAAGGAATTAACTGTAGCTGCTTTCAAGACCTCCAAGTCTGGGCTGTAACTTGGTTAGCCATAAATAAGCAAACAATTATTAAAAAAACCCAAATTAATTGGTAATTTACTAGAGCTACATGTCACCAAAGAGCACTATAGACTTGAAAGACAATTAATCACTTACGCTGTAAAATCTGCTGCTGCTGTAGCTGCTTTAGTGGCATCTGTGTTCAAAGTAGCACCCCAAACAGCACCTTTATGGCCCAGGAATGTGCCGATCCAGTCTCCAGTGTCACCCTGACGCAGCATAGGCTTACCATCTTCACAAAAACAAGACCATTATTCAGATAACATGATAAAAAAAGGAAGCTGTTTAACAAAAAGATTCCCTTGGGCCAACTTGTGGAAATGCCACATATTGTATGTGGCTATTCTTTGTCAGAGAGTTTAGATGAAGAGCTGTACTTGATGCATGCATCTGAAACTGTACAGATATTAAAACACCACTCCAAATGAGATACAAGTTTTCTTTAGTGTTTCTTTTGTGTTGAGGTAGCGTCAGAAGGGCACTTTACCTAGGTTTTATTTTTACTCAAATTTTCTTCAGGCAGAACAGGCTTGTTTTTTTACTTTGGAGCAATATTTTCAGACTAACAGCAGTCAGAAATAATAATTCTTGTGTTTGTAATCAGACATGTTTCAAACACAAAGTTGTTGTAAAGATGAAACAGAAAGCTATTCTTGTGATTAGTTTTTCTGGGATGCTATCAAAAACTTGTTTATGCAAAAAGATGTAGAGCTGAACAGGAAGCACCCTAAGGCAGAAAGCAATGTCCTTCTATACTTATGAATTCATACATAAGATTAAAACATATATGTATAGATACTTCAATTTGGAAGAGAGGAGATGTAGATTAGATATTAGGAAGAAATTCTTTGCTGCGAGGGTAGTGAGACACTAGAACAGGTCGCCCAGAGAAGTTCTAGATGCCCCACCCCTGGAAATGTTCAAGGCCAGGCTGGATGGGATTTTGAGCAACCTGGTCTGGTGGGAGGTGTCCCTGCCCACAGCAGGGGGGTTGGAACTCGATGATTTTTAAGGTCCCTTCCAACTTTAACCATCCTGTAATTCTGTGTACGAATGGGAAATGCTATTCCTATAACAAGAAGAGAGTTCTCATGAGAAAGGAGGAGGCTGTCATCATGCTACATCCAGAAAGGCCGTTGCCCTGGTTAAACGGGAGTTCGCTTTAAATCTACAGCACGTGCACAGACGATACAAACGGGCAGGTTTAGAAATAAAATCTCTTCCAGCCTTCCTCCCCACCCCCAGTCTGGATCCACTCTGGGCGAACGTGGGCTACGATACCCCCTCC
>JAOTQQ010000001.1:67603574-67625627 GCA_026546715.1 Gallinago undulata | reverse complement strand
CTATGTCCTTCTTATATTGAGGGCTCCAGACCTGCACACAGTACTCCAGGTGAGGTCTCACCAGAGCAGAGTAAAGTTATAATCACGGGGAATTCAAATGTATCTCTGAAAGCTTTTAAAGTTTCATGTATGTCATACTTAAATAGATTTCCCGAAATGTGTGTTTCTCTTGCTAAAGCTTTTTGTGACTTAAGAATTGTCTGTATTTTGTCCCATTCTTAGGAGTACGTTGAAAGAGCGATGTATAAAATACTGAGTGGCTAAAACTTGAGTGCAGAAGTTCAACACAATTTTATTGTACTTTATATGATAGCAGTGTTTCCAAACTGTCACAGTATATTAGTGTTATGTTCTTATTAGTCTTCGGTTGTTGTTCTCTGTTTGTCCTTTCCTTGTCATTTCTTCATTTCTAACTGTAGATCTGGTTTTGCCCTCAGTAGAGCCATTGCACAACCAAAAGGCACATTTATAGGAACGGGGCAGATAGTAGGTGGAAGGACAGATGGAGATCCCTTATCTATGTTTATATTTAAAACAAGACTAGATAAAAGATTTATAACTTTTACGCTGGTTTTTTTCAAATCCTAATATAAATGTAGAATTATGTCTCCTAGTTAACGTTGCTGCTTGGGTTTACATTTTAAAACCCTGCTCTGGTAACTAATGTTAGAAAGTTTTTGAGTGAAAAAAACCCTTAGGGGTCAGTAAAGATAAAAACTTAGCATTAAATTTAAGCTACTGACTTAAAATTCAGTATTGAGGAATGGAAAGAAAGGCAAGGTTGGGTGTAGGGAAGTTTATTTTTAATAATTTCATAGCTTTCATTGATTTTATCTTCTGTTAAATCGGAGTGTGATTTTCCCCCCGCACAAAGCAACAACACGACATCCACGTAGGAAGACATAAAATCTGTAACAGGCAGACAAAGGGAAAATAATATTTCCAATTTGATGGTAGGCAGCAGAAAAGAAGTAAAATCATGGAGATGTGAAACATATAAAATCTAGACATTATTAAAAGCCCTAGTAGGCGCCCAGAAAAAGTGTAGGGTGGTATTATTAATTGAGTTTTTCATGTGCTGCAGGAAGATGGAAAGTCTAGTAAGGAGCATGTTGGGTGTCACTAAAGCCAGATTCTTCAAAAGGCACTTTGATACCCACTGTGGGACCTAGGCAGACGTTAGGCATCGTGCTGCTAAGGGCTGTGTTTCACCCCGAGGAAAATAATCGTACTGGCTTGAAACCTGTGGACTGATTGCTATCAGCTACTGCCTGGTTTTATAAGTTATAAATCTGCTGGTAGATGGACTTGGTACAAGCCTGTAGATGATTACGTGAGCACTGATCTCATGCAGTGCCCGTGTCTGCTGCCACCAGTAGGTACTTGATTGATTCCCAGTTAGACCCTGGCACTTTCCTGCTGGTGCCAGCCACAGCCTCGCTGGCCTCATTTCCCACCCGCTAGCTCTCCTGGGCTTTACCAGACAGTGGCTTCCAGAAACTAACTGATTTTTGCCTTCTGCACTGAAGACGTTTCCACTCCTACGTACAGTAACAGTACAGCCACATGACTCAAGTGTGGGAATTAGCCCTATAGGTTTAACAGCAATACAGAAGGATATGGCTTCTTAAACTGCAATTCTCTTAAACAAGGGGGACCTTTATTATCTTTGGGAAACTTTGCCGTGGAGCCAGTACAAGCGGAATGGGAAGCGTGTTCAGGAGGAAGCGTTTCAAACAGAAGCAGGAGCAAGGGTGAGAAGGGAAGGGGCCAAGCACACACGGAGCAGGAGCAAAAGGAGGTGCTGAACTGATTGTCATTTAGAAATAGGCTAATTCTGTGCACTCGGGGCAGGCTACTCTTAATATATAGACTGTTAGAGAAGCTGGGAACTGTGAAACAGGCCTCAGTTTTTCAAGAAAGTCTAGAGAAGGTATGAAAAGAAGGAAAGATGGAAAAAATTAGTTACTTACAAATGAAAGCCTAGCAAGCTTAAAATAAAAATTCTGAGCTTTTTTTTTTTTTTTTGGTTTAGCCAGGGTGGTTATATATCAGACTACAGTAACACTACAACGAGAAGAACTGTAATGAAAACATCTTTATTCAAAGTTTTGTATTTATCCATTTGTTATCAAAATAACTTTATTGTAGTGTAAAATAAATATTTGTCAACCCCAACTTGTAAGAAGTACTCAGCGCCTTGTAACCATAGAGAGTAATCCACCCCATTACTGCACAGAATTACAAGTATGCCAATCATACATTATAAAGCACCTGGGCAAAGACTCTCTTTTACTTAACATTTATAATTCAGAATGCCTGCTTGATTAAACAACATCTTCCCACAGCCAGCGACTGAATTTTCTCATAAGTTGTTGCTGAAGATGAACAAAGCTATCCTAGTGAAACGTCATTATTCTAGTGCTTTGGTTAAAATAAATCAAGCGGAGATTGAATTAAGTAGAGGGTGTTTAGTGTACGTATTTACATTTCCAAAGACTCCTTTCTTTTCATGTTGTGTTAGGTATTGTAGTTGGAAATACGTTCTCTTGCCACTGAGTGGAGCTCTTTACAAATTTATTATTACAGTAACGCTCCAGCTGAGAGCTTCTTCTGTGAGGTCAGTTATTGATGGTTATTTCAGCTTGTACCTGGCAGTTTTGTGGACGTCGCACTCAAGAAGTTGCGAGATGCTTAGTTCTCTAAAAAGATTTGGCCAAATAGGTAAATGGAACTCTCTGGTTGCCAGAAGAGACAGCAGCAGGGCAGCCCCTTTGTTAGCGGACTGTGAATATGAGTTATTTCAATATATTGTAGGTTTGAAACATTCAGTGTAATCTGTAGGCACATTGATGCTCTTTATCTCTGTTCTTTGGAGAAATGATGTCCCCTACTTATTTGTACAGCTAATTGGGGGGGGGGGGGGGGAAGGAATATCTGTTTGCTGAAGGATGGTGTGTTACAGATGCTGTGTGCAGATACGTGAGAGTGATTGCAGAGCATGTTGATAGGTTTTCACCGGGAGAGTAATTACAACTGAGTGCCAGCCTTGAGCAGTCAATTATCACTGGGTAACAAGATTAAAATGAAAAGACAGATGTAATCATATTTCACAAATAGTGAAACAGTGTGCTTCAAGTCAAGGAGTCCTTTCTAGATCAGCCTTTCACAGCACATGACCGTATTTTTTCTAGTTGTGTGCAATTGCTTGTAACTTAGATCTAGGGAACGTGAGGGCTGGACCACAGGTACTCATCAGTTGGGTGTGCATGGTAGTTTAGTTTGTGTGTGTGAATAGAGGCCAAGGGGATTAGGCACTGTGCTAATAGGCTGCAGAGAAATCGGGAAGAGAGTGAAGATAAGTTTAAACCAGCAGCTGGGAAGAGAAGTGTTTTGGTAGGAGAAATATAACACATGGAAGCTGGGTAACAGGGGAAATAGGAGACTTGTCTCAGAGACCAACTGTGTGCTTCATAGTGGGATTTGTACCTTTTTTCCCCATCTCTTCGCGTGAGGTCAGATGTAAGATCACTTCTTTAATCACCACCTCTAATGTTAGGATCTCAAAAGGATTTTCTCTTCTGAGAATAATGTTGTTCCTAATGTTTTCTGCATGCAAGTTGGATCATCAGGAGCCTTTCCATCTGCCTGGAGGGCAGGGATCAGCCATATTCAGAGCATACACCAACCACAGAGTCACAAAAGCAATAAGGAATATTAAAAATTGTTTAGCGTTTGCTACAATAACTTCTCTGTTCCTCAGTCTTCAGGTCCCATTCTGTCTTTGGAAAGGGAAAAGTTGACAGTCCTGGCCAGACAGAGAGGAGAGCTACATGAAAAAGAAACAATAAACTGTAGGTAGCCAATGTTTTCACTGAAAAAAAGCTGAGGCACTGCAAAACCAAAGGGACAACAATTGAAGAAATTATTAAAACAAAAATAAATCCTAGAAAAGGAAGTGGAATTCCCCAAATTCTAGCCAAGTGTTTTCAGAATACAGAGTTGCTACAGTTAACCCTCAGAAAGTAAAGAAATGTAAAGTAAGCATATATATATCAGTTTAGGCAGATGTAAAGACGTAGTTGGGGAAGCCCAGAACAGGGTCAATACAGAGAACTCACCTAGAAAGGAAAGTAGAGCGTGTGTCTGTGTGTTCCACAGTCCTTTCCTAGGACTGTGCTCCATCTATCCACTGAACAGTACAGGATGTTGCAGTAAGCTAATGCAGATGACGGGCATTTCTAGAAGGAACAAAGCTCAGTGAACAGCATTACAGCAGCTCACACAAAGCTGGGTGGGACAGGTGATCTTGCAGTGCTAAAAGGGGAGATGGGAAGGGGAAATGGAGAGAGATACAAGTACATTTCCATGCTTCCTGTATCAAAGATCTAAGTACAACAAATAAGTTACAGGTATTATGGGTGCTAAATTCTGGCTGAAATAAGCCATTTCTGCATTTTCTGAGTCAGCAGCTTTGCTCTCTAGACGATTCAAAGCATGACTGCACTGTAAAGGAGGAGACATAGAAGTAGCAATATTCTTTTCCTACCTCTTTTCAAGTCTCATATTGGAACGACTTGATAATTCAGGCTAGCTAAATAAGTATTTACCTCTGCAGAAAGAATTTCAATTCATAATAAAAGTGAATCAGATTGTAAAAACTTTGCTAAAGGAAAATGAAAATTATCTGGCAGTTCAGTTGCTTTCCACGAAACAGTTTAGCAAAATTCTTATTCTCTAAGTATCATCACATCTGTAATACCTCTCTCTGAGCTTACTGTACTGTAACAAATCGCAATACAATTTTTCAGGAACAAGCTTTAGCTGAATTAATTCACAATTCTAGGTGGCTTTGATGTTTTCCCTTGGAAGGTGTTCTTCGCAGTGCAAGATGTTTATACTTATTGTTCTAAAAGGCTAAAGTAATTAAAACATCAGCCTCTGAAAATCAAAAACAGGAGACAGCCTTAGTCCTACTATCCAAGAAGTACTTGAGCTGATTGGACGTACACTAGTCCATGGGGCCAGGCAGAACCCTTCCAAGAGTGCCAAGGGAGCAAGTTAATGCCATTACACGGCTGCTCTGTATCACCTTCAGAAGCCATGGGGATCAGGGGACGTTCCTCATAAGGTAAACACACCCATCATCGAGAAGGACAAGAGAAGGATCCAGGGAACTGCAGGCCAGTTGGCCTCATCTGTCTTCCTCGGAAGGCTGTAGAGCCATTTCCAGACCAAGGACAAATTATGCCTGACCAGCTATGTTGGCTTCTATAAGGAGATCGCTGGCTGTGGGGATGAGGGGAGAGGGGTGGATGGCACCAGTTGGAGTACTAGGCTCAAGAGATTGTGAACAGTGGTACAAGTCAAGCTGGTAACTGGCTACCAGTGGCATCCATAGGTAATCACTGTTGTGGCCAGTAACATGTAATGTCTTTGGTAGCAATCTGGATGATGGGATAGAGTGTACTTTCAACAAACTTGCAAATGAACCCACATGAGGGATCCCAAGGGGGAGAGTAAGGCTGTTGCAGGCTGGAGAAATGGGCTGAAGTTGAAATGAGAGAGATTGGCCAATGAACCTCATGAAGTTCAGCAAAGGCAAGTGCAAAGTATTTTGAGTACTGGGTTCATTCAGGCATAAGATCGTGCAAAGGTGGAGGACCTTATTGTTATGTATAACTACCTATAAAAGGATCTGAAGAAGACAGAGGCGGAATGTTCTCAGAGGTGCACAGTGGAAGGATGAGAAGCAATGGACACAAGTTGGAATATGGGAAATTCCAAGTAAATGTAAGCAAAAAAATAAAAAAATAAAAAATTCTCAACAGTGATCAAATGCTGGAAGAGGTGCCCAGAGTGTTGGTGGAATATCCTGTCTTGGAGATACTCAAAATGTTACTGTACAAGGCCCTGAGCTACCTGACCTACATTGTCCCTCCTTTGAGTAGAACATAGGATGGGGTTAATGCTGGAGTTTCTTTTCAGCCTATGTGATTTTATTTCCTTTCCTATTTCTTTTCAGTGATGATTTCTTATGGCTTCACTACACGTATTTGCCCTCAACCTTTGAAGGTGAGTCAGAATGGCTTCCAAAATTGTCATCTTGTTTAAGGCAAAATATTATGCCTCAAAGGACTGACAGGAGTCACCAATACATACTTTATATTCAGGCATTGGCCTGATTCCTCAGAAGAACATCCTGCTCCACTGCTAAATTTTAAAAGTCCTTCACCTTCATGTACAGGATGTCATCTAACATACGGTTCCTATGCATTATTGAGTCTATATATCAGAGACACGACGCTGACTGATGCAGGATTGCTATAACTCAGTATCAAATTGGATCGTTCAGAAGACACGTATATCTGCTTCCTTTAGTCACGCAGCCAGACGTGGCAGGGAGGAGATCAGTGATATTCCTCTCGTGACCTTACGTTGCAATAATGCCAAGCTAGTGTGGCGAATGCTTCCAGCAATGAAAAGAGCTAGAGCCAATGCAAAGAACACAGTGAAATGTATTTGTATAATCCATGGCAGCTATCAAGACCTTTACGGGGCAGCAGATACAGAATTAAATTTATGTCAGTGTGTACTGTATTTTTTTTATTGTTTTCAGAGGTATAAGCTTTGCTGAATTCAACAGTCTGGAGAAAAAAAAAAAGCAGCTGAACTGGGTAACATCAGTCAGGCTTGTTGATAAGCCTTTTCGCATCACTTTTTTAAAAAACATGCAGACTTTCTTTAGATTCTGTTTTTTAAAAGTCACTTACGGTCCAGCTGTTTATACCATTAATATTAGTGGTACAGGGCCAGGATCTAAAATGCTCTAATTTCTGATAAAGAAATCTTAGTGTGTAAGATCCCAGCCCCACCCCACCCCCCATCCAGCCCCCCCATTTGGTAGGGAATACTCCTTTGGCCAGCTTGTCCTGTCCGTGCTCCCTCTCAGCTTCTGTGGGAAGTTGAAAAAGTTCTTGACTAATATAAACATTACTTAGCAACAACTGAAACAATAGGTGTTACCAACATTCTTCAACATTCCCATCATGCTAAATCCAAAACACAGCAGATACTAGAAAGAAAATTAACTCTGTTCCAGCTGAAACCAGGTCACCAGGCAACATGACAGTTGCTGGATGATCAGAGTAAGTCGTGCATTGCAGAATCATAGAATGGTTAGAGTTGGAAGGGACCTTAAAGATAATTGAGTCCCAACCCCCCTGCCCTGGGCAGGGATACCTCCCACCAGACCAGGTTGCTCAAAGCCCCATCCAGCCTGGCCTTGAATACCTCCAGGGATGGGGCATCCACAGCTTCTCTGGGCAACCTGTTCCAGTGCCTCACCACCCTCACTGTAGAAAAAGAGGACTAGAACACAGCAACATTGTTCTGCTACTACTTGTACAATAAATTAGATTTGAAAAAGTAGAACTTTTTATTTGTTTGTTTGTTTGTTTGTAATGGAAAGTACTACATATTAGACTTTCTTTGCCATTTAAGATGCATCAGAAAAATAAGTAAACTTGAAAAGAGGGAATAGGAAGAAAAAGATAAGGAAAACTACTCAATATGCGGCATGTATTTGTGTTATTTAGAAAGGTTACTAGATAAAATTTCTTTGCATAGACAACAATTTCATATGATTATCTCTGCCTTAAGGGCGTAACCCCCCCCAACTCTTAAACAAATATTATTGCTGTTTGGAGATCTGAAAGTATGTTCCATTTCACAACAACTTAAAGCTACATTTGTCTCTGGACTGAATCCATTAATGTCATCAGTATTAGATCATGGATTAATTTTGCTCATGGTATTATGCTTGGAGTAACTACAGTTGTGGGGTTTTGGTTTTTTGCCAGGATTAAACTTTGAAAGAAATTAATGGCACTGATGGTAGAAGACAGTGACAGTGCTTTTAGAAATATGAGAGAGACTTGTCAGGGAGATTTGTGACGTTTTCCATTTTATTGAGATTTGGGGAAACAGAGATTATTGTCCAAGGTGTGTAAGGATTATGTAACTCCAGGGAACAGAAAATTTGGAATGGTGGAGTGAGTCAAAAAGTACCGGCATGATTCTTGAGTAGAGCTTTGCTTATGAGGTTTATACAAATATTTGGAAATCCATTAGTGCAATGAAATAGTTGCCAGTTGGGTTTCTGTGGGACTTGTCCATTTGGTGCCGCACATCATATAATTGCGCAATGAAAAATACAGACTAGAGTTCCAAAATTATTGTTTCTTTCTTTTTATTTCTTGATGGTGACACACACAGGAACAGCTTGACAAGCTGGAGGGAGGCGTTAGTTCATCTCACAGTAATGTCCAAGCTAGTCTGTACTAATAAGAGATCATCTGCAGTCACTACAGGATGCTAAACCCAAGAATCTTATTTGCGTGTGAATGTCAGTGTTTTATATAACACTTAATGTGGATGGTTTATACGAAAGAGCAGTTTAGAGTTGGGCTAGAAGTGGCTGGCTGTCAGACTGCATGAAAATAGAAGAAATAATCTTTAGACACCTGTACTGCTTGATTCCTGGTGAAATCATCATCTTTGCTTATACACTTACAGATTCATCGGCTGACTGAGCGTGAACCAGGAAGAAATCACAAAATCCCAAGACAGCTAGATCCCTTCACACCCATCAAAAGCCTTTGAAATTGACAACAAAGCCTAAATCTGAGGACATAAGTATAGGACCATGTAAGGAAAAATCATTTAGTAGTTAATCTTAAGCCTTATCTGGAAAGTACGCTATTTCTATGGAAACTGAGTACTTGGCTCTGAAAGCTGGAACATATCACAGGAACTCGTTTTAAGAGTATTGGAGCAAACACAGGTATCCAGTTACACATCAGCTAGAATAGTATTCTCTAGTTGTTCTCCTTGTCAGCTTTCCCCCCTGGTTTTATACCTAATCCTTTACCTCAGTTTTTGTCCTTGTGTTTTCCAGAATTGGATTGCCCCTTCTTTGTGGGGGCAGTAAATCCAAAGGGAGCGGTGTGTTCAGGCATCTCAGAGAAGTTCCCTGAGATAGATGGGGCACTCTTCATTTGCTAAAGCATAGAGGACCAATATTATCAAGTGCAGGCTTTCAGGAGGGAATTTTTCTGGCAGACAAAAAAGAAAAAAAAAGGCCTTTTAGAGAACTAGGAGCACTCTACAGTTCTTGCGAATCCTTTGAACATTGTGACCACCAGTTGACAGCTGCAAACAGATTACAGACAAAACCCTATATCACACTCAAATATCTGGAGACTTCAGCTAGTCTCGTTACATGAATAATAAAACAACACTAAAAATAATTGATGTGAATATAGCATTATAACCAGTAATATGCATCTAGTATCTCACCTATTCAAGGCACTGAACAAATAACCCTATGGGAAGTAAAAAATGGGAGCAGAGTTTGGAAACTAATAAACTGGTAATCTACAGGAATGGTATGAGTAATTTAACTTATCATGTTACATTGTAGTGCATCAGCCAAAAAAAAAAAAAAATTCCATTAAAAATCTGCCCAGCACCTTGGGAATGGGCTGTTACTACAGTTGGCAAGGGCTACAGAGATTTCCATCTGTGGATCATTCATCAAATCTGTGCCAACTTGAAAGACCAAAACCTGCTATCAGTTAGCTTGTCATCTTTTTAAAAATCAAAACTATTAAAAGCCCACTTGTTGACAGCATCACTTGAGAGGCCAAAGACAGTTTAATCCTATCATCTGAACAACCTTCCTTCTTGTGAAAGTTAAAATACATTGGCGGAAAGGTACAAAGTTATGTATTAGTACAGTCATTTAATTCTACTGAAAAATGGATTTATTCTACATATTCCATTAAACAACTGTCAGATCACCATCTTACCTGTCAGATCACCAGCACTTATAGGCTACTGCTGAATGTAGCTGGGTGAGAATTAGTTGCCTGGAAGTGAAATATTTTATTCACTGTGATAACTTATCAGCTTCTCCACTAAAGCCACAGCTAATTTGCTGGACATTCTTATCCTTGTTTCTCGGTAAATGTTTTGCTAACTAAACTGATGTGTTCCCTTTACTCCTTTTCCACTGCAGAACTTGGTGACAATGCAGAAGACTCCACATGAAAGCTGCTTTTTGTGGCTTTCTGTGCAAACTTTCAGTTGGCTGAGTGTGAGTCTCTTGGTCTCAGGAGTGCCAGCTGCTGGTTTGATTCCATTTCCAAAGCTCGGAATTGAAGTACTTGAGGGGATGTGAGTCTGAGGGGAAGCAGTGTTACTGGGTGTTTGTTCAGAGCTGTAATGTGAATGAGTAGATAAAAACAAACGTACCGCTTTCGTATGCTTTTGATCTGACTGCAAGTACCGTGGAAAACAGCGGTAGGAAGCAAAAAGGTTTCAGGAATAAAACCTATATTTATTCCTTTGCTGAGAGTCTTTGTACATCTAGGAAGAAACAACGGTATGCTTTTATCTCAATAAATATTATGGAAAATAGTGAAAATTCCACACCCAGGTACCACATTAAATGGCATTAAGCTTGTAGTTAGAAATTTTTTTACAAGTAGGTCTCTACTTGTATAATGCCTTAAACCAAAAGCTAAAGTGCCAGCCTTGGAGTTTCAAGTCTATATAAGGATTGTTTTCATAGAACAAGTTAAATGAATCTAAATTCCTTTCAAAATATTTTCCAGAAAGCTAAATTTAGCTTTTAAAAACCATCTTCACTGGAAAATGTAGATAAAATATTTTTGCTTTGAGATCTGGGTTCATTGAACTCTTTCTGAGTCCTAACACATGTAAGCCAAAAAAAAACACCCATGAAACAACCGTTCACACAAACTCCTGAGAACCAAATCAGCTGACTCTGTCAGAGCACAAATGTTTTTAAACTCATTTCAGCTTCTTTTATGAAGATAATCCAAGCAGTACCAACTTGCTCGTTCCACAAGCATCTTTTCTGCTTCTCCCAGGACAAAATGATAACACAGGAGTCAGACTTGCAGCATCCCAGAGTCATGGCCTAGATTTAATTTTTTTTTTTTTACTGTAGCAACAGGTCTGCAGAAGAGTAAACATTTGTTTTATAATACAGAAAAGGATGTTGGAAAATAACAGAGATCATCATCTTTTTTAACTGGCCACAGTATTTTAGAGAAGCCTGGAATGCCCTGTCTCTAATGTAAATGTACAGTACTCCATTTAACATGCTTCTTTTATTTATTTTGTTTTAGTAATCAGCTGTTGCCTTTAAGAGGATAATAAAATTCGTTTTTATTCCCCCACACAAATGCATACATACAGTGTACTGTATTGTGACTGATTTACTTTTTTTAGAGAAGCTAAAAAAGGAGAAATTGCACAAGAGCACCCTTGTTTGAATAAATACTGGGCTGTCTGTATGGAATAACAATTATATGCTGAAGCTAGAGCAGATGTATGGGTGTGAATCACATAAGGGTAGGTTGGGGAATTATAATCAGCCAAACAGACCTAGGAATCAATAAGCAGTGGAAATTTTTCTGTGGTCAAACAGTGTCTTTTTCTAACTATTATGGGGAAAGACAGGGAAAGTGATTTTCAGCCCATGTTTTGGTGCAGGTCTAGTGTGGAAGTTCCTAAAGTTTAGGACATGCATATGCGTTACATAAATGCAAAATGAAATGGGAGCTGGCACTTCCTTTGACAGCCACTGTTAGGACTGCTGAAGAAAAGTTTGCAGACACCTTATTTAGTACTCTGCAAGAAGAACAACTCTGTAGTTAAGGCTAAAGATGCAAATGGTGTTTTTTCCTGGTTTTGCCATGCACTCTGACTTAGGTCAGATTTGGGCAGATTTGCACCCGCCACTGAGTATTCAACTGTTACTGTAGTCAGTAGAAGGAGTCAATAAAGGTCACCTTCTTTGAAGGATGAGCTTCTGTGTTATAAATCATGCAATATAATGGTATGTCTTCATTGATACTCGGGATATTCCTTTGATAATTTCACATACAGAATAGTTGCAAAGCACTGTTTAAAACAAATGGCATTTGCCTACTTTTCTTCACCATTTCTGTATTATCATACAACAAAATTCATTCGATGAGGTCATTCAATGTCTTTCCCAGTAGTGTGTTTATTACCCACTTACTCTCTTACTTATAAAACAGCTTTATTTGAAATATTAACATAGGCAAACTCCCAAAGAGAGTTAACCAGGAAAAGTCCTGCTACAAATTTTGTCTTCTGTCAAATCCTTTCTTCTTTCCTCTTTGTTTTGCCTTTCACGTGGTGTCATGTATCTTGCATTAAAGTGTTGGCAATGAACAAAGGCATCTGTAAGATAGGGGTTCAAAAGCATCCTCCGGAAAAAACTGCCAGAAACTTCTATCAACTTCCATCTTCCATCAACTTCAAGTAGTAGCAAATGGGCTTCTTAAATTCATTCCCGTTGACAGCCTAAGGGTGCACTATGGCTTAGGAGGTCCGAGAACAATGGGCAATTAGCAGTGATTACACAACATTACCCTTTGACGATTGGGTGGCATTTATTTAGTGAGTCAGCGGGGGGGGGGGGGGGGGTTGCCCACCACCCAAATATTTATGCTGATTAAGAAAAGTAATTTTAGCTAGGTGCTTTGTGGGCAGTCTCAGCTGAGAGTTGAGACATAAAGGCGAAGGGACAGAACCAAAGTCATTGCTAGGGCACTGCCGGGAATGCAGAGTCCTGCAGTCACTGCTTTTGACGCTCTCTTACCTGCTCAGGGTGGAGAAATGAAGGTAACGTTTGTCATTTCAGCTCAAATGCATTCATCTACCAAAGGTAAAGAGTTTATCTTGTATCCTACTCAGTTCAGAACTGAAAGAAGTTTCTCCACTATTATCCCCTTTATAAGAAATTACATGTGCATTAGCTGCTTCCCAAAAATGTGTAGCTGGCCCTGGTAGTTAACTGTTTTCTAGCTGCTGCATTAAAATAAGTCAAAATAATTGGGAAAACATATGATATTCCAGTTTTTTAAACAATGTATAAAAGAAATTTCCAATAAGTTTGGATATGGTTGTGGAACCAATGACGAAAAAATCAGGCCTTTCTATTCCTAGTGATAACTGAAATGTGTCCAGACTTGTTTCCTCAGTCAAGCCAGTGGGTGTTTGTTCACGATGATTTTAGTGAAAGGAGACTGGGCAGCTAATTCTTTTTTCCACAATCTTTACTAGGTAGAGTTAAACACTATGTAAAACTTAGTTAAATGAAGAAAAGACGGTGCATTTAAAGCAGAAAACAAATCTACTGATATATCATTTTTCTTAAAGATGTAAGAAGATTGCCTGCGTAAATATGCCTGAAGTTTGGGGTTGGTTTTCGGTTTTTTGCATTTGCAAGAGGCCACCATCAGAATACAAACTATACCCTCCTTAGACCCTTCTTTCTGCAGAAACTTTTCTTCCAGCAGCCTGAAAAACTCATCTGGTAAATGTACACTTATGGAAACAATTACAACGTGGCACGGTAGCACACTGGGGAGAAGACGTATGGTAGCTGAATTGATAGTTGATACACAGAGCATTAAGACAGTTGCAGAAGTTATAGTGGATGTATACAACCATGGAGTGCATTTTCAGTTTGGGTCCAGCTTTTCTTCTTTTGTTGGAAGAAATGGAAGACACACAGTGTCTCTATTTCAAATAACTATTTTATTTTTTTTTGCAAACCTAGGTGCCACTTCTCATTTAAGCAGATCTCTTAGCCTTTTATCCTGTTTACTAACCGTGTAACCCAACCACAACAGTGATATCTGGGATGACTTTCCTATTTTACAAGCAATATCAGCCAAGTAGGAGTGACATTCCCATGGGACAGGGAATTCCCACCTCTCTCAGCTAGTTTTAGACACACATGAAGCTCTCATGTTTGGGCTCCTAGACATGACAACCTGCAAAACTAGCCTGGCATGTCTTCTGACTGCTGAAGAAGCATATGTCCATTAATGGAAATTATGAGCTTCAGAGAAATAAGATGTCCATGAATTTCATGAAAGCAGTAGGAGCATCAGGATAACAACGGATACTGGTAGCCTCCCCATTTATCACACTATTTAATCTTCCTATTTGTAGACGAAAAAACATTGTCAATAAGTAGTAAGGCTTGCAAATGTTCCTCCTGCTGGATTAACTGGATATAGGCAAGATACAGAGTGAGTAGAGATGACACAAAGAAGGTGAAGACTTCCTTGTGACACTGGATAGAAGCTGTATGTGAATATTCAGTCTTTTGATGGCATTTTGATGGCATGTGTGACTATCGACGCAGAAAACCCTTTTAGATCACAAAGTGGAACAGGAAAAATGCATGATTTGACCACTCAATATTACACAGAAGTCAGTCATTCCCTATTGTCAACAGCATTGAGATCAGTAAAGAGTAAGAAGTCCTTTTCTGCTAGGTTGTCCTAGACAGAAATCCTGCTTCAGCGGATACATGATACCGCTTGGGGAAATGAAGTGATATCAACCATACATCAGGTAGAGTTGTTTGGATATATGGTTTTCCACAGAAGAATTAGGCATCAAAAATTCCACAGTATTTAATACCTGAATGAGGAACCAGTTACTCAGATTAACAGTGTGCCATGCCAGAATAACAGCAGCTGCCTCCCAGAGCTGCCCTACGTAGCTAGATTATATTTTCTTCCTTCCATCCAGATGTTAATGTGATCAGAAGCATCAGCCTATTCATTAGCTTCCTGGCAGCGTGGCAAAAAACTCATCCTTAAACTTGATCCCGTTTCCCTGCATTCTGTCAGAAGAGATCTTGACTAGAGTTGTCCATCAGTTGCAGAGGTTGTCCAAAGGTAAAGACAACACCGGGGCTTCTGCTGCTGGAGAATGCAGCCCTCTAATTTCCCAGGGGGATTAAGAGCTGAAGCTATTCTGCTCTGCACTGATAGCACTTTGTTAGCTTCAGGTCTTCTTCAGGTGCCAGTTTGAGAGTCAGATGCTAGTCTTCAAAGACATCACCAAATTTTAATCTATTCCTATTGACAGGGCATCACTGTCTGCACTACTGCTACAGAGCTGCATCCTTCTCAGAAAAGCAGCTCAGAGAGTCCAGGACAAAGTATGCTAAAGCTGGAGACATATATTTTTGGCAGCGTTGTCTTCACTACTGAGTAATCTCCTCAAGAAATCAAACAGTCAGCAGTCCTGAACCATAAAACCATTCCTCATACCCTTTCCAAAGTTACCTGTCTTGCCAGGAGAATTTTCCCTCATTTTTATGGTATAGAATAATTTATTTCATATCAGAAATGTGGAACTGTAAACTGAGATTACTGAGATTTATTTACAATCTAGAACGAAATAGTTGTGCTGTTCATTTGGGGACCCTTATGACATTCTGGATTCCCCATTTTGGAGTTTGCCAATTGGAAAAAAGAGGCTGTTAGTTCCCAGAGCTGAGTAGTTTTAGGTACACCTCCAGACAGAGCTTTCTTTGCAAAAGACTTTTTTTTCCACTAGAACCGAGTCGATCCAAATTATAAAGTAAATATTTCCTAACAGAGAAGGGTTTATGTTACATACTCAGCTCCCTGCAGAAACTGCCTCTTCTGCCTTTCCACGTATCCTGATGGAGATAATCCCCTGCAGCTGCTGATTCATGCTGAGATTGCTCAAGCAAGGGTTTTATGCAAGATTTACATTTGCAATAGAGTGCCTGTCATTGTGTGAAGGGACTCTTGCAGAAAACTAGATTTATCTTTCCTTTATAAGCAATATCAGCTGTGTTCCAGGTGGTGAGGCAATGCTAGGAATCACGTAGCAGCTTGAAGATCACCTGATCTATACAAGAGCCTACAATTTGCTCCCTTTTATTAGCTAGTAGGAAGAAAAAAAGAGGAAATATTCAGCAAAAACAACTGACGAACAACCCCACAACTCTTTATTCATTTATTTTTCTTTTATTTTTCTTTTATTTTTCTTCCTTGTACTAGGCCAGCAAGAGGACTCTACCTGTTGATATTTGCATGGTAGTTCAAGAGAGAAAGCAAAGGCTGCCTTTTTTTTTTTTTCCAATGGTCCTTGCTATCATACCCACTCTCCTTTTTGGCTAGCAATAGTGAAATAACACTACTGATAGCTGCAGCTTCACTTTCAAACTTTTAGAATTTCATGGTTTTACTTGATATTTCAGATCTTGAAGAAGCTCAGACCTTACTTTTTGAAAACTAAAAGGTCTCACAGAAAAAAAAAAGATAGGAACCCAAGTGCACCTTAAGGGTTCAAAGTTAAAGGGAAACTAAAAATACCTGCATTTAATATTTCACAGCTAGACTGAATAACTAGTAATGTTTACAACTAGCAATTTTTTGGAAGATTCTGTTCTCGATATCAAGTTTTTCTGAGATAACATTTTATAATTTAAATATAAAACACTCTCCCCTCAAAGACATTTCAAAGATTCCAGTTTTGTGATTCACTTGTGAAAATAACTTGAGTTATTTTCAATCTTTCCCATGATCTCAGTGTCATGGGATTTTTATTCTCTGGGAGCCATGATGACACAAATAACATTAACAATAACAAATGCACTATCCAGTTTGAATTTACGATAAGAAAGAAAATCACCTCTTCTGATCATTTGTTAGGGGGCAGCAGCTTTTGTTACCTGCTGCTGGTACAAACCCCTCTGTCATCAGGAGTGGAGGGCTGCATAGGCTCAACTAGATGTCAGCAGAATTGCGGTTTATTTTCACCTTTTTCTTGCATTTTCTGTGCAGTTTGTCAAATCACACACTCTCTCTGCCTCATACAGCATCTGTAAAATGGGATTCTTTAGGTTCTCTTCTATTTGACTGCAAGGAGATTGCTGCCGTGGGACAGGCTGTCATCTTTGCTCTTGCAGCAAAACACTTTGCAAAGGAAAATAATAGGAGTGAGAATGCATGTTGAGTGTTTATCAGGAGGGGAACCTGATTTTGAAGCCTGTAGGTATATTCATTTATCTGCATATAATGGATAAAGTTATTAATAAAGCCATAAAACTTTCAAATGGCCTGGAGGCTTATCCGGTGTGCAAATTCTAGATAATGCAGGATAATGTTATTAGCATACTAGCTGGTAGTTTCTCAAGGATTCGGTGCATATAGAAAGATAAATCCCTATCCCTTTGACACATTTCCCTCACTTCAGGCAGACTCCGTCTTGATAACATGGCAGAATGTGTCCCTTCTGTTTCTGTTTCATGGTTAAAGGAATGACATCAGTTTTTTCGGAACATGACGTTCCAATCCCATAGAGTAAAATAAATAACATTTGAAGAGAACTCCGAAGGCAGTGCCTGTGTGCCTACAAACCCCTGTCCTCCCGTCCGGCTGTTTGACGTGGGGCGCAGTGTCCTCCCTCCGGCTGCCGTAGGAGGATGGTCTGGGAGAAGCCTGCTGCAAGAGCGCTGCAAGGTCATGTCCAACCTCCGGCTCCTTCAATCTGCTACTAAACATACTGCCCTCCTCCACGAGCTTCTGTTTCAACATCATTATCTCTTGGGAATTGGGTATCGAATGGCTCTGCCTGTTCCAGAGGGACCACGCACTGTGTTTGGGAGATGGCTTGTGCTGCATCAAGTTCTTCCCGTATCGTCTCATGGATGGCTCTCCTGTGTTGAAAGAGGAGCAACTAGGAAAATGCAACGAGATATATTGATATCCCTACTATGTTTTGGCAAAGAATGTTACAAATAAATAGAATTGCACCCCCAAACTTGTCATTAAAAAGTGCCTGAAATATAGACACCAGACCAGATACAAATTTTACATATTGTTTTTTCATTCCTTTTTATAGCAGGAACAAATATTGAAAGAATGTGTGATAGCTGTCTTTCTATGCCATACAACGGAATGGGACAATTTTTTATTATTTTTTTTTATTGGTTGGACTAGATGATCTTAAAAGGTCCCTTCCAACCTAGGTGATTCTGTGATTCTGTGAAATAGTTGCTGTCTCATTAAGATCTGAATTTAGGTAAATTATATATGTCAGGCATTGTAAGGTACTATATGAGAACAAAATAGGATTGGTTTAATTTGATTATTACTATTTTTAATCTACAGTTGTTGCAAATAAATTTGACTTTTGTCTAGCCAGGAGAAGACAGCCATACCTTACCTATATAAGTTATATATTATATATACCTATATAAGCTAATATTTTTTTTATTTTGAAACATTTTTTCTTGTTTCAAAATGTGTCCAAATGAAGTTCTAATACTCTTGATGTGATCCTTCTTTTTACAGAAACTTTGTAGACTTTGAGCAATTCAATTTAAATAATATGATCTGAGATACCTCTAGATTGGATTTATTCTTTTATTTTGGAGACCGTTCTGGTTCACACTCAGCAGGATAATAAATAGTGCTGCAAGAATGTGTGACAATTCTGATACTGATAAAGATAATATGTTTACCCATTTATTTCAAGAGGGGTCTCTTTCAAATCCTTGCAAATGAAAAGGAAAAGGACAGTTTTCTTCCAATGCTGTTTTGTTTTATTTTCAATCTCACAGGAATTGGATGCAAAACTGATACCGCCTCTCAGACGTCTGTTGCTCCGCTGCCAAGGTCAGCTCTGCAAGCGAACTTCATATTCTTCACATGGCTGTTTTGTGCCTCAGCTATTTCTCTGGTGTATTAAAACCAATCAGGCTCTTCTCCAGCATCAAATGTCCGTGTCTTTTCTTTATTCCTCTGCCTCCTTTTTAACCCTTAGAGCTGTTTAAGCCCTAGGAGGATGCCCCCCATCCCCTCACCCCACCCCATCCTTAAGCTGCCTGTTCTCCAGCTGCCTGACTGCTGTTCTGAGCAAGAGCTGGATGTCTGTCTGGGGAGAGAGGGGTCAAGCTGTACTCAGTTGAAACCGCTGATAAGGAGGAACTGTTGTGGATCCCAAAGTGGCAAAGCCTAAGGTCAAGGATGCATCCAGATTTGTTCCTCTGCAGAGCCATGTGGTTTCAGAACGGGGTAGAAGATGATGGTGGCAGCTGCAGTAGAAGAGCGCTGCGTTCTGTTTTATTCTGGACTTACAGTGGCCTTTCTGTCTTCTTGCAATTACAATACTTTTTTCCCTGTCCTAGCTGTACGACCCAAATTTTGAATATACATAGGAGGTTTCGCAAATGAACTGGGAAATTGCAGTGTACCAGATAATTGCCAAACACAAAGGTTCCGAACTTACTTACCACATAATTCTTTACGGTTTTGGCTACTTCACCCTCAGCACTGTGAGGATCTGGTCTTCAGCAAGATTATGTGTAAATGTTGATTTCTTTCAGAAACTGACCTCATGGTGAATATCTATATACTGATACCCACTGATAGGTAATATGAGTGTCCCTCCTGTGCATATAAACTTCCATAAAGAGCCAACTGGAAAGATCACTGTCACTGAAACACGCCCATCGTTTTTACAATGGAAAAGTAAGGCTTGACTTGTGAGAGCATAACACTAGTGGCTTCTGTGTCCTGTTATCAGGGCTCCCTACTGCATCAGGTAGTTTGTAAGCTGTCAGAAAAACTTACTGACACTGAAAGGACTCTGCTGTGGAGGTGCTGCATTCACTCTAATCTCCTTGTCTAAACAAGCCCCAAAGGCATTTAAAGAGGCTGGAAGAGAAATCTCCCTGTCCAGGAGCTTAGGGAACTTCACAAGCCTCAGTATAGTGGCCATATGAGCGACTGCATGATATCTGTATGGTGTTGGAAGAGAAGAAGGTGGCTTTGAAAGATAGAAAGCAGCTGAGCTTCTGTGTACCAGATCATCCTCTGGGCTGCTCAGTGTCCACATCCCTGTATGCTGCACTGCTGTGTACTTTTAATGCCCTAGATGATATTTCAGTTTAGAAGCTCTGTACTTTCTGGCTTGATAGCTCTGTAACACGAATAAATTCTTTTCTGTTTTACATCTTTAACTTTATGACAAACTTCCTATTGTAATAAGTGCAGCTGTGACAACATGGGCCTGGAATCCACGGGATGCAGGAACAACCCTTGGACAAATGAATTGTTGGCTGTTGGTAGAAAGAAGAAAGTATCAGCGGATCTTCATATGAATCCAAAAGATGACTCAGTGGTAGAAAAGGCAATTCTAAATCACCCCCTGTTGTGACCTGTAAAAACATACCCAACAGCCAACTTTTCCTCTTTCCAAGTATCAATATGGGGCTCCAAACTAAACAAAATGGACCCAAACCCAAGAAAGAGCCCCAACGAGGTGAAATAAAGCACACTGAAATTTAGGCAACTTAATGAGCAATCAAGTGCAATTTCTTTGGCATATTCCCACAATTTAAGTTAATGCAAACAGTAATACTGTAAGTTGTTAGCTGTTAGAGTTTATTGCTCTCCTCTGGGGACCCAGGAGGAGACCTGTACCTCATTTTTATTACTATATGGTCAAAACTGTCTACAAGTGAGAAATAATTTAAAATGCAGGTCATTAAAGAATCACATTCCACTAGTATAAAATAATAAATTCTCTGAAGAAAAAGGCCCACTTCAATAAGTCTAAAAATTTAATATCCTTAAATATCCTAAGGATAGAAATTGATGACTAGAATAAGGATAAGGTCAATATAACATTGTAAACTCCATGAAATACATAAATGAGGATGAACAATGTAGCAAATCACTTGCTGATGGATGATGATGGGGGACTGAGCTATTTATTTCCAATGGATTGTGAGATCTGCAGTCAAAATCTTCAGTTTTGCCATCAATTAATCGAGTTCCATCTCACTTTACTCCAACTCTTAGCCCATAAAGCCTCGTTTAATAACAGCAATAAAATCTTCCAATTATGAAAATAAAACTTCATGGAAAGATGTTGAAAAGAGGAAAGCCTTTCTGTTGAAAAACAGGCCTGCTACTGGAGACCTTAATTCTGTTATAGCTGTTACTCGGAAAAATGAATATATTTTTACTAGGATGAACATGCTTTGAACAATGGTCTGTTCCTGTGTTGGGCTCCGGGGACACGTTATAGCTCCTTCCAGTACCTTCAGGGGACCTACAGGAGAGATGGGGAGGGACTCTTTATCAAGGAGTGCAGTGATACGAGGAAGGGTAGCAGTTTTAAACTGAAAGAGGGGAGATTTAGATGAGATATCAGGAAGAAATTCTTTACCTTGTGGGTGGGTGAGACACTGGAAAAGGTTGCCCAGGGAAGCTGTGGCTGCCCCATCCCTGGAGGTGTTCAAGGCCAGACTGAATGGGGCTTTGAGCAACCTGCTCTGGTGGGAGGTGTCCCTGCCCATGGCAGGGGGGTTGGAACTCCATGATCTTTAAGGATCCAACTCTAACCATTCTATGATTTTGTGATTCCTTCACATTCCATAAAAAGAGAGTAACACTGCCATACCACCACACAGCACTCCTCCATTACAATTATGCAGTCTGGCAACATACCCTGACTTGTCACCATAAACTTTTGTGTTGAACGAGGGTGTATGGTAAGGCAGATTTCATAGCCAGCAGTGTTCAGAAATCTGGTGATTTGCAAAAGAAAAGCGATGTCTTGGATGCATATTTTAAGTAAAGGGGATAGAAGAGCTGGAACGGTTACAGTTAAATGGATGCAATAGTCAGTGAAACCCAAGTCCAAAACAGCTTATATTGGTATGAATCCTTTTAGCTTCCAAAGATTTTTTTCTGAGCTGATGTCTTCCGCTGATGGTTTTTTTTATTACAGGGTTACTATAATAACAGACTGTGTAAACAGCAATCATAATGTATTATTAACAAGAATGTATCATGTATTGTCTTTTTCTTGTTATTTTTACTCACTCCCAGATTTTGCAGACATTACCACATTATTACTATTGTTTTGTAGAACAGAAATTCGTGAAAGCCCTCAAGCCAGGCTTATGCAGCAGCTAGACTGAAGCAATGGACACATAGTGACCCCACTCCATGCTGCTCAAAATCAAATGCAAAATCATAGAATCATAGAATCATACAATCTTCCAGGTTGGAAGGGACCTTCAAGATCATCTTGTCCAACCATCAACCTAACTCTGACAAAAATAAACACCCA
>JAOTQQ010000001.1:67587180-67598722 GCA_026546715.1 Gallinago undulata | reverse complement strand
TTATTGAACCTCATGCTGTTGGTCTCAGCCCATCCATCCAGCCTGTCCAGATCCCTCTGCAAAGCCTCTCTACCCTCTAGGAGATCAACACTCCCACCCAGCTTGGTGTCATCTGCAAACTTCCTGAGGGTGCATTCAATCCCCTCGTCCAGATCATTGATGAAGATTTTGAAGAGAACCGGCCCCAGTACTGAGCCCTGTGGGACACCACTGGTGACCGGCCGACAACTGGATTTCACTCCATTCACCACCACTCTCTGGGCCAGTTTTTAACCCAGTGGATAGTATTCCCATCTAAGCCATGAGCAGCCAGTTTCTCCAGGAGAATACTGTGGGACACTGTATCAAAGGATTTAGTAAAGTCCAAATAAACAACATCCACAGCCTTTCCTTCATCCACCCGTTGAGTCACTTTGTCATAGAAGTGAAGGGTCAGGAGGGAAGGGAGCTCAGGTTTCCTGCTTTGGGAGGTGGTGGGGTATGGAGGCAGGGTTGGATCATGAGGCTAAGCTGCTGCATGGGGAGCCTTTCCAATTGCGTGCCAGTCGCCCACAGCCTGGCACGATGGCTTCTCTCCACCTTGCACCCCTTCCCCTTGTTACCCTCTTGTGTCTCTTGTTCATGGTGTGCCAGCGACAGGCATATCGAGGTGTCATGGTTGAACCCCATCCATCAGCTAGGACCACGCAGCTGCTTGCTCACCCCACCTTCCCCTCCAAGAAGGGCAGGGAGAAGAGGGGGAAAAAGGAGAGGAAAGGCCAAAAAACCCCACACTTGTGGGTTGAGATAAAGACAGTTTAATAGAACAATATCAGAAAAGGAAAATAATAGCAATAATCACACAAGTCACTCTCACTGCCTGGTGAATTGGCACAGTCCTGAGTGGTGATTATGCATACCCACCCCCTTATGGATACCCACCCCCTCATGCATACCCACCCCCTCGCTAACCCTATTCATGTATTGAGCATGAAAGTCTCTGGTTTGGAATATTCCATTGACCCTTACATCGTTCTGTCTAGGCTTCTTCTCACCTTGTAGGGAAAGCTGAAAAATGATCCTTGAAAACTATAAACACTGCCCGGCAACAGCTAAAACAATATGTATTGCTGACATTCCTTTCATACCAAATCTGAAACACAACAACCACTAGTAAGAAAATTAACTCTGCCCCAGATGAAACCAGGGGCTGTCAGTCTTGAAGAACACATCTCTCTTTTTTTGGACCTCTGGCACCAGAGGGGTCAAACACCTGACATCTTCCTACTGCTAGGAAGGACAAAAATGCTTTTCACTGAATTTCACTGAATTTTTTAGAGTTGGAAGGGACCATAGAGATCATCTAGCCCAACTCCCCTGCTGAAAGAGGATTGTCCAGAGCACCTTAGAGCTTTTAGCCCAGTCATTAACTGTGTCAGTAGGTGCTGATGAGTGCACTTACTTATAAAGGCATGGGAAAAGTGATGAGGCATTGAGTAAAAAAGAGGAAGAATGGAGAAAGAAGGGAAGACTGATGGAGAGTGTCTTATGGTCAAAATCTTGTTGTTGGCAAAGGGGGAACACACCAGCCAAGAATTTTTTAGCCTCAATAAAATGTCAAGCAGCTAACTAATATAGAACACACTGTTAATTACTAGTAGTACAGTTGCAATACACAAATATTCACAGTCCAAATCATCTAATTAATATAAATTAAGTCCTATTAATAAAATGGTCAGAAATTGTTATACAAGAAAACCAGCCTTACAAATCTACCCCTTATCCTCCAGTGTTATGTTCCTTTCCGCTACCTCTCTGAGCCCCGGGGGTGAGGGCACCACTCTTCCTTATGAACAAAGCAAGTATCAGGTTTGCAGTGAGACATCATCAGTGCCCCATGTGCCATGGCCCTGGCAGCACCACCAGCCCTTCTTGTCCCTGCCCACCCCATAGCCCAGGACCCCATTCCAAGCCCCTCAGGGCCATCAGTCCCTGCCCTGGAGACACCACAGTGGGGCTGGGCTCCAGCTCTCCACCACCCTTGCCCTGCCTGGCCATGGGTCCTCAGAGCCACCTTCAGGCCATCCTGACCCATCCTCATCCCCACGACCCTGCCTGACCACCCTGGGGCTCTGTCTGACCCCATTTTGTTCACCGCAGGTGAATGGTTTATCACCCTGAAGTCTCCCATATCATCCTGTGCCTGTACTTCTCTGAGCTGCATCCCGTGTCCCTGCTTTGAAGGCTTCTGCTGTCCTCCTACATCATTCTATGAGGGTTATGAATGCGCTGTGATACACAGACTATCAACTCATTACTATTATCTGTATAAAAATTATTATGCCATATGGTTATAACATATGATTCTGCCACGTGATTTTGCTCTGCTGCTCAGCCCGAGAGCTGTGCAGAAGTTAAGCAAATTAGGCAATAGCCACCTGGACATTTGAAAATTGCTGTCACGGCTAAACAAGCTAAAACACTGTTCCAAGAGGGGAAAAACAAGTCCAGACAGTGTCTGACATGTCCTGAGGTGTTGCTGGGTTGGTACAAAGCCTGCAGACTGTCTCTAGCCATGGCAGCACCGTTCTTGCTGGGCTAGGAGAATCAGACCACAGCCCAGGGCTGGGTATGAAAGAGGGACCCATGTGGGGAGGGAGAACCGAGGTCTGGCAAAGAGACACCCAGTGAAAGACAAACATCCCTTGCCTGAAGGCAACCCGATGCCCAAGAGACACAGGGCTGGAGCATGTAGTGGGATCCTGGTGTCACTTCTCCAGTTACAGCTGAAAAAAGTTGAAAAAGCCATTGGGAGGATGATGGTTATGGGGATGGTGCTCTCAAAGACCCCTCCACCATCTAGGGGTCTGGTAAGGAGCAGTGACCTCCAGCCAGGAGTTTTCCCGAGTGCATTTTCCATGTCCCAGCCATTTCTATTCAATAATTCCTGAGATGTGTGTCACACAGCCTGGTGATGCTAACCCCCCATTGCTGCATCCATGAGAGAGAGGGTGCCAAACACTAGGAGCTTTCATAAACCCTTGGGTTAAAAAACACACCTTTGCCCTGTTTCTTCCTAGAAAAAGATGTATACACTGGATGCCTTCTGAAATTTCTCATTCCTTCTTTACCAGACAGGATTATTTTGGAGTATAAGAGGTCTTTCGGACCTCTGGAAGGACATCCTTCAGCGCTGTCTGAAAACCTTTGTTTAGATATTTAGTAAAAGGGAAAAATACTTCTTTCTGAATACACAGGTCTTCAGTCAACTTCCAAGGTAAGAAACCCTGAAAGATTTTAACAAGCCGATGGTGAAAAATAGCAATTAGAAGAATTAATTTAAGATTTAAAGCTCTTCACGTGGTGGAGGAAGGAGAATGGCACACAAGAATAGCAATATGCTGTAAACTGTACAAGATGTTTCCCCCTTTGTAGATACAGAGTATAGTTTTGGGGATATTTTAGTGAGTTGGAGTTCAGAGTCACTGTCCTCAACTCCTTCAATTTACTTAAAGCTGTGTTAGAAGAATCATGGAATGGTTTGGGTTGGATAAAACCTGAAAGATCATTGAGTTCCAACCCCCCTGCCATGGGCAGGGACACCTCCCACCAGACCAGGTTGCTCAAAGCCCCAGACAGCCTGGTCTTGAAGACCTCCAGCACTAGGCCCTCCACAACTTCTCTGGGCAACCTGTTCCAGTGTCTCACCACCCTCACAGTAAAGAATTTCTTCCTAATACCTAATACCTAATATCTAATCTAAATCTACCCTATCTCAGTTTAAAACCATTACCCCTCATCCTATCACCACATGCCCTTGTGAAAAAGTCTGTCTCCAGCTTTCTTGTAGGTCCTCTTCAGGTACTGGAAGGCCGCTACAAGGTCTCCCCGGAGCCTTCTCTTCTGCAGAGTGAACAACCCCAACTCTCTCAGCCTGTCTTTGTAGAATAAGCATCTCACAAGAGATTAACAGTTCTTTGAGACAAGATCCTAAACAAACATGAAATCAGGAATGGGCCATGGGATAAATTTGTGAGACAAAATAGAAAATTAACCCAGGCATCCATAATATATGTTCCAAAATTGCTTTCGAAATGTGTATTGACTGGCACAGCGTTTGTATTCTGTTCTCTCAGTATCTCACCTACTTCTCTGCAGTAATTTCTGTAACATGCATGGAGTTTGGGCAAAATTCAACCCAAGTAATTGAACCCTGCCTTCCAAAGCGTGATTTTGTTTGGTTGTACTTATGTTCTCCCCACCTTATACTAGAGTGCAGTGTGCTGGCAAACTGTCAAGAAGCCATTGTAGACCACCTGATGAGCTAGGATGAAATCCACCATTGGCTGACTAATGATCATCATAAAAGTGGGATTTAGTCTTCCTTTGAATTATTATTAGCCTTCCCCAGCTTTACCTGTTATAAGCTCAGGGAAGGTCCTCTTTGATTTGGTAGCATGTGTGCTTTAAATGCTGGTATTACCACGGGATGTTGGGGTGCCTGAAGGCAAAAGCATACTTCAAGTAATGCAGCTGTAGATCTGCCACGTCTCTCACAGGCTTAAGCAATTATGAACTTGGACATTACATGTGTTGATCTGGAAACGGTATGGAAATGAAATGATCTCATGGGCACCTCTCTTAGGAAAGAAAACGTTTGCTGAGTCTAGTTGCATTTGTGGCTATATAAGCAGCTTTTCAATCATGCCGTAACCTTCTCAGTCCTAACTCCCAGGGCTGCCACTGTGACTATGTGAAATAAAACTCAGAGGCATTGTCCCATTTTTGTACAAGGTACTGTGATGGTCAGAGGCCCACGCGGAGGGGCTTAGGTTCCTGGGTTCCACCACAGCCCAACTTCCATGGGCTCTGGATGCAACTTCCCATGTGTTACTGACCCTCTTCAGCTTTGCCAATGCACTGTGACCAGAAGAGACGAGTCACGTTCTTCCACCCAAAACTCACAAGGTGCACCTAAAATGTGTTTGAAACTATGCATGTACACACACACACACACAGCTGTTCTATATGCATTTATTGTTATTCTTATTTCTGATCTGCCAGGATCAGGTGGTATCATCTTTTAAATTCTATGATTTTAGGCTTTAATACAAACACAACTTACCCGAGTTTAAGGCTATAACTGTGAGGTTTTTCTGTATTAGCTGAGCCTTGGCTGCTCCTTCTGTACAATGAAGCTTGTCTCTCCAGAGTCATTAATGCTAGTAGATGAATTTGAGGTCTGTGGCAAGAGCTACGTAACCAAAAATTGTCATCAACATTATTAATGACTTCCCTTGGCTAATGAAATAATTATGCAATCAGAACTAAGCAAGTGTGTGCTGAAATGATGAGGATTTTTTCCCCACAAATGCAAATGCAGACTTTCAGATGACCTACACGTCTCTAAACAGGTCAGAGAGCTGAACTGGGCCCTTCTGTCCTTTAAAAAAGGAATGAGGACAACTATTTTAAAAATTAAAATTCAGCACAATTAACGTTAAAAATAGAGTTTACAAAGTAATACGGGCCAATCTAGTGATTTTACTGTTGTGGCAATGATATCTGGTACATTTCTTAAAAGCTTAATTAGCTGTATTCTTGTGAATGCACCAAATCCTTGTCATTTGTTAGAAAAAGAAAGCCTCTCCCTCTGACATTTCTGCTAGGAAATATGAAATCTACAGACCTCAAGCCCAAATAAAAATGTCAGCATCTTTTTTATCAACACCTCATGATTATTAAAGAAATGTTTTTATTTTAGGTGCTTGACTCAAGAATCCTGAAGCCATGTGGTTAAGATTCTTCCCCTCGTCCACCAGAGACTTCAAAACTCTAGAAGGAAAAAGAATAATCAGAAACTTCTATAAATTCTGGCAAAACAGATGAAATTTTTTCCCGTTATGTATTTTTCTTTCTGCCTGCCCTCTTTTTTTTTTTTCTTGTGAATATGAGATATAAGGAAATGAAATATCTGAGGTTTAATGCTCTACCTCTCTCCCAATAAACATACAATTGTAATAAAAAACATCTGTCATGCTTCCCTATAAAGAGCAGAGTGTAGATACAAAAAGATTGATTGTCTGTGTCTTATTTCATTTTTGTCTCCGTAAGATAGGAATATGGAGGCATCAAAATGCACAGCAACCTTCGAGTTTGCTTTGTAAGCAGCAATTTATTTGCTTAAATTCAATTAAAGTCTCATCCATCAAGCACAGTGGAGCTCTTGAGAGGGAACAGATCAAAATCTAGTAATCACAAACGTGCTGAGCTTTGCCTACATGATGTCAGTGGTTCCCATATGGCTTTTCTTATGCCTCAGGTTTCTTCCAGGACAGGGTCCTTGACTTCCAAATCCAAGTGTCAGCCAACCAGCTCACAGTGCAGAGATTGAGTAACGTGCAGGTCAAGGATTTGGATGTGGTCCTACTCCTTCTGAAGTAAATGGCAACGCTCCCCATGGCTCCAGTGGGAGAAGGGTCCTCTACGTTACCTCACGAGCTGATTGCAATCCGCAAAGGACTGTAAAGAAAGGACTGCCAGATAATTTATAATGTCACAATTGCCTTACTGGAAGGCTTTTTATCATCACGCATTCAACTTTAATCCTAGCTATAAATTTACGTGGCTTGTAATTGATGCATCAGTAACTGGAATGGCTGGATGGCAAGTTTGTAAGTCACCGATGGTGGCAGCTTCAGCCTGAAGAGTTCTGGGCTCAGGGCAAACAGCTGGTTCATTTATCCAAGGCAGCTCACTCAAATAATTTCCCTCATGGAGGTAGCAATAATTTGGGACAAATAATAAAAATCTGATAACCCCTGCCCGCTAGGATAAGGGACAAAGAGGGAAGTGTATATTTAGTGATGCAAGCTCCAAATGAAGCAAAACAGAGAACAGAAGATCCAGGAGGTGTAACTCCACGTTCTCTGACTTGGGGATGCAGGTGCCTCAGGGGACCATGAGCAAATGATTGGGCCTTTTCTTTTTTTTTTTTTAAGACACCAGACTTTTCTGCGGTACGGAGCAGCCCCTCAGATAACCTGGGCAAAGTGATTCACGATGGCTCTTTGAGGCACTCTTATCTATCACAGTCGCTGGGAGTCTCCATGGAGTTCGGTGCCACGACTGCGCTCTGACAGCCACCTTGTTCTCGCCTGATATATTCCCTGTGGTGTCCCCAAGCTGTTCAGAAGAATCATTTCTTGGGCAGAAACGAGGCATCTGGGAATCCTCTGTACTGCTTTGGCTCCGTACCTGGGATAAAGGGAATGAGTCAGCCAGGAACGGTCCAGGCTTTTTCCCTGTGGTTCAGATCTGAGCCTGGAGTTTGGTTTCTGTGGAGGAGAGGGTTACAGACACACTGGGTTCCTCCTTTTGGGGTTTAGATCATGAGTAGCTCTCTGCTCTGCTTTACTTTTTTTACCTGAACCAATCTTCCCTAGAAAGGTTATTAAAGATAATGCAAGTAGGCTCTGTAATTTTGTATTATTTTTGGTATAATTTTTGTATTAATCAACTAAGCACAAGATCTCCAACAAGGGAAATGACTAATTCTTAATGTTCCAAAGTTTATGGGGAGAGAGGAGGTTTTCAAATAATTTTATTTTATAGTTCATTTTCCACAGAGGGTGTGTGTGTGAAAACCAAAACCAAGCACACTAGAGGGTTTCCCCAAAACTAATTTGTTTCCCCCAAACTAATTTCTTTCCCCGAAACTAATTTTTGATAGCAGACCCTAGATTCCTAACTCATTTAGAAGTTAATAGAATCTCCCCAATGTTAGACCAACTCTAACTTACCAGTTTTGAGGCCATTATGTTACTCATAGATTTACTACTGAGATATTACATCTGAGTTTAGAACAACTGCATTCGCTTAGTTTCTAATGAAAATGGTCTGGAAAGAAAAACCCAATGGCCTTTTTGGCACAAAGGACAACACGTTTAATCAGAATATTTTAAAAACAGACACACCCCAAACAAACTCCCAATCAGGCTACATTGACATTGGGACTGGACAAATTTCTGAGCTTATTCTTCATATTGGCTTCTGGGTAGGATCGTATTCAGCCTTTATGCAAAAAGTTTTCTATAATTTTACCCATCAAATAAATAGTTTCCCCATTTGGGATCTTTTTTTTTTTTTTCTTTTCCACATGTTTCCAGTAGCATGAAGAACAGGGGTGCAGGGACCGATACCCGTCTCTCTCGTTTCTCTCATTTGCTGTGGATTCCTCTGGATTAACCTCACGTTTTTATGATCCTAAATCGGGAGTCATTCCGCTGTTTCTCACTGTTGCTGCACATGCCTGAAAATCAAGAGAAAAAAAATCAGGCTTGCTTTGTATATATTTTTTTTTTTTTTTTCTCCCCAAAGCTCTATGGATACGGTAGTGTCTGCTTTCAACCAGAGTGGAAATTCCAGTATCCAGGCGGTTAATCTCAAAACCCCAGCCTGGCTGCAGCCAATACCGTACAAATTGAACGCCTGCCCAGCTTATTTTCAATCCAGCCTGAACAATGGAGCTCCCCGGGACCCCCCAGGTTTGTTCCCCCACCCCGTGCCTTCCGTCCCGTCGACATCTGCAAAGGAGATGGTGGATTGCCACTGGCCAGGGATGGGGCGTTTGGCCAAATTCCACGCAGGAAAGGGGCTTGGTGGAGGATGGGGAGGGGGGGGTGGAAGGGGGGTTGTCAGCAAAAAGGCTCCGCGGGGTCTGCCAGACGGTTGTGTAAAAGTTCTTCGTCATGTGTAAGTCGTTCTGCAGGCTCCCAGCACGGAAAGTTATCTTAAGGCTTATTCCACAGAGAAGGAAATTCTCCGGCGTATTTCATCTTTTCCCCAAACAGAGAAACATCAGTGACATTTCTTCTCCATCCCCAACATTGCAATCTTCTGCTGCCCTGTCTGCAGCGATATCAGCTTCATAATCATATACAATAATTTTATAAAACGTCCATATCTACTGCACGTCTCCTAAAGGAAAGCTGATAAAGCGCAGAAACGGAATTTATTCTTCCCCAAATCTTTCTCTCTCCCATTTATTCTTCCGCTTTCCCCTTTTCTCATCCTCCCATCCCGCTTTCTTTCCGCATTCCTCTCCATTATCTCTGTTCCTTCTAAATATTTTTTTCTCCCAGGTGAAAATAAACAAAAATAACAACCCGGAGTGGTCTTCTGCATTTGTCTTCGGTCCTTTGGTAAAGGGAGTTGGAGCAAAGGGTGCTCTTGGGCTGCTCTCCAGGAAAGAAGGGGGAAGAGAGGCATTGCTTATCCCTGCCAAGAACTGAAGCAGCCCCCGACCTTTTCTTTAATAGCACCTATTGTGTTCCTCTCACGGGGAATGCACTTCTGTGTATAAATTAACTATTATTACTATTTACCTAGGGGGTGTGTGTATGGCGCAAAGAGTTTGGAAACGGCAGTTTAGATGTCAGCCATCCTGGAAGCGCTCATTCGCACGGGTGACCCAGGTGACCCCTCCAATAACCTGATTCCTGAAGGTTTGTTTGTTGAAAACATGCTTCCTGTTGACAACATAAGTGTACGGTGTCTGCGCATTTCGGTGCTTGTTTAGGTACAGAAAAGCAGACTGACACTTCCCCCTCTCCCCTCCCCCCCAATTATTTCACAGGAGGGTTTTTTTTTGAACTTTCCTCTCTCATAGAGCACTCTCTGGACCAGAAGAAGTAGCAGAGACAGAACCATGAAAAGATGTGGCGTGACAAGGGGCTTTGCCAGCTCAGAGCCAGGAAGGGAAAGTTGCCTGAATGGCTTTTCTTTTTCTCTTGGGTGGATTTTTTTTTTTTATTTTTTCTTGTTTAAGGAGGGTTAAGGTGAACTCCTAAGCAATGGTGGAGTGAAGCCCCACCTCTCCCAGCCAGCTCGGGTTTCTCTCTCCTGCCTGGTTCCCAGGAGCCCGCAGTGAGCCTCCTGCCTTCAGCCCTGCACCCACCCGGGATTCCTGGCAAAATAACTCCCTTTGCAGAGCTCCCGTCTTATTCTCCGGAAGACTGGCTGGAAAACACCAGGCTAAGTATGGACTAGCATCTCTTGAGCAAGAGATTCAGCAGCTGGATCGCTGCAAATGGGAGCTAAGCAGCTGAGTGTTATCTGCTTGCTTCTTTTTTTTTAAAAGAAAAAAAAAAAGTGTCAGAGTAGGGGGAAAAATCCGTGTCCTTCCTGGAGAAACCCTCAGGGGCACAACTCTGGCAGCGATGGCTCCGGCTTCACCTGCCTCTGCACATGAGTCACGAAGACTTATAAAAAGCAAGGACCTGCCAAGTCTCGTTTCTTGGAACTGAGTGGAAATTTCAGCGAGCAGCTGCTCTTTCATTACTTTACGCTTTTCCTCCGTGGGTTTCTTGAAGAGGGCCTGGAATCACCGAAACTTCATCGCCTCAAGGGCCCGTGGATAGCCGCGGCTCACTCCTGGAAACGGCTACGCGCCTGGTGTAGGTGGGATTTTTGGTCTTTGCAAGGAATCTTGGTGAAGCCTGGAAGGAGACGAAGCAGGTTTGTAAATCTTTCTGGGATTGGGCGATTCAACCCTAGTAGAAACCAGGAACGGAACCGCAAACATCAGATGAGCTCTCCTAGGACCCGAAGGGGGGGGGGGGGGCGGTTATTTTCATCTGTCTGAGGCTGTTGAAGGGTTTACGTTTTCCGCCTTGACTCTGGAGTCACAAAAGGAAAAAAACAAACAAACAAACAAACAAACAAACAAACTTACTTGAAAGTGAAATCAGTGAAAACAGATTCTCAGGCGACAGCCCCGATTTTAGGCGGGACTGGAAGGGGCTGGTGAGAGAAACCCCGACTGTGCCAGCAACGCGGCGTCGGGCGGCAGGACTTTGGCCACCTGTAGGCACGCCAGCAGCGCCTGTGCGTGGGGCTGGTCCCCCGCGCTGAGCGGAGGCCACGCGTGAGTTGTGAGGGTGGGGAGGCGGGCAGTGCCCGAGGGAAACACCGCAAACAGCTCGCAGGTTTCGTCCGGGAATTCGAGCGAGGACGGGCGACTTTTCCTTCTCGTAGCTGGAAGGAGCTACACCTACTTCTCCGGGGAAGGGTTTTGCTTTGGCGTCTTGGTAGGTTTGGTGTGGTTTGGGGTTGTTTTTTCTTTTTTTTTTTCCTTCTTTTTTCTTTTTTTTCTTTTTAATTTTTTTTCCTTTTTTTTAATCAACGCTTACAACGACTTTGAGAAACTCCCACGTTTCACTCCCCCCCCCCCCCTTCCCCGTACCTTTGCGTTTCGCGGGCGCCCTGAAAAACCCCAACCGGAGGGGTGCGGGACCGCCTGGGCTCCCCCTCCCGCACCCCCCTCCCCCCTTTACACACACCCCGGGGCAGGGCGGGGGGGGTTCCGCGGTGGGTTCCGCACTGCCCCTCCGGCGGCGGGCAGGGGCTGGTGCTGCGGGGCTGGCGGCGGGGCCAGGGCAAGGGGCGGAGCGGCGGGCCGGTAGAGGGAGCTCCGCACCGCACCGCTTCGTTCCCCGCTGACCGGCGCCCTTCCCGGCACTTTGTTGGCGGCGCGGAGCGGAGAGGGGGGGGGGGGGGGGGG
>JAOTQQ010000001.1:67568604-67586944 GCA_026546715.1 Gallinago undulata | reverse complement strand
CCCCCCCCCCCCCGCCCCCCGTCCATCCGTCTGTTCGTTCGTTCGTTCGTTCGTCCGTCCGTCCGTCCGTTCCCTTCCCCGCTTGGCGCTGCCGCCGCCTCCCCTCGGGCCGGGGCCGCTGGAGAACTCCCGGGTGTCCCCCCCAACCCCCCCGGGCTCCGCCGCGTCCTGCTGCAGCCTTCCCTTATAGATAGATAGCTAGATAGGCGTAGCTCCCTCCCGATGTGTATGTATAGGCGTACGTATATGTTTTTTGTCGACTCCCCCCCCCGCCACACCTGCCCGCACCTTGCCCGCCGGGCTCCCACCGGCACCGGGTGAGGGTTCCCCCCGCCGCTGCCCGGGGAGGGCAACCTCCCTGCCCTCCTCCTCCTCCTCCTCTTCCTCCTCCTCCTCCTGCCTCACCTTCTACTAGGTGACTTGGCTTTCTCTCCTTCTTGTGGCATTTTTTCCCCCCTTTCCGGCGGTTGAGCTGTTTTTTTTTTTTCCCCGAAGGTGAGGGTCTGTTGCCGGGAGCTGGCGAAGATGCAGCTTTTTTTTTTTTTTTGGGTGGGATAATCCTGTTGCGCTCCCAGATTTCTTCGGTGCTCTGCTGGCTTCCTCCTCCTCTCCCCGCTGTCTGCTAACTTTCCCTGCCGTTCTTCCTTCTTTCTGCCCCTCTCATCACCACGCTACCCGCTTCCTTCATGGTGCACGAAGGATGACCAGGGCACACGGTGGAAAACAGGTTTGTGGCATTTTGTGGCATCATCTAAGGTGCTCCTGTGCCTACCCCGACCCCTCCCACACCTTGTCCCCCCCAACCTCATTAGGTCTGCCTCCTATCCATCAAAATTAAGACATTGCAGAATCCACCAAACCCTAGTTTCAAGCCAGCATAGTAGCAGGCCATAGAAGAAGGGGAACAAGTTGTTCTTAGGGATGTTGCTTGGGAACCAGCCCTCCCACCCAAAAAACTGTGCTTTGCCGCGGCTGGTGGGTCTGGTACCCCCTCAGAGTTATGGATACGTGACAGTGTGACCTTTGGTGGAGTCTGCTTTGTTTACTTAAAGAAAAGTACTGAAGGTAAAACTGTTACTGCTCTGCATCGTGTCTGCTGAAATATTAACTAAAGGATGGATCTCGTGTGTCCTTGCGGCGTAGATCTTGTTTTAGTTGTGCCTCTCCTTCATCATCAAAAATGCGGTCCTCCTCTCTTCCTATTGACCATATTTCTTCTTGTTGGTGATTGTGCAATGCCGATATGTCAGCTACAAAAGTCTCTTACGTGGGAGAACATAAAAATGGCCATTTTTGTTGTTAGCAATGAGATATGCCGAATCAGCATTGCGTGACCAGTCTCCATCCCATGGAAATGCTGCAACCCATGCCCCTCTGAGAAGTGGTCCTCTTCCAGGCCAGGCCTGAAATGGGTCGGACGTTTCCCCTCGGGGAGCGGTGGGGACTGCAAAGAGCTTCCAGGGTTTCCAAGGTGTAAGGGAGAGGCAGCAGATCTCATCTTGATTCGCGGCTCAGGACGAGCGTGGCTTTATTAGCATAGGGGTGCCTGGCAGGTAACGAGATCCCATGCTCAAGGCTCCACGGGAGCAGTTGGGGCCGCTGCTGGCTTTTTACTGGGGGGGAGGCTGAGGAAATACAAGTGGTTTCGGACTTGTGTTGTCCAACTGGCTCGTATTGCCAATGGCTGCAGGACTGGGTTGTGCCTTCTCCTGGCTCGGAATAAATGGCTTTGTGCGTCGTTTCACCGGGGTGTCCCATTAGGCTTAACTGGAGGGAGGTAACACCCCACAAAGCCAGAACTCCCGACTGGGATGAGGGGGTGGGTTACTCACAGCGGTCAATAGAGAGTGCAGGATTGATCTGAAGATACTTATGTCTGCCATGAAATGCACAGGTGGCAAAAAAATACAGAAGTTTTGCACTGGGTGACAACTAAATTCCTGAAATATGATTGATTTTCTTTCTGTCCATAGCCCAGCTGTAAATGGCAAATCACTCACAGTAACTGCTGCGTTTTTTTCCCCTGTGGGTGAAAGCTTATTACAATCTAAACGTCTGAAGTCAGGTAATTGGTGCCCTGAGGGTTAAATTAGATTAAATATATAAGAACTTTTCTCTTCAGCCACTGCAGGGAGATAGCAGAAGGCTTTGAGTCCACACAACAAAGACTGCACTAATAAAGTGCTCGCTAACTTTGACTAACGTGTCCAGCACTTGTTGATTTTATACTCCCAAGTACAATTCCTGCATCACTCTGTCTTTTTGAATGGCTGGTCAAAGGTATGAGATTTTCCTAAAGATGCAGCTTTTCGCTCTGCTGGACAGAAAAACGGAGCCTTTTGGTCCCTGGCCCCTCCAGATTCTTCTGTCTCTGCTGTGGGCCTGGTGGCCAGAAAGAAAAGACATTTAACACCTTGGAGCTGTGGCACTAATGGTACAGTGTGCACAGCCCCATCCCAGTATCTCCATTCGCAGAGAACTGGAAAGGGGATTTGCTTGTGTGTGCATTTTCTTCGTGTCAGGTAGGTTGGTTTCTCTCTCTTCCTTTGAAACAAGGGTTTCTTCTTGCTTTCTCACTTAACAGCATCAGGTTCTGTGTCCCTTACCTCCATAGGGACTGGGAATTTTCATCATCCTAGCCCTGAGCTGGGTTCCCAAGGAGGCAAATCAACAGATTGCAACTAGATGGATTTTTAGCTGATTTTGATGCCTGGGTATTTGTTTTGCGGTACAGAGAGCAGCATGTTGCCTGAAATACCCTTTTTCCTTGTAGTAGGGCCATTCTTACACAATACCCGTTAAAACTGTAAGTCACTAAAAAAAGCCATTGGCAACTAGACAAATACTGCAGTTTTATTGAATTTTCACATTGGGGAAAAAAAAGAAAAAGGACTAAGACATTAATTTCTTGTTTTCAGTGCTAGTTCTCTTGTTTTTCCAATATTAAATGCTTTGCATTATGAGAAACTGGAATTCTTGCTCTTGGGGAGGGCTGTAACTGCTGCCATTTTTTCTCAGCTCCAGGGTTAGAATCTGATTTGTCCATCAATTTCTTCATCTAACACACTGAATTTCCCACAGTTTCATAGAATCATGGAATGGTTAGAGTTGGAAGGGACCATAAAGATCATCGAGTTACAACCCCCCTGCCATGGGCAGGGACACCTCCACTAGAGCAGGTTGCTCAAAGCCCCATCCAGCCTGGCCTTGAACCCCTCCAGGGATGGGGCATCCACAGCTTCTCTGGGCAATCTGTTCCAGTGCCTCACCACCCTCATTGTAAAGAATTTCTTTCCGGTGTCTAATCTGAATCTCCCCTCTTCCAATTTAAAACCATTCCCCCTTGTCCTGTCACTGCATTTCCTCGTGAACAGTCCTTCTCCAGCTCTCCTGTAGCTCCCTTCAGATATTGACAGGCTGCTATAAGGTCTGTTATAGTTAGGACTGTTTCATACAGTCCCTTCCAACTCTTAACCATTCTAGGATTCAGTGGTTTAATCCTGATACTTGGAAATTTCAGTTTCCCACCTTAGGTCCCGAGTTAGATGACCGCTGACATCTGAATTTGACATTTTTGCCGGGGCTGTTCCCGGAACTTGGGCTGTTCCTGCAGCCCCGAGCGACTGCTGGCTTCCTCCCCGTTGTGCCCACACAGGAGCTTAGGTATGAAGCTGTTCAAAGTTTCGTCTAAGTCGGTGAGGCTGCTTGGGGTGCGCATGTAGAAGAGCATCTGCAGAACTTTACAGAACTCAGCTCTTCGTTCTCTGAAACAGAAAGGTGAGATAAGGTGTCTTTTATAGGGCTTGAGACCTCGGAGACCCTACACAATTCTTCTTGTTGCCTGGAGAGGTTAGTCACAGCCTTCTTGGAAAGACCACGATGACAGGGGAAGAAGTGACCTTCACATCTGTTTTGTGGGGAGGGTTTTTTGGTGGTTTGTTTTTTTTTTTTGTTGTTGTTGTTGTTTGGTTTTAATTACATGTTGTGGACTCTGGGGGACACACAAAAGATGAGTCAGTTACAAGTGGAAACGTTGTTAGCATTAGCTTTTGAGGACCTGTTTTCATTTTGAGCTGTGACCATGAGCCCGCAATTGCTAACACATGCCTTTGATTTTAGTCTGTAATGTCAGTTTTAGTTAAGACTTTTAAATATTAGCCAACTCGTGGCCATACTAGTTGCACGCTTCTAGTCCTTTCTTCCCTTGCCCTCCCTATGCCGCTGTCGAGGTAGAGTTACTCAGGCTGCGAAATCTCCACAGGATTGAGATCTAAAGTGGAAATAGCGAATTATTTTCTTTGCATTTATTACCTTTGTCTTCTTCTGAATGGACTTCAGCAACTTTATGCATTCTGGATAGACAAAGCAGGTGCAGGGTTAGTATTTCCTGCGGATTTTGTATGTCTCTCCTTAAGTTATCCATTTCTTGATTAGTTTTTCGACACTAATAACAGGCGTCTTCGTTACTGATGGTGTGACAGGGGATTCTGCTTGCATTTGTTCTTGTTTCCCTCAAGTTGGCGTTTTGAACAACCATGGAAAATGCTATGTTCTTTATAAAACTACAGAGGAAAAAAGAAAAAAAAAAAACCCAATAAAAACCCTATATAAAACTCTGGGTTGTGAAGGGATGAACCCCTTGTCCTGTAATACTGTGAGACCTTCGAATATTTCAAAAGAATATTTAGAAAAAACTCACCATTTTAAAGGATGGCGTCTGTTGAGTTATGAGTGGTCAGTAACATAAAGCAGATTTTGTGCAGATAAAAGAAAAAATAATAAAAAAAAATTAAAGAATGCATCGCTTTTACGTGAGAGAGAGGATTTCTCTTTTAATAATCCAGAATATTACTGCTTATGGATTTTCTGGATTTTCTATATCACCTCTGCAGGTAAGGGTACATCTGACTTCCTCCAAGCCTCCTATGAAGGTAGAGGAGCTGGATTCAGCTGACTTAACTGGGAAGCTGCCATAGCTGGTTGGTGGGACACGGGCCTGGGGTTTGCTGTAGCTCCTGGAGGCTTCAGACTTAAACCTACTGCAAGAGCATCACTGCGAGCTTTACTGTCTGTAGCTCAGGAATGTTTGTAACTGGAAAATAAAGGGATGACTCATGGGGATTTGTGTGGATTACTTTGATTTCTGCTCCTGCACGTAAAAGCTTTTTTAAAGATTCAACCCAAGTAGAAAAGCAGGCACTAGGCTTGCTGCTTCTCCCATCAGCGCACCCTTCTCCTCCCCCTCGCCTTCCAGAAATTGGCTGAAGTGCAGAGAGAAGCAGAAATTCAGATGTGAGCAGTATCTTTTTGCTGTTCATTAGTGTAGGCCCAGACCCATTAGGAAAGGGCAACAATATTTAACATGCCCTCTCCCCCCCAGATCAGCTGCAGAAAACTTGATCTAAAAAACATGAGAAATACATGAGATCACAGAAGTCCATTTGCTCTTCGGTACTTGCTGATGCTTGGCGAGATACAAGATTATCCCAATTTTATCAGTGTTTTAGCGTTAGGTATAATTTGACATTACTGTGATTGGTTCACTTGGTGCTCCTCGTGATTTGTCTTTTCACCTGAAATGTGAACTTTGGTTAACGAGCACTTTCTTTCATTCTGAGGTGGTTGAGAGGGCTTAGTGTTAATTCAGCCCTCTGAATGCTCCTTTCACGAAGACTGAGGACTCTGCTCTTCATTCTCTTGTACTCTTCCTCTTCCGATGCCGCTGCTCTTCTTGCTTGCTTCCAGAGTGTGTCTGAGCTGTTGTCTTCTCTGTTTCCTGAGTGAAAGATCTCTTTCTTTCCAGTGTAAAACGTAATTTGGATTAACTAGCCTCGAGAAAGCTTTCTTTTTCTAGTCCGTAAGGGATTTAACACTTGATGTTTCAGATAGTTAGGGTTCTGGTTGATGCAGGGATTCGTTAAGAATTCACTGCTGGTGAGAATCCTAATATACATCATACAAATATTTTGAATGTGTAGTTCTGTTACTCAGAGCATGCGAATGCGAGACCTTTCCACAAAAAGTAAGACGTTCATCTCGCACGTTGAGTTCTTCAATGTAATTGGGTGCGTATGACAATGATATAGCAAGGACTACGCAATGGAATGGAGTTAGATCATGAGGAGTTTGTGATCTCAAGTTGCCCTAAAATTCAGCTTGATGATCTTCTGTACCATGTTAAAAAAGGCATGGAAAAGTCAGGCATTTATAGATGTGCCTTTAAAATGATTTTCAGCTTTGCTCCACATGTCTTGAGAAGCCAATGAGTGCATTATACTGCCTTTAGTTGGAGATATAGTTACACATCTACGTTTCACATTCAGAATTGAGTGGCAGGCTGTGTATTTAAATACACATTTTCCTTCTTGGTCTTCAGTGTCGTCTCAGGCTTGCTTTTCCCAAAGTGTTCTCCACTTCCAGCGTTATTTATTGCTTTGCAATTCTTCCCATGCTCTCGCAACCTTAGTGTAATGTTTCATCTCTTCTGTTTCCTTCTCTTCCTGTATTTAAGGGTAAAGAATTGTCCAGGGGTGAGGACGACAGAGGGCTGGGAGGTAGGAGGGTGGAGTCTGTTCCTATTTTATCTGGAAACTTTGTTATGGCTAATAAATCCAGGCTAACTGCTAATTAGCCCCATAGTGCTATCTCATGTACAGAGGGCAGGACAGAGTGAGGAATCTGGACCTTGTACCTTAGTGTCTATTAGGTAGATCACCCCTGTGTGACAAAACAGAAACAAACACACACAGCTTCTCCATGGCAGTCACCGTTTCCCTTCTCATGGCTGCTTCTGTGCTAAGGCACTGCTGCATTTTGAGCCTTATCTCCAGCTTTGGTCTCAGTTCTTCTCCCCATTCAACCTCGCCCCTGGGTGAGCTCTTCGTGTTTTCCTTCCTTCTCTGCTTACCCAAGCCATGTTTCTCCACCATCTGCCATATCCTTGTCCATCCTGCTCTTGAGTCTTGATATAACTTTAGTCTCCTGTTTGTTTGACTTTTCTTTCTGTTTTCTTTATTTATCCCCTAAGTTTTCCCGACCCTTTTTGTTTTACCACTCTTTGGTTGCACATAGTGCTCCGTGTCCAGCTTCATAGAATGTGCTTCATCCCACTTCTTGCTATAAAGCTTTTTTCTTGCTCACAAACCAACTCTTTTCCCCATTTTGTGTCATTTGTCTTTATTTCACTGTCTTCTGAAATGCGTTTTGTGGGATAGGGCTTTAAAAGTAATGTCTTCTCTAAAGATTCAACACTGTGTATTTTGTCTAGGCAATAATTTTAAGCTCACTTCAAGCAGTTCTAGAGATCAAGACCTGAATAGGAGGTGTCAGAGTGAGTGTAGGCATTTGTTTTCCCTATATGAGGGAGGTGTCTAACACACACACACAAAAGTCTGTTCAGTCAATGTCTTACTGAATATGAATGTTAAGATATTCTCAGAAGTGCCTTCAATACGTGGTGGCATTTGTTCTTTTCTACTTAGAATTTACAGTTTTTCTTGCTTTTTATATTAAAGCTAAATGTTGACATGCAAGAAAAGGAAATGTTCATATGTTTCTTAAATAGTAACAGAGCAGAATACAGCCCTGGAGGAGAAGCAAGTTGCTGTTGAGGCCCAGTCTTGGTGGTGACCGATTGCAGTCACGATTTTCATAGAATGGTTTAGGTTGGAAGGGACTTTAAAGATCATCGAGTTCCAACCCTCCTGCCATGGGCAGGGACACCTCCCACCAGACTAGGTTGCTCAAAGCCCCATCCAGCCTGGCCTTGAACACCTCCAGGGATGGGGCATCCACAGCTTCCCTGGGCAACCTGTTCCAGTGCCTCACCACCCTCACAGGAAAGAATTTCTTCCTAATAGCTAACCTAAATCTACCCTCTTCCTGTTTGAAGCCATTACTTCTCATCTTATCACTACCTGCCCTTGTAAAAAGCCTCTCTTCAGCTTTCTTGTAGGTCCCCATCAGATGCTGGAAGGCTGCTATAAGGTCTCCCTGGAGCTTTGTCTTCTCCAGGCTGACCAACCCCAACTCTCTCAGCCTGCTTTCTTAGGAGAGGTGCTTCATGTCTCCTATTTTTTTCTTTTTTTGTCTAGAGGTGCTCCATCTCTCCATTTTGTGCAACTTATCAATAGTTTGACTTCGTCGGAGGGGCTTGGACTTCCAGATCGGGGGGTTGGCAAATGAGAGGGTCCTACTGGCCTGTGTAGTCCAGCATTTTGTGCTCCACAGTGGCAAGTAGCTCAGCGATGTGGGCAGTGGTGAAGTACATCTTCCCAGGGAGAGTGCTTGCTGACATTTTTGGAGGGGGTGGATGTGCAGGGCATGAGAGTTTAAGTCCCATCAAATTTTTTTGAGTATTTTAAACTGTACTCTTCTATCTCTGAAAGTTCTTATTGTCCAAAGAGATTTCCATTTCCTCTTTTAGAATCATCTAACGATTTTGATTTTGGAGACAGCTGTTTTGTCTCTTTGCCTTAGTTTTCCTATTTATAAAGCAGAAAACATATCTGTCTCTCGGGAGTTCTGCAAGGCTCAGTTAGCAAATGTTTATATAGCCTTTTGAAGATATAAAATACTGTATAGACGCTAAGCATTATTATTATTACCACCAGCTGCTTTGTTGTAAATGCAGTCATAAAAGTTTCAGTGCTGGTGGTTGTTTTGTTGTTGTTTGAGATGATACAGGTTGGTTTTGGTGAGCGCTGGAGACGTGGACGGTGGTGGTAGCAGCGATGGTCCAGACTGTTGCAAGGTACAACGAGCGGGAGAGCTGGGATGAGAGAAGCTGTGGTTCCAGCTATGAAATCATTGTGAAGGACAACTTAAAAAAAAACCCCACAACTACTAACCAAAAAAAAAGTTAAAAATAATAATAATAATAAATGAAATGAGCTGGCAACAGTTGCATTCATGACATTGGCATGTGGAAGAAGGGATCTTTTAGAAATGATTGATAATTGGTAGCATAGGAAAAGAGACGTGGTATAAATCACAATTAGCCTTTAGGATTTTTTAATTTTTTTTTTTTTGTCTACTTTTGTAAAACACCCATGACTTAACGCTGAGCTATTTTTATTAATGTTCTTGTGCTTATCTCGCGTAACCAGCTTGTTAAAACAGGATATGAACACTTTTTAAGCCTCTGCCTTATAAATTGTGAGAAAGAGAAAAGAAGATTGATTCCAACAGACTTGAAGGTAGATTCATTTCTCCTACAGTTAGCAAAATGAGAGAGGGGGGAAAATTAAACTGGAAACCTAGTGGGCCACTTAGTTTTAGACAGGTAGAAAATCATTAGATTTAGCTCTAATGTTCAAGTTAATTGTAAAACTTTAACCTAAAAGAAAATAAAGGCCGGGGAATTCTGTTTTGGTAAATTGATGATAATATCTCCAACTAATTTCTGCCTGAAGTAATGAGGCTAAGAAAAAATAAAGTAATAACAAAGGAACATTGAGGGGGAACAATTATTTTGGTAGTGTCTCCTGAGGGTCTGAGGAGGTTACTTGGTCATGTTATAAGAAGAATATTGTGCTGCTGGAATGTTGGAGAGGACTGATAATAACTACGCCTTGAAAAAAGCTTCTCTGTTCTTTTTGCTGTAAACATCTGAGATAAGATGGAAAAGTTTGGAAGAACGCAACACCTTCTGCGAGTTCTTCCAGCCTTCTTAATTGCTTGTTATGAGATCTCAGTTTGAATACTGTCGTTAGATATTTTTAGGGGTTCCTAGTTTACTAAGTCAGGCTGTCAAACTCCCTATAACAAGTGACCTGTTCCTAATCGTATCTTAATATCCGCTGTAGTGCTTATTTAAATTGCTAGGGATGTTTCCTAATAGCTGCTGGATCTGTTCTAATTATGAAGACCTGAATCATTCCTGGATCACGGGCGGCGTGATTTCATAGTGCCTGCACTGCAAGGACTTCTAAACCAGAAATGATGCAAAGCAGGGAACTGATTCAGTCCTTTATGATTATGTGTAAGCAAATTTTCAGACAACTTTGAACATTGGTAAATGGCAAGAAGAAAAGGCACCAGCCTTCTTTTTTTTTTTCTATTTTATTTTTTAATTTTAGGGAAATCTTTTTTTAAAAATAACCATAAAGCATACAAGCACATAGTCCTCCCACATAGAAATGGGAGCAGTTTAAACATGCAGAGGTAGACAACAGAGCCCTGGAGCCCAAATGGAGGTGTCTCAAATGCTGGATGGTAGTTTCAGAAAGTGTTGCTTTAGCTGCTCAAAATATTTTCGGTAGCAAAGCAGAAGACAATTCATAGGATTGGATTAAAGCTCTCCTCTCTTTATTGTGCGAGACACCTCATTTTGAATAAAAGTCTGGGTTTTCTTGAGGGTTGTAGGAAGGAGCAACAATTTTATGCTGCCCGCATACAGTGGTAGAGCGATTTGATAGGAATTTCTTCTTCTGTTATCCTGGACTGTAACATATAGTAGTATAATAGCTATCTTTTGAAGTACAGAAAATCTGCCTAAGGGGCCATCATTTTAAAGTATAATATGAAATGCTGTTTTAATAAGGTTGGCTCCTTGTATGTTTTAAGTGCAAGGAAAGTGTGTGTGTTGAAACCTTGCTAATCCTTCGTTTGCACAAAATATTTGGGTCGTTCCTTCCCTAAGTGTCAAGGAATTAATGGTGTGCTTCAATGAGATCTTGCATTGCTAGACTGTAATTGTTTTTACAAGAGGTTATACACTGTATTTGATGGTGCTTTATGAATTATCATAATAAATAGAACAAAAATTTGCCGTTGTCAAAATATATGAGCAAAGTAATCTGATTCCTATTGTTTGTGCACTCACTGGCTCACGAAATGAAGGGATTTCCAGTGGACTTCCAGGCTGTTCATACAAGTTGGTGAGGTTTGCTTTGTCAATGTATTGTTTTGCTTGTGCTTGTGACAAGTCAAACAATGGGGCAGCTGACAAGAAGCAGCTCCGTTAATGAGGTTGACGACATGTCTCTCCTGTACTTCCTCCTTCGGCCTTGTAGTTGAGCAGGAAGCAGAAAGGCAACGCGTATGGTGGTTCCCTTAATGAATTCAGGCCCTCATCTGAACCATGACGTGGCGTGACCTCTGGCAATTATTGTATGGTAACAGGCTTTGAATGAAGTTCTCCAGAGGAGTGCCTGCAGCAGAGATGTTGGGACAGTGGAGGCATATCCAGTTGGATGGGCCATGGTGGGTCCATGCCCTCTTGGCTGAGGACAGAGGTCCTTGCTGCCTTACTTAGATGTGGTCCAGTACCCAACCCTGGGTGTGGTGTCATTGACACATCCTCCATCTGCACTCTTTTCTGAAGATCTGCACCTAGCTAAAGCAGACTATATCGAAGATAGTATGTATCGTTTGCTTTTCAGGTGGATAGAGCAAGTCGGATAAAATTTCAATTTCAGAATATCTACCTAAGATTTTTCCCTTTGGTTTATTACAGATATTCATATTGTCATAACTCCTCCAAATCTTAGCCAGTGGCTTGTTGTACTAGGCACTCAGTTTCAAGATAATTATATTATTTAAACATCGTGTCCATTTTTAAGTCAGATAATCTATAAAACCTGTTTAGAGCCATGAGGAATCATTACGTCATCTAGTTTGACCTCCAGAGTATATGAAGGAGGAGATTTCCTGCCCTTCTGTTTCTGTAGAAAAATTTAAACCAGGATTTTTTTGTCCTTCCTCTCTGTCTAGGATAGATACAACAATTTAAACTGCCTGCCTCTGACAAACATTGACATTTTTCACTAAGTTCATTAGTGAATACTTAGTGGTTCAGTGTTTAGATTCTGTGGTGCTACCCTATTGTTATTTGTGTCTGTATATGTATTTTTGGCACATGACAAATGTGGTACAGCTTTCCTCCTCGGCGTATAGAACTTTTTCCCCAAAAACCTTATAGGCTAAAAGCAGATAATCCTGTACTTCTTTCTCTTCATGTTTCGCTGTATAAATTTTATAAACTCAGATCACTTTCTGAACCACTGTATGCTTCTCTGCATAATCGTTTTTGGCTCACACAGCAGACTGAGACACTCAGTTGCGAAGAGTTAAAGTCTATATTAACCTGTGGGAGAAATCCAGAGAAGCGTTGGGTGTAGGTTCCTGTGTAGGTTCACCTGGACATTTGAGAGGCTCGGGGCCTTCCTACCTCCCAGACCATGGAGATGGTGTTGTGCAGCAGCTGGGGTGTTCAGATGTGTGCTGAGCTAGCACTCTTGGTAAGGCCAGCAATAACACTTTTGCTCTATGGCCCTGTCTCCCATGGGCTGCTGCTGAACAAGATTTACAGGTGTCACTTCAGACAATTAAGTAAAGTGAATCCGCAGGATTGGTGTGGGAACGTGTCACAAGTGATGCAAGTCCTCCTTGGTCTTCAAACCTCCCTTGCAGAGCTTTAGTGCAGTGACTTCTTCAGGATGTAAAAAAAAGGGCACAGTAATTTTACAGATGACCTTGCTCTTTATGTGCTCTCTGCATGCCTTCCTTACATGGGACTCTTGCTTCCAGTAATGAGGAAATGTTCTCAAGTGGTGTTGTTGCCATGATGACAAAATGACGGAGACTTCCAGATACTGCTCTGCTCTTACCCTGTGATCCCTTCAGGGATCAACTGACCTTAAAAATGATTCAGATCTGGAGCTTGAGGTCATTTTTGTTGTACAGAAGCTTTTTTTTTTTTTTTCATAGGCATTGGGATGGTGGTGTTGCACTCACTGATTAGAGACCATATGTGATTAGCACTTTCAGTCTAAATGTGTGTTCTCTAGTCTGGTCCTGCACTTCCCCTTGGGCTTCTATGCACCAAGTCATTGCTTCGGCAGAAAAAGAAAAAAAGCAAGGCTTTTGCCCTCTCTTGCTTTTTCTCATTTATGCCTTTAAGACAATATGTGTACGTATTCTGTACAAATAGATTTTTTCAGTTTCTTTCCAATTTCACAACAGCTGTGTATTTTGTTTTTGTCAAGATCCCAGGTCTTACTTCCCCAGGAGAACCACATCTGGCAACTTGTCTTCAGCAGTTGATATGTTCCAGACAACGACACCGCTCACTTACTGTGAATCTGGTGGCGCGTAGGGTCTGATGTGCAGTATTACTCAAACATTTGTGGCTTAGTAGAAAGTTTTCTCCCCCTTCACTGGATGTAGTGAACAGAAATCTTTTGTTTCAAAACCTACTGAGAATTGCCTGAGACCTGCCTCCACCAGTTTGTAGGTCTTCCCTGTTGGAAATGTTCACTGATCCAGCTGGGAAGCAGAGTTCATGAAGGAGTTGCCCTCAGCTGTGGGGGAGAGAGTTGATTCAGGATCAAAATCTTGATCTATGAATACTTTTTTGTTCCACTGATAGTAATGGCACAACTTGTCTGTCTGCCTGTTGTTTATTTAAGTGCTTGTAAGATTGAGGCCCAAAATCTCAAATGAAAGAATCAACAACCCACAACCCAAAACAAACCCTAAGAAAACTCATGTGCTTGTTTTATTAGTAGAAACTCGGATTGGAAACAATTTAAAAGAATTTGTCACCATTTTTCTTATTTTTTGGGGGTATTCATCTTAGTGTGAGACACATCTTTTGTTTGAAGTGCGTACTATTTTAAACAAGTGCTATGTTTTCATGAAAAGTCTCCTGGGCAATGTTTAACTCCAGACATAAAAGCAAATAAACCAAGAAAACCCCTTTGTTTATCTGAGATGAAAGGGCTTTTTTAAGAAAAAGAGAGAGGGAGAGAGGATCTAAAACTACCTAACGGTCTCCCTTGTCTCCCTTAAATGTTCCTTAATGGTCTTCTGCAGTCCTCAGGAATTACTCCATCTCACTGGTATGTCACTGGGGTATGAACTACAAAGAATGCTACCATCTTAGATTTTAGCTTAAAATGCTGCCATCTTTAGACTGTATAGCCAAGAGTGGCTGAAAGTGCTCCAATGCATTGTTTCGTATAGGTTGATTCTGATTTAGCTCTGTTCAGCTGTATGCTTCAGGTGAGAGGAGGAAATTCAGAGGTTGATGTGAGTGCTTAATGGCAAATCATGTATTTTGGGCACTTCCTTCACCCTGTTGAAGTAAACGTGAGGATTAACGTCTTGGGTTTAGGGCTGTTCATTTTATGACAAGCTGAGATCTCTCGTGTGCGAAGTTGTCTATTTAGAATTTCTGAAGCTAATGAGTGAAATACAGCAGCTCATCCTCAGTTTTACTATTCAGTATTGCCTCAAACAAAATTGAGAAAGTTTTAATGTAAACTTGTCTAAGCTTTTCTCCATTGAAATCATGACGATTTCCAGTTGCTTGCTGGGCTGAAGAATCAGCTGTTGTGATTTGAGGATCAGCACCGTAGGGGCAGGTGTACCAGCAGTGGTAGGGGATGTGAAGATGAAGAAGTGGGGGCTGTTGACTGGGGAATGAGCAGAACGTGCTGGTGGTAACGTATGGGGGGATCATTTCATCTCTGTAGAAACTTTAGGATGTGACTGTTGAGAGTGAGGACACCCTCTGGGGTCCCCTGCAATAATACACTTCGATGTGTTTTCACTCCAGTCTTTCTCTATCTAGACTCACCCCAGTAAAGGCTAACAGGTAAGTACACCTCTAGTCTTCTTGCTTATGAACCCCGTGTTTTTCAAAGCATCCACTGGACGGATGGAGCAAAAGGAGCCGGCTTTATTTCTATATATTTTTAACAGTCTCCGGATCTTTTGCAGATCTTTCTGCAGGGCTGTAATTGTTAGCTACCAGTCAGTGGGAGCGAAGTGAAGACCAAAATTACTGTCCCAGTGACCCCGGAAAATTAAATCCCCACTCATGATATCAGGTGGGGCTATGGCAGCGGTAACAAACAGAGGTCTGGGGTGGGGAATGTCCGGGCTGCCACTTGGGAAACCAGAGCTTGTAGCTTTTATTCCTCTTTTGCAAAGCCCTGGGATTCTTCTGTTATCTTGAGTTCAGTCTGCTACGTCTTGTGAAAGCAATAAACTGGCTCACCTCCAGTACCATGATTTTTATCTTGAATTAATAATAAGTTGTCTTTTCTCAGAAAGACAAGTACTTTTGTTTGAAACTAAAATTCCTTTATCTTCTTGGGGATTCTAACATGTTAGCTAATACACTAAATATGGGATTTTTTTCCTAATAATCCTTTTGCTATCAGGCCCTTTGATCTGCCCTAGACTTTACCGAGTCAATTAAAAACAGATATCTCTTTTGGCAGTTTGACTGTGATGCTCTCTCCCAAATCAGTTACCATTTTGAGAATGACATCTGAGTCTGCCTATGTTTCTGCATGACTGGAGACTGTCACTACTCATTTAAACTTATTAGTGCTGGAAATAGATATGCTGGTTCATCTAACAGGAATGAAACACGAGGCACCGGCATTCAGATTCAAATGCTGTTCCCTAGAGTAAAGGAGGAGGTGATGGTCGTCGTGAGAGCTTGGACAATTAGGGGTGAAAGCCACATTGACTCAAAGAGTCAATGGGTATTGGATGCTTTGCTAAAAGCAGATTGTGCCATTTTTTGGACAATTCAAGAAAATACTGTGTTTTAAGATAAAAGTTTAATAGAGGGATACAGTGCTTTAGCTGAAGATTATGTCATGGAAGACACTCAGTTTTGCTCTCGAGAGGACCCTAAGTTGGGAATACTCATTTTATGAAGGGGACAATGAGCATTTGAGAAATTAGATTTTTTTTAAGGGGCGGATAGAAAGCTCTGGCTGAAGAGTTGAGCCTCTGTAATGGCTCTTGAGAGTCCACACATACACTGAAGGGATGCAAAGTGGTTCTTAAAAACACAGACCTGGAGAATGAAGGCTGCAACCCTCCATCTGTTTTTAAAGGACCTGAAGTGCTTGGGGCACCGGAGCACTGCTGGCACATGGTCCCTTTTCCCATCTAAAAAGGTTGTGAGCCAAAAGAGCAGAAAAAGGCAGGAGTCCCCTGGCAACTTAAGGTGTAACCAGCCCTTACCATAACTCTGCCACTGCAGAAAGGCCATAGTGTGCAAGCCTATATATCTTTTATTTTTTTCATTATTGTTCCACTCTATTACAACTAGATGTATTCCCTGAACAGAGATTATTTTCCCCCTGCCTCTTCCCTCACTCACATGCCTAAATGCAAGCCCAGAGCTTGCCTGTATTTTGATTGACAGTACCTTCACCGTTTGAGGCTAGTGGTGTGCTAAAATGAACAACTGGCATTTCAGAAAGTGTAAAACTGACCTGACAAAGTGTGATTTCATTTTTTTTTTTCATTTTTTTCCCCCCTCTTTTCTTGCCATGTTGTAGATGTGCCTTAATTCTGATACTGTCATACAGTTATGTCACCGGTTAACATCTCTGCAACCTATAGAGAACATACACCCTGCTTACCTACTCAGTTGGTAAAGAAAACTTGAATGATACAGTTATAAATGAATCTTGTTTTAACCTTTTCTCCTAAATAGAATTCAGACTGCAGCTTAATATCATGATCTTGTCTGAAGCTGATGGAGAGTGCAAAATTGACTGTCAAGGTGAAGGGAATGGTTAGGACAGACTAGATCTTACTAATGGATTTGTGTCTTCCGTACTAATTCTCCACAACCCATTTATTTCTCTGTAACAATATAAGAGGAGTGACCATCTGCTTAACTGCCAGCCTTTTTAAGATAAGCTTACAGTTGTGCCAACCTCCGATGCAATGGCTTGGAGGCTCGCTCTTCTCTTGACAGATAATAATATTGGGAGGAAAAGGAAGTTTTGCAACCCTTAAACTTCCTGAAGAAAGAAAGGGCTGTTAAGATTCCTTTAAAAATAAATTAAAAACAAACCCAAAAACTCAGTGAGTCATAGTTTACAGGAACATCAGCTTTTTTTTTTTTTTCTCTCTGATGATAACTAGATTTGATTTTTTTGCCTTTTATCTCAAAGGCAAACTTTGCCAGCTTTTTTTTTGTTGGTGCTGCAGTATCACAACCCTGTCTAAAGGAACACTATGAAGTTCCATCCATCAGTAAAATGAGGGGGCTTCTGAATAATTAATAGAATCCCTGCATATCAGGTTTGAACATTGAATAAAAGGAAGTGATGAATCAGTTGAAAAAAAATGTATGAGGAGTTTCCAAAAGGCACAGTATAAATAACCAAGCTGGGCATTTTCAGAAATGCTTATAAGGCAAGCCATTTTGATTGTAGCAACTAGTCTGCAGCTCACTGATTTGGAAGAGAATGCTACTCCCAGTAACAAAATTCATTTCTGTAACAAAGTGGTGGGGCTTTGGCTCAGATTAAAATATTCCCTTATTATTTCCTTATTAAAGCACTAATGTTAATTACCGAAAGAGGGATCTCTTTCAAATAAAATGTTTCCTGTGTGAAGTAGTTGACCTGATAATAAAGAAAGGTCTTACTTGATCAACATTTGAGGTATTGTACTGGGCATTATGTATTTTTATAACTCTTAGGCTAAATAACATTTCATCTGATGGAGGTGTGCTATATGTCAAGTTACCAGCTCATGAGGACCATCCTGTATTCCCTGATGATTTTTTTTTCCCACAACTCATTATATTCTCACTTTTGAATATGTGTTGTGCCTAGGGTTTTCTCTTGACATCCTGGGGGAAAAAAAAAGGTGGTTTTCTGATCTTAAATGGAATAATTTTATTTATTTTGCTTTGTTTTTTCAGCACTTGAAATAATGATATATCGAATCTCGTGCACTTTGTTCTCACAATTACAGTAGTGTAGAGCATCAGAAACCTGATTTGTCCTGCAACTTAAAAGGGTAGTTGCTATGGTAACTGGGCACTACGTATCCCATTTGGGACTTCAGTTAGGTGTGCACACTTCATTTAACTTTCTAGTAGTCCTCTTGAAATGTGTTAAGTCTGTGAACTCCAACAAAACATCATCACTGTCTCTGCCCAGCTTTGCTGCATCCCATTTGACTTCCTTTTCCCTCCATGTGTTGAGTGAGCAACTGGAGATGCTGCTCTGGAGCTTCTTGGGTGTGAGAAGGCATCTGTGGAGGCGCTGGCCCAAGCTGTGTGGACACCCAGCTGATCAGGTGCAGGGGCTGGATGCGTACGGTGTGCAACCACTGGGGTTGTGCTCCTGAAAAACTGCTTTCCCTTCCCAGTACTTTAAAAGGGTCAGTACTTTTTCGGGGTCAATACTCGGCCCAGTCCTGTTCAACATATTCATCAATGACCTGGACGAGGGGAGAGAGTGTATACTCAGCCAGTTTGCTGATCGTACCAAACTGGGAGGGCTGGCCAACACTCCAGAGGGCTGTGCCGCCATCCAGCGTGACCTGGACAGGCTGGAGAGCT
>JAOTQQ010000001.1:67557395-67568504 GCA_026546715.1 Gallinago undulata | reverse complement strand
AGTTCCACTCAAATATGAGGAAAAACTTCTTTCCGGTGAGGGTGACAGAGCCCTGGAAGAGGCTGCCCAGGGAGGTCGTGGAGTCCCCTTCTCTGGAGATTTTCAAGACCCGCCTGGATGCAGCCCTGCGTGATGTTCTCTAGGCAACCTTGCTTTAGCAGGGGAGTTGGACTGGATGATCTCTAGCGGGCCCTTCCAACTCCAGCAATTCTGTGATTCTGTGATTCCATGAAAGCAGGCAGATGTCCTGTGCCCCGCCGAGACATTGTTTCCTTCTGAAGCACCATACAGGTAAGAACTCCCTTCGGAGTTAGTGCACCGGAAGCTGGATGTTTTCCAGGGCGGTTCTAGCAGCTCCTTTTCATCACCCCTTTTCTAAGAAGCTAGCAGAAGTAAAAAGGGCTGCATGTGCCTTGAAAAGAAAGGAGGAAATCTGATGCGGCTGAACTGTTAGGAACCATTGTGTAAATATTTTTACATTCTCTAGTAAGAATATTTCTCTTCTCTTTGATTTTTTTACGCATTTTTTTGCCAAGGTCTAATCAAAAGAGGCTTGGCTTTTAAGATGCAGGCATCTCCCACATGCAAGAATGTGACGGCGGCTCTCTTTCTTCTTCTGTGTAAGATGTTTTCTTATTTTGGGTGATGTTTTACCACTCCTCCTGTGGTAGGGCTGTGGGCCAACCCTGTTAGTGCCCCCCAGCACTCAACAGAGCAGAGCACGGGCTGGATCACAGATGATGGGCTGGGTGCCTCTCTGAGCTCGCAGCTGGGTTGAATTATGGTGCTGGGTTTGGGTTTCTTTGCAATCTAGCTGAGGGGTTTAGCACCATCTGTGAGCTGTTTGTAGACAGCAGTGGGTCTGACGTTCTGGAGTCCATTTGGGTGAGAGAGAAGAGGCTGCTCTGAGAGACAGCAACCTCTGTTGCTGGTTGTAGGTGTGGTGCATTGTCCGCATTTGGTCAAGATGCCCATGGACTAATTGATAAGCCTAAAAATTCTTTGTAAGAGTCTTTCCCACTATGGTCAGATCCCGCTAGCTTGCTGCGTTTGACTTTTGTCAGCTTTTGGCTAGGTTTGTTGGGACATCTGTAAGTATTTATTCGGTTCCAGCTGGTAGCTTCCTATTGCCTACTTCTCATCACCAGTTTATTTGCAGCATTGAGGGACGGCTGTGGCGCCTATGGGGTAAAAGAATAACAGATGCATCTTTCTTTCTTGAGCCCAAACTGCCTTTGGGCCCTGCTTGTGGTGGGGTTTCCGTGACCTTGTGATAAGTAGGAGACCCATTTTCCTAATTCAGGGGGTGGAAAACTTCCATTTGCCAGAATATCGTGAGGTGGTTCTTCTTTCTTTTTTTTTTTTTTTTACCCTTCCCAGAAACACAGAGGGGAATCTTATTCTCCACTAATAATGCCAGTTCCTCTTTGCCCTTGGAGAATATTCCTCTACAGATTATGGGGTGTTTTTTGTTGTGGTTTGATTTTTATTTTTACTTCTTTTTTAATTATTTTTTTTTATTTTTAGCCAGTTTTAGTAAACAAGTCGAACTTGCCCAAGGCTAGAGATACAAAGAAACTCAGGGTGATGACCTGAAGCCTTATGCTGAGACATGTTTGCAGACCAGCTCTGTCACCGACTTAAGAAGTTGTAGGTAATTTTTTCTTTTTTTCTCTGTAAGTGTTCTCGAACAGGGGACAAATGGAAAATATTTCAAAAAGCTAAGCCCATAGTCAGCTTTCTGCCTTTCCTGGAGGTGGAGGAGAGGGAGTTATTGTGCGTCTCCCCAGTTATTTTTTTCTTCCCTTTTATGATCTTTGCTAGCTGGGAGTGGGGTCATATTTTTACATAATTATAATTAGAACTTTGTTGTTGGTGCTTTGCATCTCGGCCCTGACTTGAATGCAAATAACTCTTCAGTTAGGTAGGACAGGTATAGCTCATGCCCCCGGGACACTGATTGAGAATAACTGTGCCAGGCGGTAGATATTTCCCTTCCCTCATGCAAATTCAGTGGGAAAAGTTCGTCAGTCGTGCCTAAACTGGAACATAATGGAGCGAAATGCGGGGTTTATAACAGCTTACAAAGAGGAAAAAAATAAGAAGCGCAGACTCTTTACTGTTAATCTTTCCTTCCTTGCTGGGTACAAGCTGAGCAGAGAGCTCCTGTATCTCCTGCCATGCCCCGGTGCTTGTGCTGGGCTTCGTGGGTCGGATGAGAAGTTCTTTGTTGGGCTGTGACAGGAATTTCATTTTCAGCCCTGGTCTTGCAAGGAGATTCAGGGTGAAAACACCTGGAAACTGTCGGATCTGCACTCGTGAGACCCCACCTGGGGTACTGCGTCCAGCTTTGGAGTCCTCAGCACAGGAAGGACATGGACCTGTTGGAACGGAGGGTCACAAAGATGATCAGTGGGATGTAGAGGGGTGGAGCACCTCCCTTATGAGGACAGGCTGAGAGAGCTGGGGTTGTTCAGCCTGGAGAAGAGAAGGCTCCGGGGGAGACCTTATAGCAGCCTTCCAATATCTGAGGGGAGCCTATAGGAGAGCTGGAGAGGGACTGTTTATGAGGAAGTGTAGTGACAGGACAAGGGGCAATGGTTTTAAATTGGAAGAGGGGGAAACACCAGAAAGAAATTCTTCACAGTGGGGGTGGTGAGGCACTGGAACAGGTTGCCCAGGGAAGTTGTGGCTGCCCCATCCCTGGAGGGGTTCAAGGCCAGGCTGGATGAGGCTTTGAGGAACCTGGTCTGGTGGGAGGTGTCCCTGCCCATGGCAGGGGGTTGGAACTTGATGATCTTTAAGGTCCCTTCCAACTCAAATGATTCAATGATTCTATAATTTCTAAAATCCAATACGCCAAGCTGAAGTTAGACTTTTAGGAGCTGCCTAAGCATTGATACGTGGGGAGATTATTATTTCCTTGCCTGGCTACAGGACTGTCAGTTTTCACACCATCGAGGAGAATCCATGTGTAACCTGGATAACACATAACCATGTCTCACTGGACCTTAAAGCTATGATTTACATGGCTGACGGGCTCTTTGTTGTATCAGCATTGCGTGGTTGCAGTGCAAACAGAAACGCACTTCGAGTACCTAGAAAAGAATTAGTCCGAAAAATATGTCATGTTTTTAATTCTGTGAATTGTTATGTCTCTCTGTAAGTCTTGTATGCAAAACATTGTTACTTCCCTCAGGAAGACAGGTGATTAAACATAACGTTCCCATTTCCCTGTTGCTGTGGTATTTTTGCAGCTCGGGTGATCAGCATTGCTCTTTTTTTTTAATTTTTTTTTTTTTTAATCCGTCTGTGCCCACTGTGTTTGGTTTTGCCCACCGAAAGGAGCCTTCGTTCCTGGCAGTTCCACGTAAATCACTCGCATTTTGGGGGCAAAGCTTCACCCTGCTATTGCTACTCCCTGCAGGACCAGGGAGGAGGTGTTTGAATTCCCACAGCTGCATGTTAACAACACCGTGGTCAAAACTTCTTCTTTTAATCTTGGTCTCCTCAGCAGCTGTCCCACCATTGGTGTAAATAATGACTGGTTAAAAAAAAAAAAAAAAAAAAAAAAAAAAAAGAAACAAGTGACTTAAACTCCCATTTCTATAAATATAGTATTTTCCTGCCTGGTTTTCCCCAGAGAATTTGTTTTGATGTTGATTGCTCCACAGACTGTGAGGGGTATATTCATCTCGCTGCTTCCAGAAGGGTAAATCAGGGGACCTTCTCGAATCACTGACCCAGCATCGCTACTAGGCAAATATTTGCCTGGTTAATTTATGGATATTATACATGATAAAACTTAAAGCTATTACAGGCAAGTGCTTAGGTGTTTTCACAGTGTAGATGGAATGTGTCATCTCTTGGTGGAGCAGCTACCTGAGTCTCAAGCAGAAGCAGGTGACGTGCACTGGCTGAGTACTTCATCTTCGTTCTGCTGCTGCACTCGAAGTCATCCTGCGTCTACATTAATTTCCTATAAGGAAAGATTTAGAACTTCGAAATCCTGGCCTGAGCATCGTTCTTCTGAAGTAACTTAATAAATTGGCATGTAGCCTTGCCATCTCATGGTTGCTTGAGATCCTGGGGCAATATTTAGCATAACAGAATAAGCAGTGCTCCAGTTAACACAGTCATCTCTTATGCAGACAGATGCGTTTCTGTCTTTCAAGACAAAGAACCTTTTCACTGTGCGACCAGCTATTATTCTGTTAATTCTTTGTGGGGAATTGCCACATCTTTGTTTTCCCTTGGGTGGGGAAAGAGTTTAGCATGTTCCCACTGAAGAACCCAGAGTTTGAAGCCGCAACATTTACCTGAGGATTAACTTTTTTTAAGGACTTGAGGATCCCTGTGGCATTGCCTGAAGCCCTTTAATCAAAGATTGAATTTTCAGCCCAATATATTAGTTGTATTTGTCCAATTCCTAGAGGGCCAGTAAATCAAATTAATCTTAATTAAATTTAAGCATGTGATAGGAGGGACAAAAAAAAAATTGTAGAGTTTAAAGCTTGAAAGGATTATTAGACAAGCAGACCGTGACTTTCCCTGGTTAAAATGTAAATGCTCTTTACGTTGACATTTCTGTAAATACATTTTAACTTAATCATTTTTAGACTCAACTTAGACTTCTGGTAATACACTGGCTACTGTGCTTTTGCATTCATGGGAAGAGTATTTTTCAGACCAGTAGGTTGAAAACTCATTTGATAAACCTGTCTTGTCATACTAAGCTTTGCAACAGTAATAGAAATCTTAATAGGAGAAACAAAATTCCTATAGTGGTTGTTTCCTTCCATATGCTAGAAGGGGACAAAGATAAAAGTGATGAAGATGGCAGTCACTTACATGTGTGGGTTTTGTATGTATCCTTAAATTGACTTAAATACTCCATTTAAGTCCTGCGCTAGGAATCATTAGATGTGTGAGACCATGCAGAATTACTTACCCTCCTGAGGGTCTCTGCATTTTGACAAAACAGACATCAGTTTGGCATCTATAGGTCTATTGATTATTTCTGAGGAAAATTGTTCTTTTGATTTAAATCCAATAGAGACTTTTTAAAATACTTGTCTTCATCAGGCCAACATTGCTCTCTTTCAAAACAACAAGGCCTCTTTCCACTTCTGGTTCCAAAGGGCTCCTTTAGTGTTCTTTCATGTGTCTTCTTTTTTTTTTTTTTTTTTTTTTGTCTTGTAAGAAAATTTATGCACACTTAGGTATCACCAGCAATTTCTTTTTTTTTTTTTTTCATTAAGTTAGGTTTCAGTGCTCCAGAGCTGTGAAAGATAGTATTAGCTTTGGTCTTTCTTCTGGAAACACCCTACTTAAAAGCCATTACTACTTCTCAGCACATTTCTTCATTCATCCAGTTTTAAAACAATTCCTAGAAGTTTGCAGGGAGTTTTTGCATGCGGGGCGTGCTTGGTGTAATCCCCTGATACAGTTGATATATTTCCTAGGTCTATGGCTTAGGTGGGCAACCTGAAGTAGCTGGTTTATGTTTGGGTTGGGTTTTTTTTGGCATTGAGAGCAGTGTTTTGAGCCTCCTGGGGAACGAAGCTGTTTCCTCCTGAACGTTTTGATGCATGGAAAGGGTTCTCTGTCTTTTTTCCCACGTGTGTCTCCCATGTGAGTCCTTCCTTTATTTTAGCAGCCTTCATTTCATCCTGGCAAATGGAGGGAGGCTGTGGATTTATTATTAAACTCTTATTAGAGTGCACAAATTGTTTTGAGGTTGGAGACAAACACCACTGCTTGGGCTGTGTAAATAATGCAGTGGGTTACCTGACATCCTGGAGAGGCTTCTAGAGTTTCACACCTCATCACATCTCCTGCAAATGGTCCGTAAAGGTCAGCTTCCAGTTAGGCACTGGTAACTTGTTACTTTCTTCATTAGGCTTAAAAAGCGGTGTCTCTCTTCTCTGGTTTTTGTAGCATTCCAAGAAAAAAAAAAAAAAAGAAACTTCCTGGGAGAATTGCTTCAGTTCAGGATACATTTGCTGTCCTCTGCAGACCTCGAGGCTGCAGAACTGTCCTCCTCCGTGGGATCTATTGCCAGATTGATGCTCTGCAAAAGGGGACAGAGGTGGTGGAAGAGAAGAAATGAAGAGAGTTGTGCCTAGGAGCTTCATGGGTTTGAACTAACCTGCTCTGAACATGGCAAAAACTATCTCCTTTTGCTCCAAGCCTGGTAATATAGGTGTATGAGATGTGTTTTGTCATACCTGTGTTGTCACCTTTTCCATTACAACATAGAATCATAGAATAGTTACATTTGGAAGGGACCTTAAAGATCATCAAGTTCCAACCCCACTGCCGTGACTTCCTATCTTAAATTTTGTATCTTGGCCCTGACTTCATTGCACCATGCAAAGATGTGACATAACCTCCCTCAGCCTACAGGGAATAATAATCTATCCACATGCTTGAATTTGTTGAACAGTTTGGGGTTTTGTTTTCTTGTTTGATTTCACCACCCTGAACATCATGCGGCCACAATTGCAAATCTAAAAGTAGCTTTGAATCATTAAAATAACAAGGTGATGAACATTATTTCAAACGGTTAGAGTGGATTTCTGTTTCTATTTATCCGTTTTCCCCAGTAGAATTCTGGTGGTAAGATTAAAATGATGAAACATTGGATTAGGAATTGTTTGTTCAGAGGGATTTTATGTTTGAGTGTGTTAAGCGTTGTTAATGATAATACATGACTTTATGCAGTGAACAAAACCAAATACAATTAAAATACTGTGTTGATATTGGCAAGACAAAGTTTTTAGGCATTCCCGAGAAACTTAATGGGTTGGCTTTCCTCTAAATTTCATGGTCTTTGCTTCGGGATGGGATGCACAAAAGTCCTTTTTGGTTGTGTAGATCTTTAATGTCCTTATTCTGGTTGCATGGCTTTGAATTTGGCTAGCCACGTTGCTTTAGATTATTGTGTCTTGATCATAACTGCCAAGCAAAACCAGTGTGGAAATACAAGGGGTATGCAGACAGGTTAATACAGAGCCAGGGCAAAGTGTCCGTGTAATTATGGTGTTTTGGGTTGGTTTTTTTTCAGTTTGCAGGGAGGTTGGGCTTTTTGGGTGTTTGTTTTTATGTCTGATCAGTTAGCCCAGGATTTGTTTTTTTGTTTGTGGTGTCAATCCAGCTCTTGGCCTAAAATGAATGTCAATTAGACTTCTGTACTTATGTACAGAATATGTGCCACATATGTACATTATGCACACATATGTACATTATGTACAACATGTACATATTGTAAAATGTGCCACATTATGTACAGTATGTGCCACATTGCAGGATGAGCTCCTTAGCCGTAAGATAAATAAAAGCACAGACAAGGTGATATAAAAAAGTCAAAAAGAAACTGGGATCAGATCAAGGATAAACACTCTTGCTCTGAAATTATAAAACAGAGGAAGAGAGAAGCTTAAAAAAGTTGAAGGTGACACTTTAAATATTTAAACATGAGGATTTCCTTTTTATAGACTCTTAACTTGTATAAGACATTACTGTAAGACATTACCTTTTAATAGGCTTCAATAAAAGAAACATTAGCAAGAAAACATAAGTGGTGGGTTTTGTTGTTTTGGGGTTTTTGTTTGTTTGTTTATTTTTAATAAGTGGGACCTTTGAGAAAGCTGATTCCTGGATCAGGCTTGGGAGTAGCTGGGTAGTAATTGATTAAAGGAATATTACTTTGCAGTTTTCCGTTGCAGGGCTTCTTGGGAGTACTTGGCCATCGTTGGTACCAGTCATCACCTACAGGAAATTGAACTAGGGGACCTTGTCTTACAGCAAAGAAACTGTCATATTTGTTATTCTTTTGTGGGATCTTAGGAGAATATTTAGCCCTAAGGTCTCCAGAAATCCCTGCCTTTCAGAGTATTGAGAACCCTGTCCTGGCCAGAGTTCTGCTCCAGACTGGATTGCTCTTGGTGATGTGTGTTAGTGCAATGGGAACTAACAACAGAAGTAAAGTAGTAGTGATAAGTACTATAAAAGCATGTTTCAGTTTTTAAATCTTTCTTTTTTTTTTTTAATAGGGATTAGGAGTTATCCTCTACTGGGAGCATTGCAGTTTCTTTTGAAGGAATAGCGTGTCCCCAAGAAAATTGCCACCTTGTCCATGTTGTAGCATAGGCAGACTATTAGGTTCCCAATTCTTCTTTTAATAAAATAACATCACTTTTCCCCCTAGACCTGATAGTTAGCCTGAAAAAAAGGTTTGCTTTTTTTAGTTTTTTTCCTCCCCCAACTGCATTACCAGACTAATAAAAGTTATTACTTGCGTCTCATAGTTGCATTGATTTTTAAGATGTTTTAACTTGGAATGCGACACAATGAAGGAACTTAAAATCTGATAAACCAGTCATTCATGAAGTAGAGGTCATATAGAAAATAATAATGAGCTCAAAGACTGTGGTCAGTACCAATGATGGAGTAGAAGTAAAAAAGGTCATTAGCTGCTGAGTTGCATAACAGGTTGCTTTGTGTTAGAGGAGAAGCTTTATTACCTTGATGGGCAATATCAGAAGAGCCTGGAAAACATCACCGACGGTTCAATGCTTTGACCCCAGTGGACTAGATGAGCTTTAACATCAGTGATTCTAATTGGTAATGAATGTAAAGGCATAGGTAAGAAATAATATTTGAGAAAATGGGGAGGTGAACTGAAAATTGTGGCATCCAGATGTCTTGATACTGCGCCTATTTGTGACTCTCAGGGAGAGGATAGTACGTACTGATGAAGAGTATCTGGTTTTATTATTGAGTATAAACAACGTGACTCGATGTGCTTGAGTGTGGGGAAAAAAAATTATATGAGCTTGGTAGAAGTTTTAAGTGTTTTGGAGGCCATGTCTGTAGAACGTTCTGTCGTCTTCTGCAATAAAAATTTCATGAATCCAAGTTTTGATATAGCTTGGAAGCAACTTCTGATTGCATCATGATGGGGAAACTCCTCCTGCTCCTCAGCTACAAAGAGAAAATTATTGGCACTAAAACTGATTTATTACTACTGGCTGTGCTTAAAATAACTTTTAATACCACAGTGGCCATAATGTGGTGGAATTCTGTAGGTGTATTGACATGGAAACCTCTGAGCTTTTCTTTGTAGAAGTGGTTTCAAGAGGCTGCCTGGATTTTGTGCTTTCCTTGATAAACAGGAAATATTCAAGATCTTCCTGGTGATGCAGTTCTGTGGTGTGGTCACAGAGGTAGGAAGGGTCAGGTTCAGAAAGGACTAATAACTGCACAGTTTTAAATTTATACCAGTCTGAACCAAATGTTCAGTCATTCACCTTTTGGCCATGAGTTTTCTTCTTAGTTATCTAGTTACTTCTTTGCGCTTCTCCATCCTCCTTGTGAAGGGATTCCCTTTTGTCTGGCTTCCTTCCTCCATGTCTCTACGAGTCTCACAGGACAAACGAGCTATCACAAATTACAAAATTTTCTAAACAAGTTTCTGTATTTGTTAAATTTCAGTATGAATATGGGGCACTTCGTGTAGCATGCTTTGCCTTTCTGAAAAAAAACAAATGAGAAGAACCTGACTTTTTCAGGCTACAGTGGGACAGTTTCCTGGTTTATTTCAGCTCATTTTACAAGAGGGCTAGCAAAGGAAGGACTTGATAGCAAGCAGCTGGGAAACTTCATTTTCTTTGCTGCTGAGGACAGCGGACGTTTTGGCAGGCTCCAGGGCTGAGATATGCAAAGGATGGATGTTGGTTTGCTCCAGCCCATGCGTATCCTCTTTGTTTCCCTATTTCTGTGGAATGTCATCTGTCTTTTTTTTTTTTTTCCTTCTCCCTTTACTGAACAGGAAAATTGAGGGGGAAAAAAAAAAAAAAGGTCAGCTAGCAGAACTAGCATGGTTACTTTCCATGGTTCAGTTTCTGCTGCTCTGAGCACCTGTGGCAAACAACGTCCCCTTCTAAGCCCATGTAGTAGGATGAAAGAAAATGAAATCAATGAAATGTCTTTGGGTGGTGCAGGGGGAATGCAAACTATCCGCATGGTGAACAGGGATATGACAGGTGGTATTGCCACAAGGTAGTATCTGGAAACTGGTACTTAAAATCCTCTTCCACTCACACTGAATGTGCTAAGTCTGGGAACCAAGTGCTGAGCAGCTCTGCTCTGAACACCTATCCGAGTGACTAGAAAGACACCTTCCCCTTCTCGAGCCCCCTGCTTCTTTCCAAAAAATTATATTTCTTACTTTCGATACCTCACGTGATGCTTCATCAGTCCTTGTCAAGGGTCTGAGAGTTGATGCAGTTTTTGAGAGCGTTCCCAGAGTTACCATCTCCCTTCGTGAGAGTAGAGGGGAATTAGCTCAAGCAGCTAATGTCCGTGTGTCTGTTCCCCACTGTGATACCCTCCGTGTGCATCCTTTTAAAATCTATAACAGTCATCTTAATCTTCCTGAATAATATGTTGCTCTCAGTTTTGTTTGCTTACTGCATGCATGTATCTAAACAGATAGATTTGTCTTCTGTAGCGCTAACAAGAAATCCTGGGTCTCTTGAAATGTAAGATCAACTATCTGTTGACTTCAGAAAGGCAGAAACTTAACCATGTTAGTCTTTTATTAATAATCTCTCTTTACAGAGTAATTTTAGGAATGCCACCAAGATACACCTGTGGTTGGGAGACTAGGTTTTTATATGGCTATATTTGTCATTATAACTTTTATGCGGTTAAGGTTAGCAGTGGATCCAAGTTGAATGCATGAAAACACGTTCTATAAAACCTGAGACTCATATAATTTGTTTCCTATTCCAAAATAAAAGAGAATAAAAGTGGTACTGATTGGTTTTCAGATGAATAGATCTGATCCTTGCAGAGCTTGAAACATAAACATCACAGAATCACCTAGGTTGGAAGGGACCTTTTAAGATCATCTAGTCCAACCAATAAGAAAAACAAAAACAAAAACAACAAAAAAAAAACCAAAACACCCACCAAAACCACCACCTACACCACACAAAACACCACCCAACACTAATGCATATCGCCGAGCACCATGTCAACTCGTCTCTTGAACACCTCCAGGGATGGTGCCTCAACCACCTCCCTGGGCAGCCCATTCCA
>JAOTQQ010000001.1:67543449-67557295 GCA_026546715.1 Gallinago undulata | reverse complement strand
AACTGCTGCAATAGGCTGCAAGGCCTTACTTGCACCTTTTCCAACTAGCACAGGCTCACTACTCATGGGCACTTTAGCAGCCCTGGTTCCAACCCCATCCCCCTTCAAATCTAGTTTAAAGCTCTCTCAATGAGCCCTGCTAATTCTTGTCCCATCGTGGCAGGAGGAATCTAAAACAGATTTCAGTGTTCACCTTGCAATAATTTGAAGCTTGGAAAAAGGCAAAAATAAAGAAGGAAACAGTGACAAGTTGATAGCCACTGAAATAATCTAACAGTTGGCTGCTAATAAACCAAGTCTGGCATTAATGTACAGAACCAGGGAAGGTATAAAGAATCAAAGGGCAGTAATACTTATAATAAATATAATATTTAAAAAAAAACTTATAGCAATTTTGAACTTCTGTGGCAATAAGGATGGACAACTTTTTGGACATTTGACTCAGATTTAAGAAACTTTGTATCTGTTTAACATAAATACATTTTTGCAGAACTGTTGTCTTTCCATCAGGATTATGTCTTTTTTATATTCTTCCCAGTTCCGGAGGGTATTTTATTGGTCTATTTAGGATGACTCTTCTACAGTAGGATTGCAGTGCAGCCTCTTGAGATGATATTGTTGAACATAATCTTTTAAGAAGTGTCTGACTTCTATACAAGTTGTGTGGAGGTGGTGACCTCTTTTGGCATTCTCCCCATTTCGGGCAAAATGATGCAGCATCTTAACCCATGTGACTGAGAAGAGACGGGCACTTGTGTGGCAAATATGACAAATATGCCTGTGGTATATTGGTGAGACCTGTTGTAGAGTTAGGCATCAGTGTGGTGTGTTTGGGGCTTACAGTCCTCATGTAGGGTAGAGGGTCTCTCTCTCTCTATTTTTTAATTATTATTATTTTAAATGCATTATGATTTCCAAACAGGGTTTACAAAAACATCACACTAGGCAATATGTTGTCTCTTTTGAGCCTACTAGTAATGCTTTTCTCTTTGCCTTGCAAAGAAGCATTTTCCTATGGACTCGCCCATCAGCTCCTGAAAGGCAAAAGGAGGTAAAAGCTGAGCTGAAGTTGAGGGTTTTGGTGGTTTTTCTTTGTTTTTGTTGTTTTATTCGTTTTTGCTTGAAGGCATATGTGACTGATTTAGGAACCAAATATTATGTTAAACAAACTGACGTTTGATGACTTCAAGTTCTTTTTCCAGTGCTGCTTTAACATCTAGACATGCTCTGTCTCTTATCTTCACATTCTTAAACCCTGCTGCTGTGCATCAAGAGAATAGTATTTAAAAAAAAAAAAAAGAAAAAGTTAATTACGACTGCTTAGAATGTTATGGGAGAAAAGGTTTAAAAAAAAGTAATAGTCCAAACAAAACCCCTTCTGGGCTGTTATTACTAATTACACAGAGAGGTAGTGGCTCTAGATCTGTTCAGGTGGCCAACTCCACACACTTTGCAGGGTGTGACTGCTTTTTCAAGACATAGCTATGCCAAATTAATTGATTTTTTTTAATTATCCCCCCCCCCTTCTTATTAAGTAAGGCTGGCTAGGTCATAATTACTTGGATTAAATACAAGCAAAAAGAAAACTCACACTGGTTCAGGAAGTTTGTTTTGTGGTTCTGTGGAAGAGAACATTCTGTCCCCTCTTTGCAAAACCAATACAAACACTCTCTTGGCGCAGACGCTATTCTTTGGAGACACCTTACTTTAAATTATCTCTTGGTTATTTTGCAAGATTAAGTATCACAGTTCCTATTTCCTGGATAAATTCTGCCTTGTGTAATTTTGCTTTCACTTTGCAAGTCACATCTGCAGAGGTAGCTGGGCAATACGATAAATCTTCTAAACACTATTTTGTTGTTGATGAAAGATACTGGATAATAGAAATGGTGATTATAAATTGTAGGATAGCAAACGTTGTTTATAAAGTAAAACTTATTCAGAAGTGGTTATATCTCATCGTAGAAATGAACACATAAATACAGGTTGTGTGATCATTGATGTGACTGAAAAAGAGCTCTAGAAGTGCAGAGTAGCAGTAAATGAAACATCCAGAACTATGAGGGATTTTTCTTTGGAAGTGTGTACGAGTTTTGCAGAGAGATGTCCTTTTTTCCCTTTTGTTTAACTATTTTTTTCTCCTTTTTTTTTTTTTTTTAAGATATTATTGAGCTGGTCTGGGTTACTAAAGGAGTACTGAGGACAATACATTTCATGTGCTAATATTAGGCATTTCTCATATGTGAGAATCTGGCATGAGCTGCTGGAATTATGAGTAAGAGCAAGGAAAGAAATGTGCACCGTGCAACCTTCATCAAGCAGGGAGCAATCTCTGGTGCCCTCTTTGGATAATATATCCAGTGGAACCAATTAGGGGAGAACCTTAAGTGATGTTGATAGGTTATTAGACTGTTTCTTCAAGTGGCTGTAACTCCTACTGACTTAGGCTCTTACTAGAAGGGAAATGAAAAATACCTTGTACCTTGTAGGAGGCAGTCCGACTTGTAGTAAGTAATATTCCCAGAGAGTGATAAAAGCAAAACAAATTTCTGCTGTAACACCTTTGAAGTGAGCTGAAGGTTTACACACGCATTCAGATATAATTTTCCAGAAGGAGCTAAATTTTTTATTATGAAAAGAAAACACACTTAAAAAAACCCACCCTTGCAAACTTTCCATTTCCATACGTTTAAATCCAAAGACTAAAGTGTTTTGATTGTCATGTCTGTCTTATCTTTCTAGCAAAGCCTTTTTCCTATAATTAAAAGGGCATCAATTTGTCTAATTGATGCCAAATCCAATCCGAACCTCCCACGCAATTATTTCACCCTTCCCTCCCCTTGCCGTCACTATCTGGTATTTTGTTTGCACAGTCATTATTCATTAACTCTGCTCATGTCCAGGGCTGCAAACAGTAAAATCACATCAGCAAGGAGGAGCTCTGAGACTCACCAGTGAAATCTGTTTGTTTTTTTTTTTTTTCCTTTTCTGTTTTACATTGGCTTTCAGATGAGAATCCCAAAACCTGTCGCAAAATTTGAAGATAAGGGGCTTGGAAACAATGAATGTGCTAGCGTTTGGTACTTTCTTTTCTTAGCAGAATTCTGTAGTTCTTACATACTACTGAAAAGAATTAAGTTCTGCATAAGAAGCTGCTGAGATCCCCAGTATTGGAAAGGAAAAGAGGGGTAGTATGTCCTCTTTTTTTACATACATACATATATGTATGTGTATGCATGCAGCCAAGCCTATTGCCCTGTCTCAGAGCTTTATAGCTGAAGCTATTTCATTTAGAGGTAACTTTTGAGCATGTCCCTTTTTCCTCTTTGGTTTATCCTCAGGTGGCTGCATCTGCCCCTTTGCCCTTTTGAGAGATACAGACTGATGCACAAAGATCTCACTGTGATTGCTCCTGAAAACTTTTGGGCCTGCTGCTTTTTCCAGTGTTTGACCTTGGTTCCTCTGTAATCAATGGCAACCTTCTCGCACCCATCCAAGGTATTGGATGCACTACCAACCATACCTGGTCTTAGAGGGCTCCTCCTCACCTGCACTTGTATTTTAAGAAGACTGTCACCTTTATCCATGTTTTAAAAGGGAGAAAATGATTCTATTAATCTAAATAAATTCTTTCCTGTGAGGGTGGTGAGGCACTGGAACAGGTTGCCCAGGGAAGCCATGGCTGCCCCATCCCTGGAGGTGTTCAGTACCAGGCTGGATGGGGCTTTGAGCAACCTGCTCTAGTGGGAGGTGTCCCTGCCCAGGGCAGGGGGGTTGGAACTAGATGATCTTTAAGTTTCCTTCCAATCCAAACCATTCTATGATTCTATGATTCTAAAATGGGCATGGAGGGGTAGAGGGTCTTATCCAAGGCCAGTGAAAGGCCAAGGCTCATGGATGGGAATTGAGGTGTGGATGGAAGGCAGCCCTTCTGGCTTTAGTGTGTTGTCCCCATGTGTTGTCCTTTCTTCCTGGTCAGCAAACCATTAATTGCCTATCTCCCCTTAAAGTATGAGGATTTTAAGTTTTTGACAGAATTGAGTGATTAACAGATAAGCCACCACTATGATCTGGTCATATTGGTAATCCATTTGCTAAGGTTCAGTGCATAAACTACCTCGATATACTGCTGCCTATATTAATATGCAACTGCTGGATCAATTCAGATTGACTGAATTGACCTGTTACCGCTTGTCCTTTTACTGGATTGACTTGTCACTGCTTCTTGCTGGTTCTGTTGCTGTATCAGATCGATCCGTATTTTTTAATTCTGTTAAATTGGATTCACTGTAAAATGGGAAACACCACTGCAGGGCTGGCCCTGTAAGGGAGGGAGAATGGGACCCCTCACAGAAGTCACAGAATTGGGATAATGTCAAAATGATGACTCAAAGAGAGTAACTCCTAAAAAGATACAACTGTAAGTAGAGCGGTTTTGGTGAAATTTAACGGACTGGTCAGCCCCTGGGTGGTGCAGCTATGGAGCTGGAAGGGACTTTTGTGTGCAACAAGGTTAGAACAAAGTGTTGGGTGCAACTAAAGAAATGAAATCAAAAAGGGCGAGGACTAAGCTTGTCTGAACTCTCGAATATCAGATTCAAAATTGAGGGCTGGCAAAAATTTGAGGAGAAAATGGGAGAATACCATCATTGTCTCCATCCCCCCGAAATATATTTTAAAAGTTACACCATTTGCTGTCTCCTTCCTCTGCCTTTCGTCTTGGTTTTCACCTCATTCTTCCTTTCCTGCATCCTCCTTCTCCAAGTGCCCCATGTGCTCCAGCCCCACTGGTTACTGGGGAGTTTTTTGAGCTGTCCCCGCTTTCCCTCAGTACGAACAGGGTTTTTCCTGTCTCTCTCTCCTATTTTGGGCCACGTGGCTTCTGGTGCCTTCTGAGAACATCCCTGGGCTGCTGCCCTTCAGCCACAGCTGAGTGCTGGGAGTGCAGGGGCTATACAAGGGCAGTGGTTCCTTCCCGAGGGGGGACGTGGGTGTGAGGTGGAGGAAGGGGCTCCACTCTCACCAATAACTCCATCTTTGTGCTTGACCAAGCTTTTCCAACACATGCTTATGAACATGTTACACTCTTGTTCCCTTTGGGTTTGCAGCCTTCTGGGCTCTGCTGAGCCCGTCAGGTCCACGGCTTTATGAAATCCTCACTTGACCCTTGAGGAAGGATCCAACCCTCCTTCAAGGAGGAGGTTATCCAGGTACCCTGACTATGAAGTTCCCGTTAGCTGGACAGAGGAGTTCTCTTTGATGTTGCCAGCATTTAGAAAGTTCCCACGCTTGAAAGCAGTGGATGAACTCGAATCAGAAATGTACTTGCCCCTCTCGTGCAGCAAGGGAAATAAATCACAGTGTAAGAAGTCAGGGCTTAGCAAATCCTACTGATTGTATAATGCGCAGTGGAATTGCAAAGCTGAACTTGTTGGGTTTTTTTTTTTTTCTTTTCTATTTTTTCAGTGATTTGTCCAGTTGGGCGGCCGCCTCCTGAGTGACTCTGGAGAGATGCCAGCCGCTTGAGCTGACTCGAGCAGTGGCAGGGACAGCATCTACCCAGGCTGGAGTTTTAATCCCAGGCACGTGGCGTTTGCACAAGTGGTGACCGGTGAGTTGTACGTAAGGGCAGCTTCTCTCTCTCTCTCTTTTTAACAACTGGCACCTTATCACAAACTGTTAAGTTTCTCTATGCAAAAGACTTGCCTGCCTTGCTTGTTTTTCCCAGAGGGTGACTGATGAGCTTAGAGAAAATGAGAGCGATCCAGGTTACCGGCTAATCTTTGGAAATCCTTTGGAAATCCTTGTATGTTTATGGATTATTTTTACCTCTCCCTCCACCGAATGAGTAACATCCTGGTGAGGCCAAACCTCAAATCCGTAGCAGTCGGTGTGTCGTACCAGACGGTATCACTGAGCCTTTTTAATCAGAGGAGGTTTTATACCCTCTGCCTTAGCACTTTGTAGCCTGGAAATACAAGCTGTGGGGTTCTGATAACAGAAGTAGTGACTGGCTGCTGTCAGCATGAGGATGATTAAAAATGTGTGTGTGCGTGTGCGTGCGTGCGTGCTTGTTCACTCTCTTTCCAGCTGAATAGAAAATGAAACTCCCCAAAGCCTTTTATGTAAGTGCATGGGTTTTGCTTTTTTTTTCTTTCCCTCCCCCCCATTTAAATGTCTGTGTGGCTGTGCACAAACCTTTTGAAGATGCTGGGTAAAGAAACAAGTATGCTTGTTTTGACCTCCAAAGCATGATCCTGTCTTCAGTTCAATACTAGATATATCCTCTCTGCAAAAGATGATAGCAAGCAATTTTTTTTTTGAGGGAAAGGTGGTTTCCAGTCAGTTTCTCCCATCTGTGATTTTTTCCTTGATGAAACAATGGCAATCTGCTTCTTCCAGCAGCTGAAACACTGTGATTCTTTGACAGCAAATGTGTGGCGTGCTGCCTTGCGCCTCCCAACACCCTGCTTTATTTAAGACCCTGCCATGCTGAGCTGACTGCTGTCTTCCCAAGAGTGTTGCACCAAGGAATTACTGATGAGATGCAGCCCGGTCTGCAAAGCACATGTTTGCCATTAAAAACAACATATGCGCCCTTAGCTATGGCTAATCATTTAAACACCTGTGACATGGGGGGAAGAAGCAGCCCCTCTGAACGTGGAGAGTCCCATTAAAACACTGGCATGATACAGGTCAACATCAGATGAGGCATCTTCCTATAAATATCAGAGTTGAAGATTGGTGCTTTAAGCAGACCCACTTGAAGTTGTCTTTTTAAGAAGATATAAGGTGTGTTGCCTTCTAAGGATGGGCGTGGGAAGGGCAATACACATCCTGGGCTCTTGTCCAACTCTTTCAGGTTTTTCGGGCATTGTTAAGAGTGCTCGTTGGAATATTTGGGCAAAAACCTGGAGGTTGGTGCCATACTGTAGGTATTACAGGTATTGCTACCTTGTTTAACAGTGGAGTTGGAAAATTACTCTGGCCTGAAAAATTATGAGGGCAATTCTGGCTTTATGCTGGAGGAGGCAAAGGCAAAACAGGGAACTCAAGGTCCAGTAGTCTATTAAACCAGGCTGAAACTGGTATGTTTTAATTAATGGAAAGTTTGGAAAAGCAATTTTGATGCTACTGTTGAGTATGCATTGGATTTTTGCAAGTTGGAAGATACCTATCCTTACGTTCCCCTCATCCTCGTTACCGGTCTTCTCCCCACTTCGCTTCAAGCGTAACAGCTGCTGTCTTGGGAACCGCTGAAGGTAGCCGCAGTTCTTTCGTGCTGCTCGAGAACTCTGAACCCAGTGCTTAAATAATATAACAACTTCAGTGCTAACCCTGGCAGCTTTGGAGGAGAAAGGTTTTAAAATTGTTGCAATTGATTTTCTGGTTGCGTAGAAATAGAGAAAGCAAGGCAGTAAGTGAAGCGATGTTTTTTTTATATAAAATCGTTAGTACTTGGGTAGGTGCAATTTTTTTCCCCAGTTAAGTATTTTCAGTTATTAGGCGTTAGAAACTGCAGATTTTCTAGATGCCTAATAACTTCGCGTAGATGAAATAATTCTCTTACAGTGGAAGCATATCTAGCTATGTCTTGGTCAGGAAGGTCCCAAATTTAAGACTAGTTGCTCTTTGTTAGCTCTGCGGTCCCTGTCTGACTCATAAGCTTGATGGGCAGTGTGGGGGAGAAGGCAGACACCTTTGCCCCCCTGAAATATGGGTGGGAAAGCATCTCAGTGTGGGTGGGAAATGTGGGGAGACTTCTTTTGAAACCCAGGATCATCAGGAAGGTACCTTGAAAATTCCCTGCACAAAGATTGAGTCAGCCAGCGCCTGCTTATCACCTCAAGTAGTGATTAAACCCTGATGTAAATCACCTCCGTGTGCTATGGATACATCCAGTTTGATGGGTTTGCCTACGGCTGCACTTAAGAAGTGTTTGGGAGCTCAAAGGCAGCTTTTTCTCTTTCTGAGAGAACTGCAGTGATAAGAGCACGGAGCTTCCAGAGCAGTGTATGTGGAATGGCCTGCACTTGGGGTTAGACGGGTGTTTGGCACTTTGCTTCCAGTCCTGCTCGATTGCTGTTTATTACCTGCAAACGCAGCGTGCTTGTTTGAAACTGCAGTTTTAATCTTTGTCTGTCAGCAGAGGGTCTGGAGAATAAGTCTTGGGAGGAAAGGCTGAGGGAGCTGGGGGTGTTCAGCCTGGAGAAAAGGAGGCTGAGGGGAGACCTTCTCGCTCTCTACAACTCCCTGAAAGGAGGGTGTAGAGAGGTGGGGGTTGGTCTCTTCTCCCAAATCACAGGCAGTAGAACAAGAGGAAACGGCCTCAAGTTGCACCAAGGGACGTTCAGATTGGATATTAGAAAAAAGTTCTTTACTGAAAGGGTTATCAGACATTGGAATGGGCTGCCCAGGGCAGTGGTTGAGGCACCATCCCTGGAGGTGGTGGGTTGACGTGGTGCTTTAGTGACATGGTTTAGAGATGTGGTTTTTTGTTTTTATCAGAGTTGGGTTGATGGTTGGACTAGATGGTCTTAAAGGTCCCTTCCAACCGAGACAATTCTATGATTCTATGATTTCTTTTGTTTATTGATTTTGATTTTTTGTGCATTTCTAGTTCTTCTTAACGATAGGTGTCTTCTGCTGTCAGAGCAGTATTGCCTCAAAGTAATTGGCTAAAACAACTATCACAGAATCATGTAAACAAACCTCCTGTCCCCGATGTTTGTTTATGTTCCTGAGGTGCTGAAATGCAATTGGAGAAGTTGCAGGCCATCGTAAGCTGGCAAATGAGCAATGATCCAGCTATCAATGAATATTTTGAAACTTAAGAAAATATTAGCTTAAGCGGTTGATTTGAATCAAAGCAGCCTTTTGTTAGATCCGTGGAGTCACTGAAGCTATATGGGCATTTTTGGTGGTTTGACAGTAGCAAAATGTAACTTACTTCTCAATGGGAGTAAGTGGGACAACCTCGGGGACTTACTGTTATCCATTCCAATCACCTGTGTTTTGCATTTTAAGACATAAAGTTCCTGACAACCACTGGGGCTTTGTTTTTAATCCTGTCTTTCAAAACACCTGGTTACCCTATCTTTTAAATCCTGAAGATAGGGAGAGCATTCTCATATTGAGATCTTCAAGATCTGGCTGTGCAGATGGTTTTTGGTTTGGTTTTTTTTTCGCCTTTGGAGAAAGAGAGAAATCTGGGCGTTTTGAGCATTGTCCTTGCAGGAGGGTGGTGGCTGCTGGTGCCCATGTGCCCATCTCTGCAGGCGAAGGATGAGTGTCACGGATGAGAGCCACGTTGCTCGCTGAGTGTTGACAGCTTGTCGTTACAGACAGTGTTTTTTTTCTTCCTGGCTTGCAGTTGAAAAGGTTTAGAAATGATCATAACCTCTTCCCCAAAGTGACTCGGGGGAGGACTGGGGTTTGTTCTTTTCCATATTCGGGGAGCAAAAAGACACTCTGCTTTTCATTTGTGCTGAGTTTACAGTTATTTTACCGTCTCAGTTGGATTTTCTTCAGGTATCCAAAATCACTAAGTTCCCACAGAGTGATGTGGAGAAAAGGAGCAGTGAGGGGAGTGGAAGGAAGAAACTGGGAGTTAAACAGGTCGCAGTTTTTCTTGTTTTGGGTGGGGTGTTTATTTTACAGCAGCTATTCCTGGTACGTAGCGGGGAGAAGGTGGGGTGATGGTGGTGAGGACGCCTGATGGAGTATGGCATTTGCTCAGCCACGTGGCAAGAAGGGGTTGTACCTCAGCCAGTTCTTCTCTGCCCTTTTCACTAGGGCTATAGAAGATATAGAATAATTCTTTTTTGTTTCACGCCTAAGTATGGGCGTTCTCAGCTCTGGGCACGCACTCCAGGCTGCTGAAAATGAAATTAGTAAATGAGATGCGCTGACACAAAACCAAACCCAAGCAAACAAAGCCCCCCCCCCCCGAAGGGTGCAGGCGGAGGGCACCCTTCATCCTCTGTCATGGGAGGAACAGGGCTGTTTGAATTGGCTTCCACCTTTGTTTTGCGAGGTTGCTGTGGTGATGAATAACCTTTGGGGAGGGCGTGTGAGCAGGAGTGCGCGGGTGCCCAGGCTCTTGCTCGCAGAACACACGTTCTTTGCTTGCACCCCCATTGCGTCACAGCCCTTACGCCAGGGGGTGGTCACTTCCTCCCCAAAACGAGTTGAATGACAAAACCGTTGTCTTGGAGCCTGGTTGTTGACATGGTGTTAGTCTACGGGTGGCTTCCTCACGTCGCTGGGGTACCAGGTAGCAGGAGACTGGGCGATGGCAGAGCAGCGGCTTTTTTCGGAGACGCCCAATTTTGTCCAAGCTTATGACACCTGAGCTTTATCTTCTTACCCGGGCTTGAGGAAGGACTCTAGGTAGAGAAGTAGACTGACAAAGGTACTCCATAGAGGGAAAGAGGGAAGTGATATTATTTGAGAGGGCTTTCTTTTATTTTTTTTTTTTTTCTTCCTACCATTGCAAAGATTGCATTTTTCTATACTGAGGAAAAAACCTGAGGACCGTCGGTGGGTTAGTATTGTTTCTTTTTACTCTCCATTTATCAATAAATATTACAACAAATTATTATTAAATTTACTGCAGCTCAAAATAGATAAGTATGTATTTCATACTAAGCTACAAAAATCTGATGTAGCAACTGCATATCTGGTACAAAATTGACTGTGTGAAAATTAGAATATATGTATGAATACTCTGAATGAGACTTAGGTGCTTTCTCCATGAAGTGAAAATGGTACAAAAATAATTTGATGGTACAGTTGTCTGAAGATGTTATAAATATCACTTCTAGGTAAAGAATTGCCTTCAAGAAAGTCTTGGAAACTTTGTTTCCCCTCTGCTAGAAAACCCTAGAGAAAAGCTGAATCACTCAGAGATGATCCAGTGGCCATGACAAATACGGTGAAGTTTGGAATGTCTACTTTTGCTGCATAATTCCTGAACTTAAAAGAAAAAAATAAAAGAAAAAAGTGCAAATTACTCAGTTCTCTGTCAGAGACCATCGTAATTGATGGTTTCATTTGGGAGGCTACGTACTTTGAAGGTTGTCTTGTTCTTGACTGCAGCCATACTGAAGGATCAAAGGGGAAGATGTAAATGGTTGAAAAGGCCTCTCGCAGTATTGAAAGTGCAGGTGGTGAAGGCAGAGTGCGTGGCCCCCTTGCACGACTGATGGGACTTCATGCTGAGTTGGAGCAGTTGGGGAAATAACCTTCTCTCCCTCCAGCAGCTTGCTGAGGCTTGTTATCCTGAAGTTTTTCCCCAGCACAATTTAAACATGCTGCCAGCTCCCTTTAGTGGCTCACTTAGTTGAAATCACCTTCAGTAAGGAGCATCTAATTCTGTCTTCTAATACCTTATTCAAGCTCCCCTCCTGGATTTTTGGGAACCTGAAGAATGCTGCTAATAGAGTGGAGCCAGCATTTACAGGGATAAATTAATAGCAGAACCATATCTGTGCTTTTTACATCTGCCACATTCTCCAAGGCTAACGCTGCGCCTCCCGTACTTCTTCAAATTCATTTGTTCCGTTTCAGTTCAGTCCTTTGAAATATTTTGTGATGAATGACTTCACTTTACAAGGCGGTGATCAGCAGCAGCTGTTCATAGTCATGCTTTAAATCGAATCCATCTGTCAGTGGGCTCTTTAAAGTGCGGGTTTCACATTGTCAGGAGACCTGATTACACCAGAGCAGTATCTGGGTGCTGTTTGCCAAAAAGGAAAAAAAAAATCAGAACGGAGTGTGCTTGAGGTACCCTTGCAGTGTAGAGCTGTGATATAGCCTGCTGAGAGGAGAGCGAGGTGACCTCAAGCAGTACTCTTGCACTGACACGCAGATAGGTGTTCAGATGTAGGCTGAAATTAGGAGATGACCCGCAGTAAGCTTTCTGGAGACCACACATGGTGCTTGCTGGTTTGTTTTTTAATCCTGAACCTTTGATCAACCTCATCGCCAGCTCTTTACATGTTTTGGTTGTAGCATTGGGGCAGATTAATATTCTCCACAGGATGAGCTGAAGAGGAAAAGATGTGGCTTATTCAAATCAGCAAAAGGAGACAATGCTACTTTTTTTTTTTTTTACTCTTTAGTACACGTGCATAATTTCTTATTTTCATTTGTAACTAGAGGAGGATGAAATGTGTCTGCTGAGGCTGTTTTGCAAGCTGCATTTGAGGCATTATTTGAGAGCAAAAAACAGTCATTTGCTGGCTGCATTAATTGTTCTCATCATTCTATGTAAAAGCTTTTGTCTTTAGTAATGTTTTCAGTAAATTACATACTGGATATGGAAACCAGCTATTTCTTGGCCTGCAGTCCATTGGTCTTATCCACAGGTCACTTCTTATGTTTTCCTTCTTCCCAGTTTGTTCCTCACCAAGACTTTTGTGGGAGGACTGGACTTGTGCTGGGGTATGTGTATAGCTCTAGGGAAAAACATTTCTTACCAGCAGAAGCTTATTCACCGAAGTTCTACAGAGTTACACAGGTATGTCATATTCATTACATCCTTTCCTGTTAGGAAAGAAAACCTTCCTTGAAGGAGCAGAACGGTGGTACAGTCTCCTTTGCCACTGCAAAACTCTTCTTTTGTAGTAGTAGGAGGGCCATACTTTATTTCTCGGCTAAGTCTTGGTCTCCAGCCACAGAGACTAGCCTTTGTCAGTGGTCAGATGAATGTTGTCTAGGCATCTCGCATCACCCGTGGCTGCAGGAGACATCACTCGGTGGGTGAAGCCCACCCATGTTTCTCTGCTATAAGCTTCTCCACCTCACTTTTGCTGTTGGGGTCTGCAAGCATTGCTGCTCAAGAGTGCAGCTGCATCCCTGCTGCATTCCTAGTGCAAGTTCCAAGCCAGAACTTCAATTAAACACTAAATTCAGTACTGGCAAAAGCATGGAGAAGGGGCAATACAACAAAACAGAACACCCGGACCGGCTTTATGAGCTTCCATTTTCTGTCAGTTGAAGCTAGCAGCGTGTTTTTGAAATGAAGAGTCTGTTGGACATGGGGTTGGAAGAGACCTCTGGAGATCATCTAGTCCACCCTGCCTGCCAAATCATGTCCACCTAGAGCTGGTTTCACAGGAACTTGTCCAGGTGGGTTTTGAATATCTACAGAGAAGGAGACTCCACCACCTCTCTGGGCAGCCTATTCCAGTGCTCTGCCTCCTCATGTTTAGGTGGAACTTCTAATATTCAAGTTTGTGCCCGTTTCCTCTTCTCTTGTCCTTGGGCAACACTGAATAAAGGCTGGTCCCATCCCCTTGACACCCACCCTTTAAGTATTTATAAGCATTGATCAGATCCCCCTTCAAATTTCTCTTCTCTAGACCCAAGTCCCTCAGCCTCTCCTCATAAGGGAGATGCTCCAGACCCCTAATCATCTTTGTAGCCTCTTGTCATATGGTAAGAGAAAAGAATCTCTTAGGTTTTCCTTAACATATAGAAAGCAGCGCTCTGTATACCAGAGCCTGTTATTGCTGTGTACCTGATAAATACAGATGACTTTTTTTTCTGATGGAGACTCATTAACGTGTTCCACATGGAGATGGTGAGAATTGCACATTGAGTGAAAAGATTGATTGATGTTGGCTGGTGTTAAGAAAATATGGCTGACAGGAGGAGTCAATACATGCTTTTTTTTTTTTTTCCTTCCAGTGCATTGTTTTGCCTCCATGTGTTTAATTAGAGAAGTTAGCAGGGGAATGCCCTTGCTTAATAGCTGACAATATTGCAGGTCTGGAGCCCTCAATATAAGAAGGACATAGACCTAATGGAACGGGTCCAGAGGAGGGCCACTAAAATGATT
>JAOTQQ010000001.1:67471352-67534023 GCA_026546715.1 Gallinago undulata | reverse complement strand
CCAGGGCTCTGGCACCCTCACCGGAAAGAAGTTCTTCCTCATATTTGAGTGGAACTTCCCATGTTCCAGCTTGTGCCTGTTGCCCCTTGTCCTATCCCTGGAAACTACTGAAAAGAGTCTTGCTCCATCGTGCTCTGGAGTCATCGTCCTTTAACCCGCCCTTTAGATACTTGTATACATAGATAAGGTCTCCCCTCAGCTTTCTATTCTCCAGGCTAAAGAGCCCCAGCTCTTTGAGACTTTCCTCGTAAGGGAGATGCTCCAATCCCTTCATCATCTCACTTGCCCTACGTTGGACTCTCTCCAGTAGTTCCCTGGTCCTCTTGAAGTGGGGAATCTAGAACTGGATGCAGTATTCCAGTAGTGGCACTGGTGGTGCAGAGTAGAGGGGGAGAATGACCACCTTCTACCTACTGGTCACTAGATTTTAGTTTTGTTTTGTTTTGTTGTGGTTTTTTTTTTTTGTAATATTTTTTTTTCTTCCTAGCCACTGCTTTTTGACCAGTTTGACTTCTCAGTTCATTTGCCAGAAACAGTCACTTCATCCTTCGGATGTCAGCGTGCTGCTGGATCTTAGTCTTTGACCTCCAGAATTAGTCATCTAATTAAGGAGTGGGTTGACCACGGAAGTCTGTGTTTGGCCAAATTACTAAGAAATAACTTTGTGAATACTAATGATGCTAAATACAGTCTGCTTGAAGTCCTAGTGCTTGCAGAAGAAGCAGCTGCAACTTTTTTTCCCCTCCCATGTTCAGCCAGCCCCAGGAGTGAATGCTGTGATTCAGCTTTAAGTGGCTTTTTTGCACAAACTACTTGGGCTCAAATCCTGGTTTAAACTATGCAGGAGAGACTTGGAAAAACAAACAAACAAAAAAAAGCCAAACACATTTGTTTCACAGTCTGCTTTTAACGACGTGTTGGTTTCTTAATCCTTGATAAGACATTTTAAAAAATATTGCTGTGGAATGATGTGTCTTCAGGAAGTCCTGTGCTGGCATTTGGAGAACATTTTAAAAGTTTAAATTCTGAATCAAAAAGTGATTCCAAATTTTGAGGGTTTAACAGAAGAAGTGAAGTTGACATTGATAGGAAATATTTCACTTCAGGTGAAATCCTACAGTAGCTTATTATAATCTTATTTTTCTTTTAAAATTTGAAAATTAGCTTGAGTGTCCTCCAGAGTTTTGGGTAAAAAACTGTGCTTAATCATCTAACCCTGATATTGGTAGTTTAGATTTATTTTGCACGGTTCAGTACGTTTAATAGTGATGCTTTAATATTTCAGCTTACAATATTTATCTTAAATGGTTTTAAAGATTATTAATATTTTAACCCATCAATAAATGTCTTAAATCGCAAACCACTCCATTTGAAGTCCGAGAGGATTTTTAGATATTTTCTATGTATTTTTAAAATGCCCCAAATCTGTAAGAGCTTTGTGCTGTGCATATTGAGTCATGTTAAAGGATTCCAGGTGGAGCTCCCCTGCGCCTGAGTGCCTTTCACCATGAATTCAGAGGACTAGTGCATCCGCTCCAGCAGCTTGGTGAGCAGCGATGACCACTTCAGATGCTACACTGATGGCTGTCCTACTTTTGGATTTATTCTATGCCTCAGTGTCCTTCTTCACGGCACCTGGCCTTTCCCCTCCTCCTTTCCCGAAAAAGACAGTATTAACTCCTCTATATTTTTAAAATATCGTATATTTTTCTTTAGTGCAAAGGAAGAATACTGCCTGGTTCGTCAGATTTAACTGAAACAAAGTTACTTTTTACAACAGTATTTTGAATTATTTTGCTTTAGAAAGAGATCTTTGGTTTATTTCAGTGTGTGAATTTATTTACCCTGTGTGCCCTGTTAAAGCTCTGACTGAGCTTCCTAAGACAATTACTGAACGTGAGCTAGGAGGGTGCTTTAAAGTAGCTAAATAGTAACTAGGGGCCTGAACACAAGGAAAGACTACACCCTTTTCTCTTTTTTTTTCTCCTCTTTTCTTCTCCCCTCTCTGAACGCTGATTTTATTTTTTTTTCCTTCTTGTTACAATGCTTTGTGTTCAGAGATTTATATTGGTGTGGGGCTTGCTTCAAACTCGTGAAGTTTGAATTCCTTTCAATAAGTGATTAAAGAGAGTGAGGTAGAAAAAGCTAGATTCAACAATTTGATCTCTTTTTATGTAATTTTTCTTTTTTTTCTTTTTTTTTTCAGTTACAAAACACTGAGAAAGGAAGGCTTTGGATAATAGCAAGTGGGAGTCTGAGAGAGGTTAATAGGCTCCTGAGGATGCTTTGGAGTATGTATACAGTAGGGATGCCAGGCCATATTTTGCTTCCTCATCACAAGCATTTTTGTTTTGAACAAAGCACTTGCAGAACCAAATGCACAACGCATTAGGATTCACCAAAATAAGTGTCAGTGTTTAGGTGCTCATCAAGAACAAATCAGGTACCATTTTAGCATCTTAGTGTGTCTAGCTTCTGTCACTTCTTGTTCAGTGCTTGTTTTTATAAAAGGACTGTAACTGGTGTTTGTTTACCTTCATTCTGAATTATTTCACTGTACTGTGGTTTCCGTTTGGTTTTGTTTATCTTTTTATATTTTCTTTTATCCATCTGAGACTGAGTGGTGATGGTACCTTTGAGCTGGTGCTGCCACCTGCTCCCACTCAGTCCTTAAAAATTGTGTTCTGTCAAAGGTATCAGTAGTTTCAGCTGTACTGTTAGCAGCTTCTGCCTGAGTTTTTGGGGTGACTTGAGTGCATCTATATCCATGCAGTTAATTACTCGCAGCACGTAAATTATCAAGAGTGTATAGCATTGGCTGGAGTCTTAAGCTACAAGTTGATATATCAAGAGAAGACTGGTGGTAAAGGAGATAATTTGGTGATTATGCTGGCTAATAAATTTTGCTTAGAGACAAATCCTTCATGATGGGCTCTGGCCATGTTCTGGTTTAGCAGAGTTGGTTTCTACTGAAGCAGAGGAGGGATGAATACAGGATGCAAAGCAGTGAAACAGGCCTTTTTCCCCCTGATCCAGAGCTCCTGAGCCAGTGCTCCCAGCTGGGGACAGACCAGACTCTTTCCTTCAGTGCTCATAAGCCTCGCCTTTTCTATCCTTCAGTTTTTCTGTTTTACTTACAATTTAAGGAGAGTGAGATGAGTGGAAACCATGTGGATGGAAGTGCAGAGGGAAAATGAAGAGCGCTGAGAAGTCTGACTTGTAGCAGCCTCTCTAAGAGTAGGATTGAGTAGAGAGTCTTATTCATAAGTTTTCAACATTAATGGGCTTTTTATTTGATATTTTTTTATGAGTGTACTGGTTTTCCAGTCACTTGCTCTCTTCTTAGGAAAAACAGGATGTGCAAATTTAAGTTGCTGTGAAAGAGGCACGGAGAAATAAAACTAAAAGCACCCAGCGCCTATCTCTTTTTAATTTTCCTCCCTTTGCTTGTAAAAAGAAACAGAAGATCTATCTTCCCTTCAGGAGAGGCCTCCTTTCAGGGCTGTATAAAAGTGCAGGGGGCTGTTAATCACTTAGGTGTTTTGAGTTGGAATTAAAAAACCAGGCTGGTTATTCACTTTTGTGATCAGTTAAGGAGATAACTAAGAACTGCCAGTGGGCATTTTGTTCCTGTTTTTATCCAAATCGGGGGGGAGGGGAAAGTAGTATAAGTTGGTGACAGCTTTAATGCACAGATGTGAGTAATTTAGTAACCATCATGTTGTATAAATCCCAGACACCTGTCCAAACATCAGGGCTGGCCTAGAAAAAAATATTGTTATTTATTTTGCTACCTGAGTTGTTAGTGGGTATTAAAATCTCTGTTTGCAGCTGAGCTTAAGTGGATTTTAATTCTGTGTGTACTAACAAATGCTTGAAAAATTCAGAACCATGACACTGCTTATGAATTACGATACATAGTTTTTGAACTTTTTAAACAAATACAGAATGAGAACATGGTGGCAGATCAGTGGATATGTTAAATGGAGAGATCTGCCTGTCCCGAAATGAAGCTCTTTGAGAATTTGTTCACTGTGATGTGGGGCGAGGGGACCTCTGTACCTTCAGCCATCATCCCCCAAACCAGTCACTTTTTTGCAAAAAGGAATTCAATTTTGAAGATTTTGCTGAGAAGTTTTCCTCTTTTAAGGTTCAAATGCTTACGTGAAACCTTTAAGCAACCAAGGACCTGTATTTTTTCCAGGGGGACTGAGGAAACTTTAGCTTTGATGCCCAGCGGCAGCAGTCTTTGCGCGGTTTGCGTGTGAGCTGTGTTGTCTGTGTGTCCCTCAGCTCCCCGTCCCTGCTTGGGAGGAGACATTTGAGAGACCTGGTCCCTGCAGGGGACTCCCAGGTGAGGATAGGTTAGTGGAACTTCAGGAAAAAAGGTGTTTTTCAGCAACTTCTGTTTTTTCTCTGCTTCCCTTGGAAAGGGTAGGAAAGTACCCAGATTCTTAGTGAATAACTGAGTTGAGTAGCGAAGGGCAAAGGTTCTGGACTGTTTCAGCCCACACAGAGCCACACAGAGCATTATGCACAGTCATTTGAGAAAGCAAAAATCAACAACTGAAGATTGGAAATGCTTATAGGACTAGACCAAAAATCTCAGTGGCAGAGCCATATGGATGGACAGGCTCACGTGAGAGATATTTAATGTATTTCTTCATTGTACCGTATGCATATGATCTGAACTGTGAGGCCGTGCACAAACACAAAAGCTAATTATAGAGTAGTTTGGTTTAGCAGGTAGAGAAATACCAGCACTTATCAGGTGATGCCTGCCAAGCCCAAACAAGGAAGCAAGTCACGAATTTAATGGAACATCTGCTGATACATTCTGAAAGTTTGCCTTTCCCTCCCACTTGAGTTAAAAAGTGGCAAAAAGTACTTCTCGGTGATTCCTTTTGAAGCAAGAGGGAGCCATATGCTACTATGAGACTGTCATGGACAGAAGAGGATATTTTCCCAATACCAGCATGACACTTGTCTGCTGACTGAGAACAAAGTCTTGTGTGAGAGAAAATAAAGCACAGCGAGAAATTCATCTACCTCCCATGGTGGAAGATGTGGTGCTCTTCAGGATTCAGGAGGTGTAAAAGAAGCCAGGTATAAGATGGTCCAGAAAGGTGGAATGTGACAGTCCAGACTAATGAAGCTGCAGTTGGTGTGAGGCCTGAGAGGACCAGGGGTAATCCCAAATCTGCCCAGGGAGGGATAGATAGAAGTAGTTTTCTCACACTTTGAAATAGTGGAATAGTAATACATTTTGCTTCCATGGCAGTTTCTCACCAAAATATCCATTTATTTTTAACCAGGTGTTATCATATGAATATCATGAAAGTAAGTTGCTGTAACTGTTTCTGGTGTGCCAATGTTTGGAGCATCTACATATGTGAGTGTATGTAGTACCCCAGGGTAATACAGGTGGTACTCCAACATACTAAGAGAGAGGTGGTTAAAAACGGAGTTTCTCCTGCACCAAAATGCTGCATCCCAGGCATGTGATTGCATCCAGACGTGTTGCAGTCCTACTACCTCCTCCTGTAAGTACCTGTCCTGGGGTTCATCCTCTCATTGTCCATCCCCGAGCAGCTCAAACAGCTGCCTTTATTATCAGGGTGAAGGATGTAGCCATAGTAATAAGCACAGGAAGGTGAACCTGTGAGAGAAGCTTTCTCTCCTCTTCCCCGTGGCTACCTTGGCTTGCAGGGGAGCACTGGCAGGATTTGGTCCTGGACCAGAGACAGCTCTTCTGAGCCCCAGGGCACCATGGCTGTGGAGCTCCTGAACTCGTGCTGGTTGTACCAGTGTTCATCCGATAAGGACCCAGCCCTTTACGCAAGGTTAATTTGAACAGTATTTAATTCTTGCGGAAGCCTGACATAACTAAAAAGGTTTGACAGCTTGCCTTGTGAAAAACCATGAATTTGAGAGAAGCTGATTTAGTTTTTTTTTTTTATTGTGTGCCAAAACGTCTTTTTAGTCTGACCTAAAGACACAACAAAAAAAAAGAGCGAGTTCCTCTAATCTTCTTTGGCATCATTTTAAGACTCTTTCAATGTAAGGAAAATATTTTGTTGATGTCAACCATCCCCTGAAATACGGAAAGAAAGGAAAGCTCTGACTGTCAGTAACAACGTGAAACTTTTAGCAGATCAGTTTCATCTCTGCCCTAAGTTTTTGATTTGTTCTTTGGTGACATTAAATGGATCTGACATATGTGCACAAATTGAGTGTCTCTAGTAATGCTTTTTTTTGAAGAGATATCACCTACTAATTCAGTCTTTGTGTCTGTTCATTAAGATGAACAATGGAGTTTATTGAAGTCTTTACAACTGCTTCACTGCAGCTTTTGTTTCTTTCTTTCTAAAAAGCAAACCAATATTAAAAAAAGAAAACTAACACAGCAGACCACCTTAGTTTATAGAAGAAAATACTGCTTGGCTGCTTTATAAGAAATTTCAGGCTTGATATAATTATTTTTGGGTGGACTTTCTGAAAAGAATAGCAGTGTGACTTTTTTACTGAGATGTGACTAGAGATGTGACTAAAGATGTAGGTGCTTCCAGATGGAAATACAGTATGTGTTATCTTTGATTTAAGGAGAATAGTTGGATTTCAGGAGCTCTAAGTCAGATAATGGTAAGAAAATAATGGCGGTGTATTTTGTCTGTGTGTCCTGGGAGGCACTGGAAGCTGGGCTTATTGTTTTCCTACCTATTTCTTCTTTCAGAGGCTTCCTTATCTCCCTGAGATAAGGGTTTCAAAAAAGCAGGCACTATTACTAGTTATTTATCCTGAGTATTGTCAAAATATACTTCAAAATATTTTAAACCATGGCTTTCAAACATATGTTTTCTCTCCTAATAGTTTCTAAGAAGTGGTACCTTGCCAGTTCGCGTACTGAGAACTTGCATGGCCTGTTTCTTTTCCATCACTTCCTAACCAGTCCTGTAAAATACAATTTAGTCATATTCTGTTAGTATCGTAAGTAAAAAATAGTTTTTCTGGTCTATAGTTTTCATTGAGATGAAGAGCTGATATTCATGTATAATATGTGTATGTTGTATTCTTATTCTGTGTACTACACCTGCAGCTCACACATGTGACATTGAACTTTGGCAGTGAAACCTGCTTGTTACATCTTTTATACCAATGCACTTGCTCACTGATTTCTCCCTCTAGCTATCCCCTCTTTAGGATTGCTTGCATCTCTAGCATTTCATGAAAGAAAAACCGCAGCCTTTGAATCTGAAGAAGCAGCTTTACATGGCTGGAATTTCTATTTGGCTCTGGCTTAACCGTTTGCCAATCTCATAGACCAATCTCCCTTCCTGAGCATGAAGGGAGATGAACTTCACAGCATGAAGTTTTGTGCAGAGCGAAGCACCCTCTGACATTGCCTCTGTATCCCGTTACCTCTTGTTGAGTGGTGCGGCAAGAACTGTCCAGATATGTAATTGAAAATTAATGAAGAACTTAGCTTTATATAGAAGACAGTAGTATTCAATATACTGCACAACAATAGCCTGGCTATCCTGTTTCAAAGAAGCATGAAAGCAGCGAGCGCTCCTGACTGCACACCCGAGGCAGATCTGCTGAGTTGAAAGATGCTGGTTTTATGTTGTTCTTTATCAGACGAGAATGCTTTACTCTAAAATCATTTATTTAATTTTATTTATTTTGGAGATAAGTACTCTTAGTATAGAGTTGTATAGAGAAGTATAAACTCATTTGAGGAGAAATGACATTCAGAAGTACTTCAAACCTGCTTTGAGAAGTTATTTCCCTCGTTTTCTCCATTATTTCAGTATTTATCAACTGAGTTCAAAGGAACTCTCTATTTGTTGAAGTCGTCTGCATAACACCCTGGAGCTGTTGATAAAATACCTGTGGTACAATACCTGTCAGCTGCATAGAAGCGAAGCAAGCTAGAGTGTAGCACAAGACCAGTGCAGGCTTTTCAAATCTTTTTTTTTTTTTTCTTTTCTAGCTTTTGTATTTATCTTTTATACTTGAAGATTTCATTGACTTTATTTTTATCGTTTTGTATGTGTCCAGAACTGCAAGAATACTGGTGCTGTTAGCAAACACACAAGAGCAAACTCACATACTGTAAATGAGCAGTGAGTTAGGAGGCAAAAAGGAGCTACCTGGAGTTAGTTATATTAGAGTAATATTTTTATCTGGGTGCTGTAAGAGGTTTAGGATTTGATGTTGATTGTTAAAAAGAATAATTGCTACCAGTTTCTAAATAGGTAATGTTTTAACAAGAGGATAGGTGTGGAGGTGGAGACAAGGTGAAACAGGTTCCAGAGTAATTAGGTGAGCTGCGTTGATGGAGCTCACCCTGAGCAGAGGTTCCTGGGACACTGCTGCAGCCAGGCTGAGTACTGGGCTTGCAGTCTCTGGGGCAACTGTTCTTTTATGTTATTTAATGCATACTCTGTGGCTCCTGGCCCACCTTCTTACCTTGGCTTTAAAACATACCCTGAGTCTAGAGGTGGCATACAGTAAATTTTTACTTAAAAATCATAGAATCATAGAATGACTAGAGTTGGAAGGGACCTTAAAGACCATCGAGTCCCAGCCGCCCTGCCATGGGCAGGGACACCTCCCACTAGAGCAGGTTGCTCAAAGCCCCATCCAGCCTGGCCTTGAACCCCTCCAGGGATGGGACATCCACAGCCTTCTCTGAGCAACCTGTTCCAGTGTCTCACCACCCTCGCTGTAAAGAATTTCTTTCTGGTATCTAATCTAAATCTTCCCTCTTCCAATTTAAAACCATTACCCCTAGTAATAGGGGTACCCCTTTAATTTGAGACTATTTCTTTTAAGGGTAAAGCAGACAATATAAAGGTAATGATGCCTATCTGTAAAAAATACTGAGACTTTACTGTCCAAAAGTTTGGAAGTCACTACTTTAGGGTATTGAGAAGCTGTCTGAACTCACTTGTGAACTACACACAGTTTCTGCTTATTCATGGAGGACTAGAGACCATAAAAGACTGGGAAAGGGAAAAGGTACAAATAAACTAAATGATAAAAGTTAATCTGCAAAAGAGTGATTTATGTTAATTTGCAATGTACAAAGCAAAGTGAGGAGTATGTGAAGTTAGCATTGTGTGTCCCCCAGGTCTATCCCTTTACTTTTATGTGTTGTCAGTTGGTTGGTTTATTATTATTTTTTTTTTAAGGAATAGCATAAATTTTCTCAAAAACATCAAACTACTAAAAGGTAGTTTGATGTTTTTGAGATCATTTATGCTATTGCTTCCTTGACTTGCAAGAAAGGATTGTTTGAGGGGGGCTCAAATTCTTGTTCTCAGAACCCCTGTGTCTTCTTTTAAGTTGCAAGACTTAAACGTTTTGGCTTTGTCTCCAATATGTGAATTTAATGCTTACGATCAAGTAGTGAAACAGTGTTTTGAAGACTGTTTTCTCATCTACTCTGACCTCCTCCCACCACCAAGGTTGCTCAGCTGTACTGCAGAGAGGAAGCGTGGAAGGAAGAATGTTTTCAGTTTGCCAGAAACCACTACAACCACTAGGGATTTTAAGTAGTGGGTCATTTTAAGCACTGTGATTTGTTAACGTACCTGGAATTTGCTCAGAACATTCTTCTTGTTGCTGTTTCTGGTGGAGAAGCAGAGATTTGATTTTTCCAGTATGGTCAAAGTGTGAACAGCAAAATTTGTTCCTATCTTTTGGACGTACCTTCTGATGCAGGCTGCTTTCAGACTATCCTCAGTGACCACTTTCAAGCTTGTCAGCTAACAGAATTTGCTCCTGCATGTGGGAGTCATGACAAACTGTAGTTGGAGAATGGTCGAACCATTAAATAATGTACAGCCTATTGCATTTGGCATAGCTCCTTATTGTAGCCTCAATGTATATGCGAAGTCCAAAGAGGCAAAGCCAAACGTACCAAGGCATATCGAGGTACTGCAATTCTTGTTTAAATATGTGTATGTGTAGATATATATGAATTATGCTAATCCTAAATGATGATATCGATTTACAGCCTAACAAATTGTCTGTGCTAGACAGTAAATCTTCGTTCTCTGCTCTACGCTAGAGGATGGAGCTTCTTGTAACTCAATCGCTTTCCTCCCGGTGGCCCCATGGTGAGGCCTCAGTTAAGGGGAACGTATAAACAGCTGTAGCAAGGCTGTTGCGAGTACAGATGTCTTCATGAAGTGGGATCTCTGGGTCACTAGGGACCATGCAAGCCGTAATAAATGGGTTTGCAGGAACTTTCCATGTGTTAGCCAATGGAGCTGTACAGCTGTCCTCCAGAGAAGCGCTCTGTTGACTTTCACCCCCGGTCTTCCCCCACCACCACGCTGTCCACCTTCCTCCCTGGGGCTCCTGCTGTGCTGCCGCATTCTCAGCCAGTTTGTCCCAACACCAAGTTTCCTAAAACGCTGTTGAACTTTATTTGAGCCACAGGTCAGCAGCTGTGTTCTTGCCAAGACCTTTACTTCTGTTCTTCATCCCATGCAGAAGTAACACGGATCAGAATGGGAGAGTTTACTTGTGGTCAAGAGCTATTTCTCAGTCCCTTGTCGAATTTCTGGTGGCTTGAGGAGTCAATGTGATTCTTGTACACAATTCATAGATCGTATCTGGGTCTAATTTCAAAGGTAGCCTTGTTTTGATCAGCAGGTTGGGACTAGGTGACCTCCAGAGATCACTCCCAGCCTAAATTGTTCTGCAATTTATGCTGTGATTTAAACATAGTACACTTAAGGAGTAGCTGCTACAGGCAAAAGAACTGGTGACTAGCACAGAATTGGGAAACAATGGGTGATCTGTGGGCTGAAACAGAGGGGAGTTAAGCATGTATCTCTTTTGCAAAGCAATATATTTGCATAGGCTGGTATTCCAAGGGTCTTGATATGCCACTATCTACTTGACAGCTTGTAGAATTAAAGGTCTGTGTATGTGTTTGTTATGAATTTTGTTTAAAATTCTTATTCTTAACTCTCCTTAAAAGATAGCTAGCCACTAAATGCTACTAAAGCTACACATGTGTGTGGCAGGGGAATCAGGGTATAAAAAAAGGATTAACTTGTTGCTTTTTGCCACCTCTGGTAGGTCATTAAAACACTTGTATTCCTTTATGCCCATTTAAAAGCAACTCAGTAAGAACAGGGCGATCCCAGTTATTCACCAGAATAAAACTTTCTACAATAATATATTGTCTCAGTGATACGTTTGTGTATGTTCATTTTGCAGTTGACTTGCTACGTTTACTGAATCATTGAACTTTCATTCCTTGTGTAACCAAGCATTTGTTTTGCTGCTGCTATAATCACAAAGCATAAACACCACTGCTTGGCTATAATCATATGTACCCTCCTAATATGTTTATTCTACAAATGGTGATTTGTGGTCCAATGTACGTTAACTACTAATGCATAACGTAGCATTTTTTTTCTTTGAAAGAGAAGAAGAATCATATGCTTTTGGAACTTGAACAATAAATACAAATCTGAAATGGTACAAATACCTGCTTGGAAGTCAAATCAATGCATGTTTTAGTGCATTAGTGCATGTTGTATACCTTGTGATATTTAATCTTAGTTACCTGAAAACTACCTTTGTTTTCAGAAGGCAGGTGCTGAAAATTATGCTCTTTTGGCTCCTATGATTAATACCTGCTTTACAAAGTTAGACCCCTCCAAATCACTGGGATTTTTTTCGGGATGCTCTTTGCAAGTTATCCAAGCCACCGTAAACCCTGGGGAGGTTGTGAGGGTCCTGGGCCGAGTGATGTGGGCTGTTGACACAAGTCATGACATGGAGAGTTGAGATACTGCCCTGAACTATGCCTTAATTAGTACTATGTTCATCATTATTCTCATGATAACCCTCTTTTCTGTCTGTTATGTTTTTTTTTTTCCTGACCACAACAGAGTGGAGAGTAGTAGTCTGTTCTATGTGGAGGGGGAGATGCCTTTAGGGCTGTGATGGTTTCTGCAGTGAAGATACAAACACAGAGGCACCTGGGATGACATCTAGTCCAAGCCATAGAGTATAACCACCAGTTTCAGATTCCCTTGTCACTGGGGTTTTGAGGTCCTTCTGTACTGCTGGTTCCAAGGTCCCTGCTGCTCTTGGGAATTGCTTTGTTGTTTTGAAAGCTGATGCCAGGTAATATTGCTGTGCCCACTCCCAGGTGTGTTGGTTTTGAAACCTTTGTACTTGCCTGGCTCGTGGGGCGTGTGTTTTTCCTGTGCCTCCCGGGCGTGTGCCTGCGCAGAAGCTGGTGCCTTCTGCTCGTGCTGCTGCTGCCTCTGTAGCCTACTGGCATCTCCCTGGCACTTGTGCCAGCAAAAGGTATCCGTGCTGGCATTTTGGGAGAGGGTCCTGTAGTGGAGGACAGCTGCATAGGTGGGGCTGGGGCTGCATGGGTTCACAGCCAGTGTCATCCCACCGACAGTGTGATCCACGCAGCATTGGCAGGCTTTCCAGCGCCAGTGCGTGGCATGTCCCGTGGGACACAGAGTAGCTTGTGCTTCCCCAGCGTGGGCTTGAGCATCAGTTCCTGCTGCTCCAGACAGCTTTCGTTTCCACGGCTCACTCGGAGACCTGCAGGCATATTCTGAATAACTTCTCTCATTTGAAGAGAGAAGTGGCTGACCACTTATGTCAATTCATGTTTTGGGACACATCTCCACTTGTTAAGCAGATACATTTATCCTCTGTCACTTTTTTTTTTTTTCTCGAAAAGTTTGTCCCATGGTGTTCTTTAAGGGTAGACATCTCCTCCTACACACCTTATAGCTCATACTGAGTGCTGGTGATTGCACTACAAAAATAGAAACCAGTGATTTATATTCATTCTTGGTAATAAATGACCTTGGGACTTAGTCTCTCAGGAACTAAACTGTAAATAATTAAGCTTTACCTGTGTAGAACCTGCACTCAACCTAGGCTGTTTCTAGTTGTAATCTTTTAACAGTTAACTTCTTATTCCTTTCTTAGAGACTGTGGTTATGTGAGGTGATCAAAACAAACAAATAAAAATTAAATCCTATGCACACTATTTTTATGTACAGAATACAGTAAGTGTTGTCTTAAACTTACTTAAACAGTCAAAAAAACCCAACCCTGACATAACTGCAGTCCAGCTGAGCTTCAGGTCCAGCTTGGCCCAGCAATTTAATGTAGGAGCAGGCTCTCAAGCTCATTGATTCCCAGTTTTGTTCTGAAAATCTATCAGAACTAAGAAGTTCTGTCTTCTGAGTTTTATCCTTGACCAACCTGATATTTTCAACTGAGTTATTTTTTTCCTTCGTATCCAAAGGGGATGGAGAGGAGACATGGGAGGTGAAAGTGGAGAATTGTGAATTTCTGAGAAGAGTAAATTTCTTTTCTAAAACTCTAAGTTTAGAGTGTTAAAAGAGTGCCAATTCTCCTGGTTTAGATTTTTTTAATTGGACAAGGCTAATATTTTGGGAGTTCTGAGCAGATTCGTCTGTTGTGAACAGCAGTGCTCAGGTTACACAGTGTGGGATCTAATTCTGGGAGCAAATTGTGGTGAAATAAATTATTTACTGAAACATTTGGAAGTGAGTGTTAAAGATGACAAAAGTGTCCAGCTGACTGCACTACTGCACACACAATTATTATTCATGCCATGTTTTTCTTCTGAAAATCATCTTGGTGTATATGAGTGCCTTGATTCTCGTGAAATTGGAATCTTTTTCAAAATCAGTATTTAAAGAAGACAATTGGAAGCTGAGCAACTGACTGATCTACGGTTCATTCACCTCCTTCCACTAAAGCTTTCTGGAAAGGGAAAAAATAAACGGAAAACTGTAGTTTTCATTTGGAGAAAGACTGGTTTGCATCTTATAATTCTTCTTTTCTTTTAGAGTTTTCTTTCTCTTCTAATTCATCCTGTCAGCCTATCTCATAGTTGACTTGTAATGATTATCTGTGCAGAATAGCTATTTCAGTGTCCTGCCAGTCTCAAACTCAGTACACTGTTGTGACTTTACCCCTTCTTAAAAATCATATTCATCTCCGAACAGGGTTTCCAAGAATTTTGGTGACTCCATGGACTTCTTTTTTCTGCTTTTGTAATTTAAATTTAAGCATTGAACTGTTATTCCAAATATTTCTTGAATTAGCAATCCCATGTCAAGGGTCTTTTACTTTGTGCAATGAGACAGGGATTAAAATTTAATAGGGATTTTAAAAAAAGAATAAAAAACAAAGTGGAAGCCCCTGTAGGCTTGGGAGGGAGCAACACAGCTGACTTGAACTCTGTGCAATGTGGACAGTAGGCAAAATATATTATATTGTAGAGATATAGTTCTATCTAGATAATTCAAAAATACACACACACAAAAAAAGTCATTACGCTGCTTAGTTTCCTTTGTTACTTTTATGGCTTGAAATATATCCCAAATTCCTCAAGTTTTGTGCAGTCTTTTCTCTTCCACAGATCTGGATCTGTGGATGCTTCCTCCCCCACTCTGCAGCACTCCGCTCCTGGGGAGGGGGCTGTCCAAATGCCATTTCTGAGTAACAAACCACCCCGTGTTCAGGCCAGTGGTGTGAGTCAGGAGTGACAGATTTCTTCCACTCCTTGCCTCTGCTTAGACAGTTTTGGAAATCAGCTCTGGGAAAGCATTTGTGGTCAGTTTGGCATGAGTTTTCATATTGCATGTGGCTAGTTTTCTGCATCATGTGTATTTTCCTCTTGGATAATATCCCCTTGGAGTGCACTAAAACATGAGGAGGAGAGGAACATGAGATAAGGTCAGCCTAATATTAGGGAAGTGCAAATTACACAACATGACATTTTACATGTTTTCATTTGGAGAGCAACTCAAAGAGAGCATGATTTTCTCCCTCATTAGAGCCCCTTTACTGTCTTATGTACTAAGGACAGTTTAGTGCTTAAAGACTTGTTTGTTAACCGTTCAAAGCAAGTGTCATCTGCTGTGGTAAATGTGTTAGTGTTCATTACTGGGAATGAGAACACTGTGCAAAGTATGCCTGAAATTTGGAAGGAGAGCCAGCCTTGCCCCTGGCTTTGTGTTACCAGTGTGCTTTGTGCTTCTCGTCACGTGCCAGAGTCGTCCCATCACATACTTTAGGGCTGTCATGCCTGTTCTGCTCATGATTGACAGGGAAGTGGCTGTTTAGCATCTTTTGAGCTTCCAGATTGCGCCAAGCCTGAGGAAGAGAGAGAGGGGCCACGCTGCTGATGGGTGCAGGTGTGAAAGGAGCTGTTTGCGAAGCCTGGGAAACCAATGCCTCTGCTTCTATCTGACATGAAACCATTCAGTGCCGGAGAGGGGAAAGCCCTGTGCATGGTGAGAAGTAGCCATCTGCTAAGCAATACTAAAAGTTGGCAGGAGAGAACTACACTGGAGCCCCTGGTGCTCACCAGTCAATCTGGACAGCAGGAAAAGATCTCAAGACATCTGTTGGGATTTCCCTGTTTGTAGAATCATGAATTCTCCCCTCCCCAAAATCTATGATTTTCTAATGTGTTCCTTGCAGAAGCATACAATTCTGGAGACATTTTCTAAACTGCGGGATGAAACACCACCACCACCATCCCCCCCTCCGTGCTCTTCACTGGGAAAGGAGAAAATGAGAGAGATGGGGGAACCAGGGCTTAATCTTTCAGAAACTGTAAGGGGTATTGATATTGGCTGCAAGTGACCTTATTTAATTCTAAGAGTGTAAGCTTTCTCCCTATCCCTGGATAATAAGTTCTGAGTATTTTCTCCAACTGAGTGTGGGTTTTATTAAGTCTCAAGGTTGTCAGCTGAAACCTAGTGTACCTTTCCTTTAGGCAGGTGTGAGAATACAAAGAGCCCCTCCTAACATACAAGAGAAACTCCTGCGTGACAGGAGCAAGCATGGCAGGGGTGCGTGGGCAGGAGAGGAAGGGCAGCACAGTCATTTCTGCTGGCAGAAGGACTCTTTTGTGTCATATCTGCATTTTTTTTTCCTTTAGGGGTAAGATTTTCAAGAGGTGCTGCTCCAGCAGTAAAAGTGGGAAGCTTGTGCCCAGGAGAAGTGTCTTGTAGCAGGAAAAGGGCTGAATCCAGTGGCCTTCTCCCTTCCTAATTTCTGTAATCCTTGAACCACCTATCTGATTAGAGCAGTTATCTCATTCCATTTTTTAACTTCATTTAGAGAAAATGGGTGTGTATATCTCCTTTTCACTGGAGACACTGGGACTGGCTGAGATTTACATGTACTCAGAAGAGCTGAGTCACAAAGCTGAATAACGGCGAAGGAAGCAAATTTTTTTGGATATGTATTTTGCCTAAATGTCACTTTCAGTGCTCTGGACTCCAGCCATGCTGTTTTCCCTGCAATGAAGGGCACAAAGGTAGCTGGCTTGGCCAGCTTGGCTAGATATTGATTGTGCCAATGCTTTTGGCTAGGAGTATTTGACCTTGTTATGCATGGGCAGTGAATGATTTGGTGACCTTCCCATTCCCAATTAACAGCTTTATTGATGAGGGAAACAGCTGTGACATCCCTAGGGTGGGTGAGGTGGGTGGCCCGCAGGAGCCACCATCTGGAGAAGATGATTCCGTGGGATGCGGAGTCAGGACTGTGCCAGAGTGGCTGCCTGAAAGCCCTGGGTCTTAGAATCATAGAAATCTAGGTTGGAAGGGACCTTCCAACCATGAATCTAACTCTGACAAAACCATCATCACTAAACTATGTCCCTCAGCACTATGCCAACCCATCTTTTGAATACCTCCAGGGATGGTGCCTCAATCACTTCCCTGGGCAGCCCATTCCAATGCTTGATAACCCTTTCAGTATACCAATTTTCCTAATATCCAACCTGAACCTCCCTATATCCAGCCTGGCGCAACTTGAGCCCATTTCCTCTAGTCCTGTGACCTGGGAGAAGAGACCGACCCCCGCCTCTCTACACCCTCCTTTCAGGGAGTTGTAGAGAGCGCTAAGGTCTCCCCTCAGTCTCCTCTTCCCCAAACTGAACAACTCCAGCTTCCTCAGCCTCTCCTCATAAGGCTTGTGCTCCAGACCCCTCACCAGCTTCGTTGTTCTTCTCTGGACCCGCTCCAGCCCCTCAATGTCTTTTTTGTGGTAAGGGGCCCAAAACTGGACATAGTACTCAAGGTGAGGTCTCACCAGTGCTGAGTACAGGGGGATGATCACCTCCCGGGTCCTACTCACCACGCTGGTCCTGATACAAGCCAAGATACTGTTAGCCTTCTTGGCCACCTGGACACACTGCTGGCTCATGTTCAGCTGACAGTCAACCAACACCCCCAGGTCCTTTTTTGCCAGGCAGCTCTCCAGCCACTCTGCCCCAAACCTGTAGCGCTGCAAGGGGTTGTTGTGACCCAGGTGAGCCTTGCAGCCATAGCGAGGGAGACCAGATGTGGTACTGGGTGGTGGGCCAGCTCTGCCTTGGAGGAGAGAGGTTTCTTATGGACCATCACTAGCTGTGACTTGAGTGTTTACAAGAACAGCTTCATAGGGCTGAACAGCGCACTGAGGGTGATATCGGGCTGGTCGCTGCTGAAATCGCAGCTGGAGGTGTGACTGAAGGCCTGCTCTCTCCCAAGGCCTCGCTGTACCTTAGCAGCTAAAGGCCCCGGGGCCATTTTGCTGTGGGGTGGATGATGAGCACAGGGACCAGGGAGGCTCGTCTTACTCCAGCTGTAGGCTGCTCTGACTCGCTGGTGGAAATGGGGACAAAATGTAGTGTTTCAGACCGGGCTGGAGGAGATTCAGTTGCACCAGGTGCTGTTGCTGTCTGGCAGACAGCGTCCAGCTGCAGACTGTGGCAGCAGGAGACATGGGGCCTCTGGTGCAAAGTCTTTACCGGTCTGTGCTGCTGCTGATGCTCTGTTGGGGTTTCCCGTGTTTGTTTTTTTTTCTTTTTTTGAATATCGGGGTTGTGTTCCCCTTTTTCCAGTCAGTGGGAACTTCACCAGACTGCCACGATTTCTCAAATATGATGGAATATGGCTTAGCAACTTCATCCACCACCTCCCTCAGGACCCGTGGATGGATTTCGTCAGGTCCCATGGACTTCAGCACTTTCAGGTTCCTTAAGAGGTCTCAAACCTCGAAGAACCGTGGGCAGTTCTTCAATTGCAGAGCCCCTGTTTTTGCCTTCCGTCACTTGGGCAGAGTGGTTGGAGCCCTTGCCTGTGAAGACTGAGGCAAAAAAGTTGTTCAGTAGCTCAGCCTTATCCATATCTTGGGAGGCCAGGTCTCCCATTTCTTTCTGGAGAAGGCCCACAACTTCCCTAGTCTTGCCTTTATCCCTGGCATATCTATAGAAGTTTTTCTTATTGTTTTTGATGTCCCTGGCTAGATTTAGTTCTGGTTCCTGGCCACTCAGGTGGCCACTGTGTTGTGTTGTGGCTTCCCTTTGCAATCAAACTGGGTTAGCACATCAGTGAAGCAACATATGGCTAGCTGGTGCTGGGATAAAGGCAAGTCTGGAGAGAACAGAAGATTTTAAAAGCTGTTCAGGTCTGTTTCTTAGAGCATAAGAAAATGGCTGAGGAGCATGAGAGCAGGCCCCTGTTCATCAGGCTATTTTCGCCAAGTACCAGCTCTCTTAAGAGCTACCTCTTTGGTTTGTGGTGAAAATTTTTAGAATGTGACCCAAGTGTGGGTAGCTTGGGGACTATCTAATCTGCTTGTGGATGGACAAAGACGGGACATCTGATAACCTTCCTGCTGTCCCTGTAAACTGCCTTATCCCTGTGCTAAATCTTATTTGAGGCATAGCCTCAACCCCTGCAAGTTGCAGCTCACTCTTCTGCGCTAGATTTCAAACTGGCTTCCAGAGAGAAGTTAAGATTTTTAGATTTTTATGTCACGTTTTTGCATCCCTGTAAAGGCTGAAAGAGGGCATAGGCAATTAGAGCAGTAATTGCTTCTGTGTTTTCACCTAAATCTGTCTGTGAATGACTATGAGTTTTCAGAAAGCTTAACGCAATAGGTGGGAAACATAAATGACCACATCCATTCACAAAAAACCTACCTCTTAATACTTTTGCCACCTCCATTGAGAAGGACAATGTTTACAACTGCTGGTGGTAATTATCTCAGTGGTTATCCAACCCAATCAGACAGAGGATGAAGGACAGTCACAATGTGGATGGCAAGCTGAGTCCCTGTCTTACAGGCTTTCAACAATATCAGGAACTAATTTTGAGGCTGCAGGTGGATTATTTTTTCTTTAATTACTTCATTTTAGAAAGACTGCTGTAGATGTGCACAAGAAAAGGAAAAGGAGGAGAAAAGCACAGGGCTGAATTAAACAATATGAGGAAAAAGAAGAGGTTATACAAAGTTGAAGAAGCAAGGGGATATGGTTTAGAAAAACACTGAGATAATGAAAGATAATATATAGATGAAGTAACTGTAATATTGTTCCCCCTGAAATTTGCCTTGTGGGCTCCCATGGGAAAACAGAAGTTGATGTCTGCTTACTTTGGATTGCTTAGCTGGAAAAACATTTGAGATGCTACATATGAGATGTGGGCCTATTGCAGTGTTGATATGAGTGATAAGTTATAAAAGAGAGAGGAGGTAGCAGTAAACCAACTACTCTTTATCAAGCAAGACTGAGGAACAGGATATTTTTATAAGCCCATTTTAACACTGATTCAATGCTTGTTGTTATCTTTTTTTCCTAAAATTAAGAAACTAATTTATTTCTTGGGTATGCTGTAGATAGAAGCAGTATCAAGTGAGTTAGTGAGTTAAAATTTCAACAAGGATTTAGATTATTTATTGAGAAAAATTTTTTTAGAGTAAAGGTTCCAAGGGTTAGACTAATGAGTCCCTGGGTTTCCCCAGGCTTACTTTTTAGCCTCTCTCACTAGTGGCCCAGGGAAGAGGTTGGGAAGTACTACCTTTTGGGAAGTACTTTGGTACAGTTTCTTCCTGCCTTAAGGATTGGAGATGACTTCATTCCTTTTCAGCCCCGTTTTCTGTGATTGTTTGGGAAACTGTTTAGAAAAAGATTGGGTTCGGGGGAAGCATATATGCATGGTAAATCCTTCTGTAATCTGAATAACTTCCCAAGAGTTTTCTCCAGGTTCTTTTATACCCTGGCTCTGCCACAGACATCCTTAGGTTAAGCAGCAAGCATCTTGATGAGAGTCCTGCATGAAAGCATAGGTACCGAAGTGTCTGTGTCAGTCCATTTCTTAATTCTTTATAATTCTAAAACGTGAATGGATTTTAGTCTCTTTCATCATTTTTAATCAGACTAGAGTTCAAAAGGGTATGTGCTTAACATTTTAAATTTTGTGTAAAGATATCTGAAAGCTTTTTTTCATAAAAGCTTTTTTAAAAGCTCTGCTTTTATTCTTTAGTTTTATTTTCCCCTTTTAGTTGCTTCTTAGATTAATAGAAAGACAAATGTAATGGAAGGAAATAAATAAGAACTGGGAACGGCCAATAGAAAAGGCTAAATAGAGGAAAAAAAGAGTTCTGCTTTTCATAGAATTTCAGAAGTCTTTGGGTGCTTGCTAGAGGTGCTGGCTCTAATCCAATGTGCTTTTATTGGCATATATGAACAAATTATCTAGGGCACAGATATTTTTCTTACTGAAGTGAAAACAGGGACTGAATGGAGGCTTTGTGTAGGACAAATGTTTTTCCTTTGAAACTGGGTATGAGTTTAAAGTTTATCTGGTGTGCCTTCTGGAAAAGGAAAAATTACCCTTCTCAGTCTCTTCAAATAAGAAATGTGAAACAGTGCAGGCAACTCAGAGCTCTATAAACAAAATTTAATCATTGGTGAGGAGCTGGTGAAGTTTTATAATAAACAGGATTTCTTAGTTGCCTATAATGTGGACTAAAGCTGTATTTAAAAAGGCCTTTGTCCTTCAAAATTTTTCTGTGGATGCCTTCTCTCTAGCATCTCTTGCAGGGCTTTACGTGTTTTCTAGCCACGTGGGCTAGGGCAAGGGCCTTATGGAAAATAGCTTTTAAGATAACATTCATTGCTTTAAGGATTATTTCTATGGGTAGTCCTTATTCCAATTGAAGGAATAACTTGCTTTATGGTAGTACCATTGCTATGGAAGGTCAAACAGCCTGTGAAGTTTGACAGTTCTGCTTAGTATCATGTATTAGAAGTACCAAAGATACACAGAGTGGTCCAAATATGCTCTTCTGGAGGGAAAAAGACAACAAAGAAAATGCCAACCAACCTATAGTATCTCCAATGACTATCATTTATACAGGATCCCCATAAAGTAGTGAACCATCTTGAAAGGTAGAGAGATTGTTTCGTTCTTTCTTAGTTCCATAGGAGGGTAACCATATGTTTAACAAAAGATTTTAGGTGGGTATTTCTTATGTCATGTTAAGATCACTAGAATCAACTCTAGAACAATTCTTGAGATGCCTGGAAATGAATGGTACCCTCAGATTTCCCCAACCTCATCCATCAACCTTCGAAGTAGGAAAAGATCCAAAACCAGTACCATGTATGTTTTTTTTAGCTCCTTCCCTTTCTCCCCTCCATCTTCCCACCCACATTTATTTCACATACTCTTATTTCTAATAACAGAACTGAGTGGAGAACAGTAAATCCATATTCTGGAAGATTTTTGAAAGTTTGCTTCCTTCGAAACCTGTGGGAACTTTCCAAAAAATAGAGCTCCTCTAAGGTTTCCTGGGAGCAGAGAATGTTTGGCTCTGGTCCCAGACTGAGGTTTCCTTTGGGAACCTATCTGACATCAGTATAAAAAGAAAGATTGACATTTGGCTTGGTAACCAGAAATGAGAAATCCCTGACAAAATTTTCTTCTGATATGTGAAAATTCAAACTCCATAATTAGAGGAAATCAGAGCCAAAACAATTTTGCAATGATTATAGTTTTTCTCTTTAAAAGGTTTCTAATTTTGTCATCTTTAATCACTGGATTTTGCTGGAAACCTAGTATGTGTTATGAGGGTATTGAAATTTTAAAAAGTATGAACTTTTACTTCTGAAAGTCAAGCCTGTAACTTGCCAAGCCTGGGAATACAGTTGAGAAACTGCTTTTGGAAATGTGATTTTTTTAATTTATTTTGAAAAAAAAATCATGTTTCTGCATTTGATCAGGTAATTTAAAAAAACTTCAACCTCAAAAATTTGATGTTAGTTGAATATATGCTTTCATTATTGTAATGCATATAGAGGAAGGGCTTGGCCCAGATTAATGGAGGAGAAAATTGTATCTGTGCAGAGAAACAGAAATAATTGAAACTAGAAAATCAGAGACATGAATGCCAAAATTTTGAATTCATTTTCCTCCACACAAATTGTGGAAGCTGTTATTGTTCAATATATTTTTTTCCATGAAACAAACGCCGAGTTACGGAAGTCCACTGTTAATACTGTGGCCCGGTTTGATTTCATTCAGCTGTGACCTCAGTTCAGTAAGTTCTTTTACACTTGAACTGCTTTGTGCTAAATAATTGTAGCCCTGTTCAGTTATGCTTAGATGTGTAAGATGTTGTCTTTTGTTTACCTGCTGAATTGCAATATAGTCTCTTTGGGTTATGTGTGCATTAATGCAAACAAAAATTGATGCTCGAGGTTTTTGGTGACCCAAACAAGCATCTCCAGCTGATGTTTGGATGCGAGTGAGTTATTGTGTGTCGGAAAGTGCTGAGAACTGTGTAGGCTGTATTCAAGGTCATGCATCTTACTGCGCAGTCATATGCCTGATTTTAACCCTAGGTGAGGGGAAGTTGTCCTTGAAGTTTATTGTTTCAAATTCATGGTTCAGAAGGCAAAACATCAGGGAAATGCTGCATGATATAGATGGACTGGCCCTTTAACTTCACAATTCTGTAAAAGAGAACAGGCCACACAGCACACAGCTCTTCTCATATCTCTATGTTACTACACTCTGCTGTGGGGTGGGAAATTATTTAAATTATTTCAGATTACCTGATTGATGTGAAGGAGGTATTTCAAGTAAAAGTGAAAAAAGAAAAAGTAATGCTCCCTTGGAAAAACTTTTTTTTTTTCCCAGTGTATTTTTTCCAATTTTGAATATTTCAGCTGGTTCACTTAGCACCCCTGAGTGGTGGGGATAAAGGTTCTTTCTTTCATAGAGAGGAAAACCAAACAGGGTTTGTAAAAGTCAGTGAAAGCTCGTGCTAGGTCTTAAAATAACTTATAGTGCAACTTGTTCCTCAATTTTTTAAAAAAAATAATTCTGTTTTCTTCTGACTTTTTTCTCTTCTGCCTTATTTTCAGAGCCCCTGTGGTTTTGTTTTTGCTGTTACCTTACTGCGTGGACACTGTGTATCTAGGCCCCTTCTCACAATGTCTCCTATTAATGAAAAATACAGGAGATAGTGGTCAATTGAGTGACTGGAGGGAACTTAGCTACCAGCTTTCCGGAGCAGGATTTTCCCATAGGGATTAAAGATAAAGTAATTTTCTTGGGCCCCTGAGTTTGAAAGAAATAGGAGTCCTGTAACATAGGGTAAGTTTTAAAGATAATATACAATTTTCTGTTGCTATGTCTATAAACCAGTTTCAGAATTGAACCTCTGTGCAGAGTTAGGGCAGAGGTTTGACTCACAGATGTTGGCAGTGTTGCTGCTGTAGACTACAGCTTCATAATAACATAGGCTTGAGGACAAATTCTACTCCTCCTTCATGTGTGTGCCACAAGTGAAAAGCTGGTCCCTTTTAGGAGACACGCTGACTAACCTGGAAAGTATTTGAATTAATTCTAGATCATCAATTGTTAATTTAATACTTTCATGTATACAGGATGTTTCAAGTACACTGAGAAAGACTACGGGAATATTTTAAATCACTTCTGAGAATATGAACACACTACTAACTTTTCTAACATCAAAAACTTGTTTAATCCTAAAAATTTGTGATGATGGTGTTTGTTACCTAATCATATTACCTAAAGACATGAGCTTTTGCATATCAGCCTTGCGAAGTTTCATTTGCTGCTTTGTTTGCACATATTAAGAAAGGCCTAAATCATAAATGTAAGTTTGAAGTTAATCAGCATTATTAGAATAGCATGTGCTCATTTATGAAGTTTTAAAAGAAAAGTTTTAGTTTTGCTATTGAACTCAACTGTGAGTTTACCTTTCAGCTCAGGATTGCTAATTTGCTGTGGACTGATCAACAAATTTTAAATCTTAGAAATTTGTTCACTTCCTTTAAACACAGCCTTCTCTTTTTCACTGATCTGTATGGTAAGTGCCTTTTTTTATTTTTTTTTTTTTAATGTTATTCTTGTACCTTATAGAAAATGTAACTCTTACAGTAAGATATAGAGTATGAACCCTTCCTGTAGTAAAGTTTGAGGCTATTCAAGCTTGTGTCAATTGGCATTTGGAGCACTTTATTGGTGGGAGAGATCAAGATTTCCTAAATGGTGCTGGGTCCATATCATCAAAGGATACCATCAAAGGGTGGTCCGCAATATTATGGAGGCTGGGTGTTTAAGATAATTGAGAAATGAGTGGATGTTGCTCCTGCTCAATGTTTTTTATTTATCTTGTTTAATTCAAGACTGTAATATGCTACTGACCTAGAAATTGTTTTCTTTAAGTAATTAGCTGATAGATTTCAATGGAAATGAGCCTTTGTCCTTATTTATTCTATTTAGAAAATTTATTCAATTTAGAAATAAAAAGAAAAAAGAAAAGACTAGAGTGAAAGTTTAAGTAGGGAGCAGTAGGAAAGCCTTGCAATGGGAGTCATCTGTTGCCATGTCTGAGACCACAATACCTGCAGTGTCAGTGTCTGGCTACAAGGCTTGCAGAATAAAAGCTTATATGGCAACTTCACCAAAACTGAAGAAAGCAAATTTGCGAAAACAAGAATTAGATCTTGCCACAGTTCTATTAAACTAAATTAGAAAGGCATTGATGAGCGTTCTTGTCCTTTTTCTTCTTTCTCCATGTTAATTTTAATGGTCTGGTTGGAGTATGTCATTATATAGTTTCATTTCAGCTTTTGTTATGGACTCTACCATGCCAATTTTAATAATGTCAGTGTGTCATGACATAGCTATTAAGCTTGCAAGTAGATGTGGATAGGTGGTTAAACCAGTTTCATTTGGTCGACTTGCAGCAGCAAGCAGTATTTTAACTATGTTGGGAGTTCACTCATTTTTGGCCAGAGGGAGAGGAAAACTTTATTTAAACAACAGACAACAAAGAAAGACATTGTCTTATTAGCTTTTATAGACTTATGGTACCACTACAGTAAATTTTATAATTTCTTAACATTTTCACAAGCACTTCAGTACCGGAAATTGTTCAGAAATATTTCATTAAAGCCTGTTTTCAATGTGAAAGGGAAAAGTATGTCCCAAATTTCATGATCTTTTTGACATGTGGTGTCTTCAAGGCAGTGGGAAGCATGCTTGTATGGAATCTGGAAAGAAGCGTGTTTTGCATACAATTTTTTGGTGTATTTTCTCTAGTCCATGTAAACATGAACACTATATTATAATATTGTTTATAAGTTTTCATTTCTACAGTCAAATTGGTGGCTTGTTGGTTTTACACTGTAAGCTGACTTTCAAATCAGTGTCTGCAGTGCCCTCTTTTGAAATTTAATGATCGTATTTGAAGTATGATGTAACAAGGAATAAAAGGAAATAATGAAAAAAAATTAGAGTCTGAAGAAGAGAAATAAAACTGTGGTATCTGTGCTAGGTCAGCTGTATTCACTAGTCAGGGATTCCAAGTCAGTTTTGCTTTTGTTTTGTTTTGTTGGTTGGTTTTTTTTGGACATCTCTCTCCAGGTGGAGATTTTGAGTGTACTGTTGAGGTTAGGATTTGTGAGTAAAAATGGCATCCTGCGCTAGCTCACTGCTATACTTGAGGGTGGAAGGGGGGAATAAAGTGGACACTTTCCAGGCACCTGGGCCCTTCCTCAGTACTGAAATAAAAGCATTGCTTCAAAGTCAAGACTTACTAGAGACACCAATTTATATGATACATTATAATCCCCTTTTTCTACCTCCTTCCACAAATCCCTTCACATGCCATAGGGACCTTCCTCTTTAGTCTGTTATTCTGTATGTGTGGAGGGCTTTTTTTGTTTGGGTTTTTTGGGCTGGTCTTTTTTTCTTTCTTTTTTTTCTTTTATACAAGATACTGGTTTTTCAGCTGTGGTGATACTTTCTGCAAGGTCTGCATAATTATCCTGATCTTGATAATTAATAGTCATCTTGCTTTAGATGAGGTGGTTAATTCTCTAATTAAAAATAGCAGTGAGTTGGTGGCTCTAGTGCTGACATTTAATAACGTTCCTTTGTTAAAATAGGGATTTCAAGTCTTTGAAGCTTTTGTATCAATAAAGCTGTTTTATTTTCCTTCAATACAGTTAATTATAAATCATGGCCCAGACCTGAGCAACACGAATGAAAATAGGTTGCCATGCCATGCCAGAATAGGAACCTGTTTTCAAGCAGGCTCTTTGTTAGTGTGGCCATAAAAAGAACTAAACCTATGAACAGGATCTATCTGAAGTTTATTCATTCAATTCCTCCCATCGGCCTTCGTATTTCTCTCCTTTCTCAAAACAAAAGATACCTTTCTTAATTGTATTGTTGGGATATTTCCTTAACAGTGAATCACTGGAAAATATCATAGTAGAAAAAAGAAGATTTGAAGGGCACTTTTAGTCTTACTGGTTTTCCCAACAGAAAACTTCTCTTTTAGCTAAAAGTTCTTGGTCTGAAGGCTGGTCTTGCATTAAGTTATTGAGTCTCCTACTTTGATTGATAATTATGTTATCAATTTTTAAAAATAAATTTATCCTATCCCTCCTGCTTAAAGGAATACCCCTGATGAATTTAGCTTACTCCTTATAATGAAGGACTGAGGAAAAATACTAGATTTTAGAAAATGTAAATGAAAATCAAAACATTTTTTTGAAATTGGAAAAGCAGTGTTGACTGAAGGTGAGTACACTTAAAAATCCCTACTCCTGGGCAGTGATGTGTCCCCTGTTGTGCAGTGTTATCTTCTACCTGTCCAGGGCACTATTCATTCATCTGTCACAATCATTAGTTTCTTGAAATGCTCCTACCCCTCTGTCCCCTCATTAGACAAAAAATATTCTGGGTTTCAGTTTTGTTTTCTATAAAGAGTGAAGTTCGGGGGAGAGAGGGGGACATCTTTCGTCTCCACCCCCAGGTTTCTTCAGCAGGAACCCCATTTATCTAATGTTGCATCCACCAGAAGGGTTACTTGAGGATGCGCTAAAATCAAAACACAGGATGCAACTCAGTGCAGATTGGAATAAACTAAGATGTGGTGTAATTACTGCTAATGGCTGTGCTGGACAAGTGCTGTGAATCCAGAGAAGACCTGAAAGGAAGAGCATTTTCAAAGTTATTTTAGTGTGGCTATTGTAATTGATGTCTTCGCTTGAAATCCTGACACTTGGACAAGGGAGTATATACTGGACTACCTATTCCTTTCTCAGAAAGCTTCAGCCCTCCACCATGAATAAAGAGTGTCTTGAAAGAAGCAAGAGGACCAGCCAGAGTGGTGGTGAACAAAGTCCAAATGCTTTGTCTTGAAACCGCATCACTTATAATGTCTAGCTTTCATTTTTCTATGTGGTTTTGCTGTCGTCTTTCTGACCAGCCTTTGGATGCTCCAACCCCCTTTACAGAATATGGAAAACACGACAGTACAAAGCTGCTGCCGGCCCAAGAGGTAGCAGTTTGTCTCAGAGATGTTCTGATATCAGTGTACCAAGGATGGAAAATCCCCAGTGATGGTTGCTGAAGGAATGCTTACTTACGCATGCATGTGCATCGTGGTGTTTATCTTGAGGCAAGAGGTTGAACAGCCAGCAGAACCCTTGCTTGCTCTTGGTTGTTGACTGAAGCAAGTCCCGAAGCAGAGGGCAGCGGACACATTTCATCTGACTCCGAGGGATGCACTTCTATGAGGAGTTTCCCATTTGTAAAGTCTGTGGCTGGAGCGAAGATACAAATTTCGGAGAGTGTAGGGTCAGAACAGCAAAGTAGACACAAGAGAACAAGACACCAAAATACAAACACATAAGGAATAACTAAAGAAACTGCTTCAGCGTGGAGAACCAAGGGTATTTAAAGTAATAACTATTCAAAAATCTAGCATGAGTGAGTAATGCGGCTTTGAAGGAAGGTGTGTGGAGGTGAACAGGGGGAGGTTCAAGAAGAAACAAATGAAAAATAGTAAGTTATGCAGCCAGTTAAATAGCTTTTCTACATTCTGGGGAATGGCAGTACTGAATGCTGTGTAATAGCAATAAGAGGCATTTTTATTGAATGCATAGTGAGTTACAGTGTAGCATGGATTCATCTGATTTTCTTGTTGATTGATTGATTGATTGATTTTGTTGTTCCATAATATTTTAAAAAGGGAAGGGGTGGAGAAAGCATGTCCTTTTCTGACATTGCTACAATGTCAGATCTGCTACAGATAAATGTTACCTTGTAATAGTTCTTTGTTTTTGTTTAGGCTGAAGTTACAGCCTGTGCCTGCTATCTAGCTGGGGAAGAATTCTTGGGGTTTTTTGGGGCATGGGATAACAATAAGTTGTTACTAATAACATTTTCTTAATACGTAGATAATTATTGGTCCAGCCCTTCTTGGCTTTCCTTTTCCTTCTCCTACATCATTCTCTCCTTAACCCTTCCTCCTCCATCATTTCTAAAATATCTATGCCACTGAGCTGTTTCCTTTTTTTTTTTTTTTTTTTTTTTTTTTTTAACCCCACCAGATATTGTGATCTGTCGTTGGGGTGGGACCAATTGATTCAGGATGAGTGGAAACGAGCACCGGTCTCTGGAATAGCTCATTTTCTTTAATGACATAGCTCTGCCATTCTAGACAAGGGATTTTTTTAAAATAAATTGAGGGATTTTGTTACCTTCAAACTCCTACTAGGAAATTAAATGGCAAAGCATGTGAGTTGTTGATGTGTCAGCTTCTTGCACAGAGATTGTTTTGCTTTCATTAGGGTGCCCTGCTACAAGGTGAGGAAGGCGAAAAGAAATTTAGCATTTGGGCATTTTTAAAAAAAGAATATTTATGACCAATGTAATCATGTTGTATACAGATGCAATAGTCCTCATATTTGGCACTAGATCACCTGTAATTGTTGATTACTAAAGAACCAAAGTATATCTGTCTCAGAAATGGTTTGTCTGTTTTAAAGGCTAGACTCTCTCATTTATATTGCTGCCTATTAGGATTTTGCTGGAGTCCCTTCAAAAATAAAGCTGAAGGCAGCCGTGAAGTCCTAGGTAGATTTCTTTTTGTTCAGTTTCTGATACTGTGGGAAGAGAATTTAAAACTTTTTTTTTTAGGAGTTTCGTATTTATAACCATTTTCTTACTGTTTTAATAATATATGATTTTAATCTATTTAAAGGTAAATATCTTAATATTTATCTTATTATTTCTTATTACTTTTAGCTATTTTCTTATTATTGTTTTCTTCTTAAATTCTTATTTAGTTTTCCTGGTTTTAAATATTTCTTGTTCAGAGTAGGCGTGATTTCTTTGCAGGACCCTGAGAAAGACATGACCGTGCTTGGGCATATTCACAAGTAAACTGTTGATACTTCAGGCCTACTTAAAGAGGGATCATACAGTTAATTTTGACGGATGTTTATCTTAGCGTCTAGGACACCAGCGTATGTTTCTGTGAACTGCTGGGCTGAGGTGAAAGGGAAGATTAAAGAGGAAGTGGAGTTTATTAATAGACTCCTGGATGACAATGGCTTCACCAGTGTGCATGGGTTGATTTCTGCTACAGGGCTGGTTGTAAGAGATGAAAGAGCATTTGAGATGAGAAATACAGCAAAGAAAGCTGTACAGGTGAATAAATAATAAGCGAAGCACTGCACATTGTGTTATCCTTTTATGTTTTTTTCTCTCTCTCCATCATCCACTTAATAAAAAATTTAAAGTGTTTTCCTAAAACGTTTTGGTTTTTTTTTTTTTCAGAAACATTTAGATTAAAAGAGATGAAATTGCCTGATAATTTTGGGGAATTAGAGGCAGCTTTTTGATGCTGTTATAAATATTGAGCCCTGATTAGAAATAATGACTGTAAAGGATTTGTTTGTATTCATATTTGGGAGCTTTCTTGAACCAAGCAATAGAAACATTGCATAGCCTCTTGAAATTGTTCTGTGAAAGTAGTAGTCCTGGCATTTCAGAACCTTTTGATTTCTTTTTCACGGTGGAAAATTGCATGAGGGACAGGAAATATTGTTGACTTTACTGAACTACCAAATAGCAAGTTTTGTTAGTTTTGTTTGCATATCAGCTAAAACTCAATAAAACTTTTGTGCTTACTTGGCAGAACAAGCTGCTTGCTTTTATTTTTTACTTTTGAAGGACAATCGAAATTTCTGACTTCAGATTTTCACTATCACTTGATTAAAAATGTAATTTCAAAGCTTTTTATATTTACTCTAAGTGTTATGTCTTACAGTGGGCAAGTATTTAGTCATGAGACATGTTTTCTTCCCCTAATGTGAAAATCTGCTGTTCAGCTTCATTGCTGCTTTAAAACTCACTGTGTTACTCTACCTTCAAAGACTGAAGCTTTAAGGTCTAATATATTACATTCCTTCTACTTAAAAGATCCATTTCACCACTTCCATAAAATTGAGTGGAGTACAAACAACAACCCAGTTTGTCAGATTAAGATGTCAGAAGAGTGAAATCATTTTGAGAGAGTGTAAACCCAAGGTTTTTTTCAGATCTCACTTTAAAGCAGATATTTGTGGAATTTGTAATAAGTAAGGCTATCAAAAGGATCACAAATTCTAAAAGGGTATGGCAAGTAGAAATATTACATAAGTAGTATCTTAAATTATGTGTATATGGAAAATAGAGGAAGTTGGGGATATTGAAAAGCAATGGAGGTAATTTGTGCAAGATTTTTGTATCTGGTCACTCTTAGGAAGCCAATCTCAGGATAAATTGTTAGGAAGGGTAGCAAATTGAGCAATGGTTGCAGATGACAGGAATTAATAGCTGATAGGAAGTGTTGAAGAGTTTAATGGCAGCATGAGCTGCAGAAGAGCACTCCAAGTATCTCTGGTCCTCTGAAACGGAACAAGGAGTGCACAGTGACCTGGCAAATTCCGCTGATAAAATGAATATTTGTGTCCTTTTATCCTTTCAAGTCATGGGACAATTTCAGGATGCTTCCCGAAGGTTGTAATTGCTAATGAATTGAGCAGCACTCAGCATGGATAGTAACTTATTGGAGACAGCTGCTAAGTACTGCACTCTATAAAAAGTGGCTTAGAGCAGCCAAACAGGCTACCAAGTTGAGTACATAATATCTTTGTGGGGAAGTGGAAGAGAAATGGAAGTAAAATACGGGTATGTCAGTAAAGCTATTTTGCAAGGAGCAATCAAAGGTTTTAATTTTTTTTTTTTTTTTAAAAAAAGAGATACTAAGCAAAATTACCAAGTGTGTGCTTACTAAAGTCAATAGCACACTTCCCTGTGACTCCATTTGGCATGTAATCAGTACAGCTCAGTTCTAGTTGGCTTTGCTAACCGCATCTCAGTTAGGGGATATCAGGTGGTCCTCAGAAAGTATAAAAATGACTTTGTTCTTGGTCCAGAAGACCAAAAGCAGCTCGTACATCTCTTGGACTGACAGAAGACTTTAGAGCTGAGAACAGAATTTGATTTTGATTTTGCATGAAGGAGGAAAGTAGCAGAACATACGTGGATACAAAATACAGTATGTACTGTAGGTCAGTCGGCTCCTGCCTCTTTGTAAAACAGCAGTAAGTTGACTTAGTGATGCACAAGATAAGCGGGTTGTAAGGTGGCTCTGGTGCAACAAAGTGGATTGTGCTTAATTTAGAAATGGAGCTTTTGTTAGGTACAAATTTTATCAGATGAACTTTGACTATTTTATAGTTAAAAAAAATAATCTTATTTCTATTTAATGACTAAGAGGTAGGGAAATATTCAAATGTATATTATTGATGTATGTGTAAAGGAAGGAATATTTGCCCATGGTAAATTTGAAGAGAGATTTGTTAATTGTTTACAGGTTTATGAAAGTCATTTTCCAGACTCAATTTTAACTTCAATGGGCACATTATTAAAGGCAGAAAACATTTTTTTAACTGTTTCATCAGACCTTTTTCAGTATTGCTGGTTTTATTTGACATGCCAAACTTTCAGGATGCTAAATGGTGCTTAAAAAAAAATATATATATGTATTTTTTAGTCCCAAAGTAGCTAACCAAGTTTCCTTTAGTGCTATCAATTGTGTTTTGTTTTGGTAATGCTGGTAAGTTTCCATTTGGCTGGTAAGTTTCCATTTGGCTGGTAAGTTTCATAGAGTATGTATCAAAAGGTCATTTCAAAAGTTTCATTTGAGGGAAATGAACTGAGCGTTTAAATCAAGCGTGCTGAACTAGTAAAGTTGCCATTTGGAACATCTTGTTCACTTCTGCAGTAGATGTTGTTCTTTGTTTAGTCAGCCTTTTATTTATAAAGCTATTCCTAAAGACCGTTGTATCAATAATAATAGCTTTATTTACTAAATTATAAATTATTTGAAGCAATAACTATCAAATTGCAACTGGCAGAAGTTCCATAACGGGTCTTTAAGGCATCACCGCGATGCAATTAATAACAACTGAGCTTGTGGATGCAATTCCTTTCCCATTTCAACTATAATTTTCTCATTAGGTTTGCATTACATCTGTATTAAACCTTCATCTTTTAAGAGATCAATTCAATTCATATGCTGTTGTTTCTTTTCCTAGATCATTTCCCTCAGCAAGTGACGGTGAGAATGAATGGACATATATCAAACACCCCTCCTGGTGGATATGGAAGCTATTTTCCACAAATGAAGTAAGCTTATGCCTTTGATTTTCTTTTTATGCAATAAAAATAGTGTTGTGTTTTCTCCTTTACTCTTTCATTTCAGATAGAGCTATAATTACTGGATCCTACTGGAGTAATACGAAAGGCAGTTTCTGTCAAAGAATGTGCAGATTCCAAACCATGTAACCATCTGACTGATTTGTGAGTTAGCATAAGGGTGAAACTGTATTACTGAATAGAAAGAGAACAGAACAATAAACTGCTGTAGCCATAGCATACTTATTATATTACTTGGAGATGTCTTTGTATACCTGAGATGTTTAAGGTTAGCTCTGAGTGAATGCACTTTTATGCATAAAAGATGAGGCTGCCCTTTCCATCTGTGAGAAAATACTGTTTCCTAGTAAAGAGAACTGAGCAGCTGTTGCCTGAAAGTGTTACCTTGCCTGAGATAAGAGGATGCTCCCTGTATCAGAAGCATGGCATTAGGCCCATTCGCAGCGCGAATGAGAATTGACCTCATCTGGTGCCAAAGAATATGTATGTATTCCTGTACGGAGCAGGGCATCTGTGCTGTCATCTGCTTCTCCTGTTGTTGTCCCTTTAAAGTGAGTTTGTATATGACTCATTCATGTTGTTGCACTGGAAGGAAGTTGGATTGCCTTTTCATTTGTTGTAGGCAATGATAGTCCTTTTCAGTCTTTTATGAAAAGCAGTTAAAATTGTTAAAAACAATTAACACTTGTGTATGCAGGACACCACCACCCCACCCCCCCCCCCAATCCTACTAAATCTTTGTCATAGTCATCATTATTATTACTGCTACTAATATTAAGTTATTTTGATTACTTACATTATGCCAGTATCTATATGTATATCACACCCCCATTGTGGTGATGTTGTATTTAGTGCAACAAAAAAAAGCTCATGAGAGCTTCCAGCCTTAAGTGAAACACTCTTCATTGTATTCATGGTGCAGAACCAATATCCAGTATCACTACCTCTGTTAGTAACGTTGTATGTATGTGTAATCCTACACAAAGGGAGGGGTCTTTTTCAGTGCCTGTTTCTGTGTGGCAAATACACCTATACAGAAGTTAACCAGAAATGTTTTTTTCCAGTGGCTATGGTTCCCCAACGTTTGCTCAGGCAGAGAGGGAGCAGAATGCAAAAGCAAGTGCAAAAGCTCTTTATGGTAAGGTGGCATAAAGTCTCTAAACTTTTATGTTAAAATTGTTTAAATACTGATTGTGATGTCATGGTGGAAGTATTTTATGCATATAAATCTGAAAACGTATGTACATACACATGGGTGTGTATATCGACAAAATTAAAGAGCAATGTGATTTTTATTCCTATTAAAACTAACTAGGCTAGCTAGAAAACAGTTTACTAAGCAGAGAACTCCCACCTGCTAATTTTTAAGGCAGCAATGTATAATGCATTTATCACAAAATCCTATAGCTGAGGTATGTACCAGGGAGAAAGTATTTAGGGGTGTAGCTGTGCTACAGGTTTGATTCATGATCTCTGTCTCTTCCTGTTTCCCCAGCTTTATTCCCTGCTAGCAGAGAAAGAGTTTACAATATTATTCATGTTTGGCAGAAGGATTTCATGGAAATTAGATTTGATGTAATGGACTCGGAGTCCTATTTGGCCTGCTATTTTCAACAGGCTTTGTGGCTGTCAAATGTGACGTTACTTGCAAATGCCTAAATGTTGTTGCACTCACCAACTACAAATGCTAGTATTTGTCTTGGCTGTGTACTCCGCTCTCCAGCCCATGGCCAAATTGCTGTGGAGGCAGAATGTAGTCATGTTCCTTGCCAGCCAAATTGCAGCATTTCCTGGTCATCCACCTCCGCTGTGAATACATCCTGCTGATAGCTGTGCCTGTAATGGAAATACAAGCAGCAATGAGGCTGAGAGATGTTCTGCTCTATAAATCCATGCCTGTTGTTAAATCCTCCTTTGAAACTCGGCACAACTGATGAGACTGGAAGAATGAGGTTTGCAAGGAGAACCTAGTCCTGCACAGGACACTTTGCACCTCAGCCTCCTCTCACCTGTTGTGTCTACCACCTCCTCTGCACGTTAGCAAACTGGAAAGCTCAAAGAGCAATAGCTAATAATTGAAACTTTCCTAGTAACTAATATTTTCTCCCTCCTATTTTGGTGGGGTGATGGCTGGGAGTGACCTCGGGGGTTAGGTGAGTCATGGCAGGATGCTTTGTGGCATTAGAGCAGCATTAAGTTTGCCCTTGGAAGGATACCCTCCAGGCCTCAAATTTGGTTACTTGCCTGGGAGCACAGGAGAAGAATTTTGTTCTATTGGTTGCCTTGTTGGCTTTCAAACTTCTTGAAAATTCATGAAGCTAAAAGCCCACAAAAGGAGGTTCAAGGTCTCCTCCTTTGTAACCTCTGGAAAAAATGGGTGAAGGCACTGTGCTAGAGTAGTTTGAAGGTCCATTTCTAGAAAAATCACCAAAGGCAGAAGTGGAAACCATTTGAAAGGCTTGTCATTTAAAAATCTTGTTGCATGTGAATCATTAGAAGTTTAAGTTTATCTATTTTAGCAGTATGCTACAAAAGTCAATCACTTGACATAGTATTACAGGCAGGAACTGCAACTGAGGAAAATTCTTAAGTGATCATTTTAAACTGATTTCTCCATCCTGCATAGGTTCACTCAACAAACTGATTGCACGTGTTGACAGAAATAGTAGGTGGTAAAAGAAACCAGCAAGAGACATTGTGAAAAACTCTTAGCAGATTATTTTTTTATGAGGTGTTATGACAGCGTTGCACTTTTCTTTTTCATTTTATATCATTATTTTTCAAGAGTACATGGTTTGAACAATGGCAGTATCATTAAGTGTCTTAACTATGTCCTTTAATCTTTGTGGGCTTTTAAAATAATCCCTCTCTGAGCTTTTTCATATCAAATGGGATAGTCATATGTAAGCAGAATATTGCAACAAGTGTGTAAATTTGAGGTATGTATTCTATATAATGGTAAACAGCCTTTTACTTCTAAAATACTTAATTGAATTCAGGTACTAATTGAAAACGCTTACCATAAAACTGCTGCATGATGGCTCCTGTAGAATGAATTGTTGATCTTGGTTCACTTCCATTGCTGGTAGATATATCACAAAACTGTAGTTGCAGTTGCCAGGAACTGAATGAAGTAGAAGACTCAATTATCCTGGAGCTGCAAGTGAAGATATATTGGCACAGCTTTCAGAGAAGAGTTTGCACATTTTACTGCTTCTGCTCTGTTTTGTATGCATAAAGAACTAGGCTTCAAGTATCACCAAATCTATGAATTGAGGAAAACAAGGAAAACACCTAAAAACTTTCTCAAACTCAGGGCAATTATATCTTTTTAATTTAGGAACCATATTACCATTCTGCTACATTCCACATGTGTCTTTTCTTCTTTTGTGACATTAGGGATTTTTGTGCATGCTGTCGCAAGGTGGATGGGAAGTAGTTGAGTAATACAGGAATTGTTAAAACGTGTTAAAAATGCTTATTATAAAATATTTCATTTATAATTAACTAAAGTATTTTATTTGAGGTCTATGAGACTGAAAGCCTATAAAGCAGATTGGAGGTGTCCTGGCTTTATATTTTATATTATGTACATGTATTTTAAATGTACATATTTTATTTATGTAAATACATGAAGTTCATGTATTTAATAGATAGACTTATAGTACATATAATTCTACTATTTCTATAAATTCTAATTCTACTAATACTATAAATACATATAATTCTACTGTAACAGTGAAATTGGACCATGTTTTTGGTTTTGTTTTTTTGTTTTGATAAAATACGACAATGTAATGTTAGCAGCAAACTTTGGCCATGACAAACTTCCTTTTCTTCAAAGACTTCTGAATGTCATTTGGACTAAAGCACCTATCCAAGGGTATCAACAAGTGAAGGTGGTACCTGAACTCCTAAGTGACCGCTTGATCTTGAACTCAGTTTCTTCCAATCCCAGCAAAGATAATAAAAAAAAATAGTATTATTATTAATAATAATGTGTGTGTATATATATATACACACACATATATGTCATGGCATGAAGCTCATGTCTTGAGTCCGAGTGCTGAGGTGATACATGACTGTTCAGTCCTTTGTTCATCAGGCAGAAGGCTGGCCACAGTGCCAGTGGGAGCCTTTTACTGGTGTTACAGACAATTCAGTTAAAAATTAGACGGGAGCCATCGCTATCTCTGGTGTGGTTATCTGATAGCAAAAACTTCCTTGTAACTGCCTTTTTTCCTGTGTCAAATAATCCCTTTGTTTTCACTCATTTCCTTCCCGAAATGAACTGCTTTCTATTTGCATAATAAATCTCTGGCTTTACTGGGAGGGAAGATACCCTCCGCACATTCTTATGGCGTTTGATTCATCATTTGCTTCCTGATCTTTCCGTCAGAAATGGGTTTTGGCTTGTACTGTCATCTCTTGTTCTAACATTGGCTTCTCCATCTGTCTTCTGCAGCTCTGCTTGCGGGGAGACGTGCAGCATCAGTTGGCGCCAATAGCCAGGGCTGTGCTGGGTTTTTGCCAGCGAGTGACACAGTGTGGAGCAGCCCTATTCCCCAGGAGCTGGTGGTTCGCTCCACGTTGTTAGGTTATTATATGGCACAGAATTGAAAGACATTACTAAAATTGTCTTCACACTGCACCAGAAAAAAACAAGTGTTTTATACATAGTGTTTCTACTCTCATGGCTGTGATTCGGTGCTAGCAGCAAAATGGCATGTGTATTTTTGCATCGCTCAAATACCTCATTCAGAGCAAAAACTGTCATAATAAATTCAAGGAAATCACAAGCAGATTAGGTAGAGTCCATTAAAAGAAGCCATCCATGTAACATGCTTGTGTTATTTGATACTTGAATGAATTAAACTAACAATTGACTTCTAAACAATATACTTTCTCTGATAGCTAGTTCCACAGAGCCATCAGGGAGAAGCTTGTGGCACAAATCTCTGAAAGTGATAGTGTTTGCTCCTCTCCTAATGAGATTAGTTTTGAACTCAAGTTTTGACCTTTCTGGCCGGATGTGTAGGTCACGTCTCCTGCACTTTGCTCTCAGTCTCAAGTTGAGTTTTTCCAGCTGCTGCAATATGATCTTAAAGGGGTATCAGCAATCAGTCCAATGCAAACCATAAATATACAGTAGTAAACCAAGTATTGGGCTTTCCTGCTTGATGATGTGTGGTGATAATTTATACTGTCACTCAGGATTCTTAGGACAGCTTGTGAGGGAGACTCTTAATCCATCTCCATATGGATTGCCATCAGATTTCAGAGCTTTGTCTCTTCGTGCACTGTACAGACGTTTTCCAATTTGGCTATTGCACAGAAGGTGGGATCCATTGTCCTTCTTTGCGCTATCATAGCCGTAACACCCATAGCAATTATTACACTTGGTCTATGCAGTTAATTGAAAGACATCAGTAGAAGTCTAGGCATCGAGATACCTCATTTCTGTTTTAGGCTTTTAGGAACTGAAAAATTGTTGTGCTTAAAAGTATCATAGACCTAACCGGCACCACCCATGATTCATGTAATCTGTTAAATCCTAGGCTGAGATCTTTTGCTTTTGGTAAGGATTTTCCCTACCTAGATAAAGAATTGGATTTCTCTTGCTGCGATACACTTCTCTGTGTGGTCTTCTGAATGGTGGCACAGAGCCAGGCTACAATGGAGTTTATCAAGCAGCTTTCTAATTTGCCATATTGCTGCACCATCTTACAGTTGGAAAATGGGTGAGACAGGACTCTAACTTTACCCGTGTCAGGTTCTGTTCACAGCTCTTCCTCAAGGGATCTTGGGCCATACTTTCTGTCTGGAACTGTGGAATAGTTACCTTTCCTAAGTATGAAATGGTCCTTCACAGAAATGACTGGGGAGAGCACAGTTCTTAGCACAAGGAGGGCAAGGAAAAGAATGAGTGATAGCTATCTCAAGTCCTGTTTGTCTGTGTCATGTACTGTCTTGTGTATTCTTGGCTTGGCTAAAAGTCTTTGATCCAAGGGGTCATTTTTTGTTTTCTGGTGTTTTGACTGCTTCCAAAATTGGTATGAAATCAGTACCTTTTCACTGTCTTTTTGAAACCAGAAACATGGTCCATTCTTGATGACTGGCAAATTCATTAAGTTCACAAAGACATGAATAGCAGTAGCATCTCTCCACATGACGCAGAGGGAAGAGTATTAGTTTCTGTGGATCAATGTTTCTGTTCCTTTGAAAGGTTTAGTAGCTAGTAGATCTTACAGTCAGGAGCTATAAGTGAAATGCTGTGCTTCTTCTAAGTTTATTGCCCTTTCCTGGTGAGAGGTTTTATTTTGCTCAAATTCCTCTGGGTTGCATTTGCTATAGATTGTGATTAAGAATTTAATTTCAAGTGTCTTCTATCATGATCCTTTTTTATTTTTTTTTTTTTCCTTTAACACAGGGACAATACTTTAGGTAAATTGTGTGCAGCATATCATCAGGGTTTGAGCTAACTGCGGTATTAAGGCAGCACTTTATGTCACATGTTGGCTATAAGAGCTGCAATAAGTAGAGTAAATAGAAAAAACTCAATAGTTTTGATAGTTTTATTCGTCCTATCTGGAAGTCTCTAATGCAGAATTTCGCTTTAGCTTCAATAACTCTCTTCATGCATGAAAGGACCCATGATAAGCTGAGACTGATTAGGAGAGTGAAATGCAGCATACAAACCATCATTTTTTCTTCAGTGTTGGCGGTTGACCCCAGCCAGCAGCAAAGGGCCAACCCAGTTGCTTGCTCATTCCCCATGTCTCCTCCTGCAGTGTGATAGGGGAGAGAATCGGATCAAGATAAAGACAGCTTAATAGGTGAAGAAAAGAGGGGCAAGGGGGAAAAAAACTGAAAAAAAAGCTCCCCAAGTAACACAAAGGCAATCACTCACCACCTCCCACGAGCAGACCAATGCCCGGACAGTCTCTGAACAAGAGCTACTTTGGAAAGACTACCCACTGGTTTAATTGCTGAGCATTACTTTATACAGTACGGAATATCCCTTTGGTCAGCTGGGGTCAGCTGTCCCAGCCGTGTCCCCTCCCAGTCTCTTGTGCACCCCCAGCCTGCTCAGTGAGGTGGCAGACTGAGAAACAGAGAAGGCCTTGACAATGTTCAGCAATAGCTAAAACAACCTGTTGTTATCAACACTGTCTTGGTCACAAAAACAAAACACAGCACCATACAGGCTGCTGGGAAGAAAATTATTTCAGCCAGGCCCAGTACGTTCAGCAAATTCTGTTGCTCATTTTCAAAAGTAGTGTATGAGTTACTTGCATTTGAAGATCATGTAATAAGTCAAAAAACATTTTCAGTGTTTCTGTAAAAGCAATCAAATTAGTATTGATGAATAATAATCAGCCACTTTGATATGTGAAAGAGTTGAGGAGATGGAAGCTGCATTTCGAGAAGAATGACAATGGACAACTCTGTAGGAAAAGAATTAAAATAAGCAGCTGTATATGAATGAAAAAGACCGTGAGAGTCGTGCTGTGATATATCTGACATGGCAGTGGAAACGTGGAAGTGTTGTAGGAAGTTGTTTGATTCTGCCCTCCCTGGAGTACTGTGTCCAGCTTTGGAGTTCTCAACACAGGAAGGACATGGACCTGTTGGAACGGGTCCAGAGGAGGGCCACGAAAATGATCAGAGGGATGGAGCACCTCCCCTATAAAGACAGGCTGTGAGAGTTGGGGCTGTTCAGCCTGGAGAGGACAGGGTTCTGGGGAGACCTTAAAACAGCATTCTAGTACCTGAAGGGGCACCTACAGGAAAGATGGGGAGGGACTGTTTATCAGGGAGTGGAGCAATAGGATATAGGATGAGGGGTAATGGTTTTAAATTGAAAGAGGGAAGATTTAGATTAGATACCAGAAAAAAATTCTTTACTGTGGGGGTGGTGAGGCACTGGAACAGGTTGCCCAGAGAAGTTGTAGATGCCCCATCCCTGGAAGTGTTCAAGGCCAGGCTGGATGGGGCTTTGAGCCACTTGGTCTAGTGGGAGGTGTCCCTGCCCATGGCAAGGGGGCTGGAACTCAATGATCTTAAAGGTCCCTTCCAACTCTAACCATTCTATGATTCTAAGATTCTTGTGTCATCTGGATAGAGAAAGACGCAGAACAGGTTTGCAGTTTTATAGCAATTTTGCTGGAAGTTCAAGGCAGTGGAGCACATTAGCAGGCAGGGGGTGCAGGAAAGAGTTTGTGTCCTCCTTTCTGAAGACAAGGTTTGTAGGTAGAATCTGGGACATGACCCCGACAGTAGGAGAAAGCAGAGGCCAAGATTTGAGCTACTGGCAAAAACCGTGGGAAAGGGGATGTGTTCTAGATGCCAGTCTCTTTTTCTTTTTTCCTTTTTTTCCCTTTTCTTTATGCTATTTTCATATTGTCTTTGGGGGGACTTTACTCATTCTTTCTTCAGTGCAGTTTATGTCAGGCAGCCAAGAAGACCATTTCTCAAGGAGTCCGGGTAATTAGTAGCTGGGTTGACCCTGTATGGGAAAGAAGACCCACTTTCTAACTATTGAGTTGCAGAAGGGTTGAAAAAACAAAGGTTGAGGAAAAACCCTTCCAGAAGCAACAGAAGAATTTTGCCTGATGCTAGGGTACTTATTAGATGTATCTTGAAGGGTGAATAATTTCAGGATGGAACAGTTACCTGTCATATCTACCTCTAGCTCCTCTGTAGCAACATTGACAACATTCATAGCTTCTATAGGCTACTTAGCTCATCCAAAACCACATGAAAATTTGGACAATGCCCTTGATAACATGCTTTAACTCTTCATCAGCGCTGAAGTGGGCAGGCAGTTGGGCTAGATGATCATCATAGGTCCATTCCAACTGAAATTATTCTATTCTATTCTATTCTATTCTATTCTATTCATACCTTGGACCTCTAACAGGTTCTAATAATCACTCTACCTGCATTAAAGGAGTAAAAATGTAAATAGGAATCATGGCTGAGCTCAGTGGGGAGCGTCAGTTGTTGTGGTGTTTTACATTTTGTTTATTAATGCAAGCATAGGTTGACTCTTTCTAACTGGAAATTTTATTGAAGTTCTTGTTACTATTCTGTTATAATTAAGAATGCAGAACTTGAGGGGCTCTCTTTGGCTCTCAAGTGTAGGCAAACACAGATTTTATTAGCATTCAGAGAGCTCTGTTTCTTATATAAACACTATTGTTCTCATCATGACACAGTGTGTTGAAAACCTTGCCATCATGTCTATTGTGAGTGTTAGGGCTGTTCTGTGGAAAAGGATGTGTTAATCAGGGCTATAAATGGTTTTGGATATCCTGTCTTAACACAAGACAAAATTTCTGCGAAGCAGAGCAAGGAATCTCTTGTAATAGTTACTTTCTTTTTCTTAATTATTTGGCACCTCTATGTATCCTTTGTTTATTTAAAACAACTCTAACTGCTATTTTTTGCAGGATTTATAAACTTTACAGTGGATGTAAAATTTTTTATCCTGGTTTGATTTAATATTATTAAAAAAATAATACTTTTGTTCACCTAAAAAAGATAACAACAGTCAAAGCTGAATATTTGATGCATTATTAATTGAAACAAATGAATTTTTTTTAAAGCATATATTCTTTCTTACTGGACAGCATTTAACTATTATTTACAGTCCATAACAAAAGACTGTTAACTGATCCCCTTGCAAATAATTCTATGGGGCTAAAGTAGATGCTACTTTTTAATTCTGTTGTTTTGTTAGGAACAGATGGACTTTACTTCTTCAGATCATCATCCAAACAAAAAAAGAAAGGTAGCAAATCAGACAGTATTGTTTTACAGACTTTTGTTGGAGTGTGCATGTGTGTGTGTGTCTATAGAGGTTAAAAAGAAAATCAACCAAAAAAACACTTAAAAAAACATGCTGCAAAAGCAGAAATAGTAGTTACAGTTGTAATCAATGCAGATCCTGTGCCCTGGGATTTCACAATAATGGATAATGAAAAGCATCTATTTTGAAATATTCACACATGTAGTTAAAAATTCTGATAATCCATGGTGTTGTTGAAATTTGACTGGTTGCACTGCACACTTCTCTCACTAAAGCAAGCTGAGTAGCTGCTGTACAGGAGCAGTGTTTGTCATCATGGGAGGGGCGCTTCTAGCTACTGAGGGGTTTTAGAAACTGTTGTCTTTCATGAAAGTCACAGAGCACTGGAGAGATAATGTTTCTACAAATGTATTCTACAAATACTTCTACAAGTGACGCCTGATTATGAGGGCACCATCAGCACCTGAAATGCCTGTATGAAAGAACCCTGGTCAGAGAAGAGCCTTTTACAGTGTGGCTTTTCTGGTGTCCTCACTGCAGATCGTTGTGTGTCACAGATCATGTGCTTGTAGTAGTTAGCATTTTATTCTACTTTATTTTGCAAAAAGTGACTTACCTTTACTGTCAACAGAATCACATGATTTATTTTACTCTGTCATACTCCAAGTATGATGAAATTGATGTATTCTCTATGTACTTCAGGTATTCTCTTTCCAAACATAATCAAACTGCCGATTTTACTTGAATATCAGAAATCAAGTTATGAAACAGAGAGAAAAGAATCACCTACTTGCAGAGTTCCCTTGGTCCTCTCTCAGCTAAGCCTCCTAGTGACTTTTTTCTAGGCAAAGCTCCTGGTGTTCCTGATCAAGCACCTAAATGGTTATGGTGGAAAAGAAAGAGAAAAACCCTCCAAATATTATAGTCAAATTTGTTCCACTAAAGTTGAAAAATTTGCTCCAGTATTTGCCTAAATTCATTATTTTGTGATGTAGTTGTGTGTCATGTCTTCATCTTGCATTTTCCTCTCCTGCCTCTCCTGATTTGATATTAATTTATTGTATGGAGTAAAAGTCAAATGGTGTTTCTGATTTTGCAGCATTGTATTTTGTTCAGCTGAAAAATATTTCTGTTTGGAGATATTTGGTGTGCATTTCTCTGCTGCAGCTTTTGGCTTTTTGTTTTTCTTTGGGTTTTTTTTTCCTCCCTTATTTTTTCTTTACTTCTATGCATATTTTTACATTAGTTATTCATCAAATTGAATACTTTAGGAAGAAATAAAGGATGAGTCAGGTCTTCTTTGTGTGCAGCTTTGTTGTTTTGCAGATTTAATGTGAAAATTATATGTATATCAGAAAAATATGCTTTTAAGTGCATTCATACAAATACAGTAAGCCTGCTGCTAGTTATCAGATTGCTACCAAAGTGGCAAGGCAGTCATTTTAATAACCAGGCTTCCCAATGAAGCGTTTTCAGTCAGAACGCTGCTCCTCTCCAGTGTCCTGACTCACTGTGAGGAGATAACCGCCTTTTATTTGCTCTTAACATCATTGACGTAAGTATGATCCTTGTGCTGGATTGTGTGGGGGTGAAGGTTTCTTCTGTTGAAATACAGAACTTAACAGCAGCTCCTCTTCTGTTTTCATATGTGCAACTAGGCTTAAGTGTTTCTGAGAAGTATTCAAAGCAGTGTGATAAGAAGTTGAATGAATAATTATTCTTTCTTTTCCTCCCATCTCTAGAACAAAGAAAGAATTATGCACGAGACAGTGCCAGCAGCATATCCGAAACTTCGCAGTATCATGTAGAGGTGAGACGAGGAGCAACATACCAATTCTAGCTTTCAGTTACATGCAGTTATTTTTGCCTTCATGATTTTTGAGGATACATATGCTTGAAGGCATATACATCTTCTAAAATATCCTGCTAGCCCGAGGTCACTTCAGAATAGATTACTCTGAAATGTCTCAAATTCTATAGCTTTGCCATAATGAGCTGAAATTTTGATGTGGAAGAATGTAAGCAAAGTTGTGTGTAGTTTGGCAAATGGACAGGACTTCTCAATGGGATATCAATTCAATGTTATGCTGCCCTGTCTCTGAACCTGCCTTGTTGCAAGGATGAGGCAGAGCTGAAAAGCCCTGTGCTATTGGCGAGCCACACTGGATGATATTTAGAGTTTGATCAGTTATAATTATCAGAGGTGACAAAATATCCAGAAAGAGCTGAGCATTAACTCATAAAAGCCCTAGTTACTCTACTGTGTAGTAGTTAAATAAATATCTTCTCCCTTTGCAGAATTACTGCGTGCTACTGTCATATTTTATCCAGGAGTAGATATATTCAAAATACTCAGTAAAGTAGACATGGGTGCCCACGTGTAGCTTGTTAATCACTTCTGCATGCAATGCCTCATTCTTGTGGTCTTACTTGGGCACAAACTTTCTCCTACTGCCGTCAGACCACTGTTATGGGTTAAGCTAAGTCAGATTGTCAGGTCCTTTTGTTCAATTAGCTGTAAATTGTGAGATCATATGCAGAATGAGTCTTAATTTCAAGTGCTTCTACCCTATGATCAGCTTGCAAATGAATACTTGTGTTGCTTCTAATTGTCTGACAGTATTTTTCTTTGGTTTCTTCATAACGGTTTTGGTACTGTAGTGGCATAAAGATTAGTACTTGTATTTGAAGCGTAAGCATTCCTGTGTGAGCAGTCAGTAGAGAGTTTGCTTCTCTTTACTTTTTTAATACTTTGATTATATGCAGTTTGTATCCATTCTCTTGTCTGTCATTACAAAGTGCTGTAATAGAAGAAAAACACACTTAATTACTTTTTTAAGTTCTTTAGAAGATAGGTGTGCAGACATATATTAAAATTGTTTCAGCCTGGATGCGCGTAGCCATATGTTCAAAAGAATGTGAAGCTAGCTTTATACCTGGATAAAAGGAAATAATTTTATGGGTTGTATTGCATGGTTGGCACGTTGAAGGAGAAATTGGCAAAACCCTAATGGCAGAGAAACTAGTTAGGGTGATACCTGTGATGTAGTAGACCATTTTTAGACCATTAATTGAATCTGGAGAATATTCCAAGTTGTTGATGAGCAAAAGTAGTTAGTATACCTCATTTTTACTTGTGACCTGCATAAAAGAAGCCACTAGCCTGTCCATAAGGTAGCCCAGTCAGATTGCAAGCCCATCATGCTTACCACCAGCGTGCTAGCTGGCAGCTCTGGAAGAGATGAGGACACTCCAGGTCAGGGTGGTGGTAGAGGTACGTTGGCAGGGTGTTTCTGGGAGGCTTCTGCTGATGCTTTCTGGATTCAGTTTGCCAAGTAAGACAGGTTTTCACTCCTCAAGAGAGCTAATTAAATACTCGGGGTTTAATTCTAACTATGACACCTTGAAAGATGTCAGAATATGCCTTCAACTCTAACCACTTACCGTAGTGAGGAAACGACAGAGGATGACAAACAATGAGTTACAAAAATCAGTTGAGTTAAAATGACGTTATGGACTAAACAGGCTCTCCTATGGTTTATTGGTGGGATCTGCCACATACAGAGGCATTTTTATTCATGAATAATTTGTATTCCCGTCTCCTAGTAATTTGAATACTGACACTATGCAGGAATTACAATTTTTTAAAATGTACATCCCATTCACTAGCACTTGACCACCTTTGTTCTGGACCGAAAAGAGGCAATGATTACAGTAGATGATGGAATAAGGAAGCTGAAATTGCTGGATGCCAAAGGCAAAGTGTGGACTCAAGATATGATTCTTCAAGTGGATGACAAAGCTGTCAGTTTGGTGGACTTGGAATCAAAGGTAAGATCTGTGAGTGGCAGTCTCATTTTCAGAGAGAGAGAGAGAAAGAAAAAGGGAACGGACAGAAAAATGATGTCTGTGAGATCTGGTATTTTAATTAGCTTATTATCACTTTCCCTTTTTAAATCCTGCAGCTTTTCTGAGGTTGGGACTGTATATAGTAAGGTGGTGTTTTTTGTTTTGTGTTTTTATTTTTTTTTCTCTTCTGGCAGAATGAACTGGAGAATTTTCCTTTAAGCACAATTCAGCATTGCCAAGCTGTGATGAATGCTTGCAATTACAATTCAATTCTTGCATTAGTATGTAAAGAACCAACACAAAACAAGCCTGATTTGCATCTTTTCCAATGTGATGAGATTAAGGTAAGGTAGTAATGGAGATCTGCTATGACTTATTTGAATAAGGGAAATTTTATGAATTTGCAAGTACAGTGGATAAAATCAAATAAGCTTATTAATAGAAAAAAGTTATTTTATTCTTATAAATATGCTTTAACTTTAATGCACTTATGATATCAGCACTACGTATAGTTTGTTAGTAAATGTAGCATAGTATGTCTTGCAAGAGAGTAGTCCTGCATGTAAGCCAAATCTTTAGTGCATGTGAAAATATGCCATTACTGGAAGTATTGATTCTCGGGCTCTGTAGCTGTTCATTTAGCTTTGCAAATAAGTAAAGCTCTAGAATATGTATATGGTTTGCATTCATGCTTCTGAGGAAAGTGGTGTGAAATAGTTTGAGTTACGTCAAATTTATCTTATAGCCTGCAAACACCTCATTCAAGCCCTGAGTCTTACCTAGGCTTTCCCCTTATTCTGCTCCTTTTGGCATTGAACAATTAAATCTTCTCTACATTCCCACATCTCTGCAGCTCTGCTCTGCTGGAGGGATAGCGAAAAGGAAAATGTTACTTGCAGGAGGGGCAAAACGAGGAAGGAGATTGATTAAAATATTGCCTTCAAGCATAAATATTTTTTTACATATATTCTGCAATAATTCTTTATTTACAGGACTATACATTTTAATATGTTAGTTACTCTATATACTTGTTATTTCTTTAAATTCCAAGTGACAATTTCACGGGGTTTTTTAAATTCCTTTATAGTAGTTGATATAATTGTCTTAAAATACATTGCTAATCACATTGTGCAACCACTCTGAAATTGGTACAGTGAGAGTGGTGTGAAGATAACTGTTTGTGTGACTAGTTGCACAGTATTTGCTGTTTCAATGGAAATTGGGATCCTGTGAGAAGATCAGGCTGCGGTATGTTAAATAGTGCAGGAATCCTCATTGAGGTCTTATTGAATCCAGCCTTCCAAGGTGTAGCGATGGTCTGTTTTCTTCAGACTTTTACTGTTTGAAGTTGTTCCTCTGTGTACAAATAAAAATGCAGAACACATAAGCACAACTTGGAAGTCCAGGATTCCCCTTTTTTTCTGAGGTTTTGTTCGACTCTGACTGTACCCTAGGTTTTGTTCCTTATCCATGAGACTTGGCTGTTTCTGAAAGGATAAGTTTTTCTCCTTTGTCTTGCTTTTAATCAGAAGGTACCATGAACATCAGGAGACTTGGCAATGAAAAAATAGTCAAAACCAATAATATTTGGGGCATTCAATATTTTATAAAGAAAAAAGTTAAATAATAAATATCAAGAGTGTAATTAATGGAATACTTTTAAGTTCCTCAAATCTGTTTAAGTTTTTTCTATTGAGTCTTCAACCTTAATGTATCTCAAGTCAATATTCTATAATGCAATTCATTATAGTCTGAGAAGTCTGTTAATCCCTTTAGATCCTAAATTCAACAAAGACCTCTGGTCTCAGCAGAACTTACATATTTCTCCCCCAAAGATACATGCTTTTCCACCATGAGGGGACCAAGACAGATATGGACCTTGTAGAGCGAGCCAGACGGTGACAGATTTGGGCTTTGACAGCCTGTGTAGGAAATTTAATTTGTCAGCTGAAGACATGTAACAGAGCATTCTAAATCCTACGAGAAGCTGTGACCTATTTAATGCAAGATCTATTAAAATAATGCCTTAGACAGGCATCAAAATTTCACTTGTGGGGCACTGGTGGAGGCAAACTGCAGTTATGAAGAGGCAGAAGCCTGTGGATTAGGAAATGTTCTGGAAAATTAAATCTTCTACTAAATCAAAGAAATTGGAGGCTATCGTTATTTCTTAAAGATCACTAACTACAAGTTACTTTCCTAATTCTTTGTTCTGCTACTTTCTATAGTAGTTTTTGCTGCTAGAGTAGGTTTTTTTAATAGTATGTCTTTCCCCTAAAGTGCTTGAGAAAAACAAAAATCACGTACGTGGAGGGGAGAAAATAGCTTATTCAATAATGCTTGACTTGAGAGAATTACATCTGTTCAGACAAATTTGGTGTCTAGATGACATACTCATCTGATGACAATGCTTGAAGTTGGAACACTGACAAAAATACCCACTCCTGAACAATAGCATTGTGTTTCTTCATTTTGTTTATGTGTAAAATAATTTATCCTAGAACTTTTAAATAAATGGGATTTGCTAAAGGTTTCTGAAATCTAAAGGTGCCCTAAAAATAGTGCAAGAGAAGATACAGCTCATAACTGATGCTTTTTCTCCTGTCTCTTTAGGCTAGCTTTATTCATGAAGATATTGAAAGTGCAATCAGTGACAGCAAGAGTGGGAAACAAAAGAAGAGGCTTGAAACACTGAGGTAAAAAACCCTACTTCTTGGCAGTATATAGGATCACCAAATAGTGTTCAGAAGCTCTCAAAGTTTGCCTGCTGGTTTTTATTTTTGTTGCTGGTTGATAATATACTTCCAAAATGACAGAGACCTTGCTTTAATAGTTATCTCAAGCTGTCTCCATTTGTAACATCACTCTTACCTTTCCTGATTACAGCTTAGTGATGGGAACAGCTGACGTCAATACCAGTTGCCAGAGAATAGCATTGCGTGTCTCAGTTCTACATATGGGTCAAGTAGTTTAAATTAAATGCCCCATAACCCCAAGTAAGATTCTGAAAAAAGATTTTGGGCTCTAAGGATATTAAATGAAACAGCAACTGAAGATTGAATAATCTTCCTGCCTGCCTGTTTAACAACGTTGAAGACTCCTTGTTTCCCTGGTAGAGAAAGCTTCTTTGTCAGTAAGAAATTATGGGAGAAAGTGGTCTGTTGGGTTCAGAGAATACTGAAATGAGAGGTAGCCAACAGACGTATAACAACAAAGGCACAAATATATTTGATACTGAATGATTATGGTGGTATCCTCATAGTATCTCTCCATAACACAGATTGTTAAAAAGAAACCAGAGCCGTGTATAACTTTACCCGGGGGTTTAAAATTAAAGAAGTAGACTTTACTGTTTGTGGCACTGTAACAAACAAGTATAAGCACAAAGATGTAATCCAGGAGGACTCAAACACACTGGATGTGCTCAAGAAACTAATGAGATCTAATTGGGAAAAGAATGTAGGTCAGTGCACCTAGAGGGAAAAATAATCAGCGATATCAGTCTCTGAGGGCTGCGATGCCAAGAGGTCACCAGTGTGTGACAGGTTCGCGCTGGTTACTCGCTGTCGTGTCATGCCCGTACTGACAGGGTCAAGGGGAGAGACCCTCCTTCCTGACATCACATTGTCAAGTTGCTGCAATTAGAAGTGTGGGACATGCAGAGAAGAGTGCCCAGAATACTGGAGGAAGGAATGGTGATGAAAACGTTATTTTTTGTTTGGTGTCCAAAGACCAAATAACATGACATTTTGTGGTGTCGTAGAATGTCATGAATGACATAACATTATAAAGTGAAGAATTTAAGGTGAAGATCTTGCTTTTAACTAGGAATATGGGGAAGGGACACGGGATGTGTGTGTGACAGGAGTTACTGGGATTTCTTTTTTCTGTTGGTATGAAGTTGCAGAATGACTTCAAAGACCTGTTTCCTTATAGTATTTAAAACTATATTAAGAATGGGAAAACTGGAAAATTGCAGGTGGGAACTTTGATACAGTCTATGATGGGATGGTACATTTGTATCAAGACAGGATGAACAGGCCAGTGATATAAAAAGGGAAAACAACCTGTAAATTTATTTGGTTTTCTTGGTAGTTTTAAGAAACAGGTGGTTGACAACCTGTCAGGTTTAGGAACTAGATACGCAGCTTGTGGTGGCTGAAAGGTAAATTCTAATGAAAAATTTCACCCAAAATGGAAGTCCATCCAGTAAACTGCATATGGTGGGAAAATGCCACCTACCAAACCCAAGCTGCTGAATTTGCATCTGCTGTGTAAACTGGCAGATCTCTAGATGTCATGCTCTTTGGCGCTCCTTGGGCATTTCCCAGCGTGGCCAGATGATAAAAGTTTGCTAACCCAATCATGGAGTGGATTTCCTGCTATGTTTAACATGTTTACACATTATGATCTTGAGTGCTGCTTACTTGGCAAACCCATGGTATGTTCAACAGTAGAAGAGGCCCTTGTAAAGCCTCCTTGTCTTCTCTGATTAGGCTCTAGAAAATAGAGTGTTTTTCCTTCAAGTGTCACTTCTGGGATTTCTTTTCTTCCTCTAGGATGATATCCAAAGCTGACAGCACCATCCCTCCACCGCCGCAGGCACCTGCCCCTGTGCCACCGGGGACCATCACCCAGGTGGATGTGAGAAGCCGGGTGGCAGCTTGGTCAGCGTGGGCTGCTGAGCAGGGAGACTGTGAGTATTTCTGGGAGCCTGACACCTCATACACAGTAACAAACTGTTGTTCTGGGCGGTAGGTTTTTGTGATCTCTGGTAGCAATAAAAATAAGTTAGAAAGAACACTTTCATAAAGATTACAGAAGTTGAATCCAAATACGGAAATGGTTGTACGAGGTCACTCCTCTGTCCTTGCTGAGAGCAGACAGAATTATTCCCCCGGAGTAGTTTGAAATGCCCCAGGCCACCATTGCCTGATCTGGGGAATAAGACTTGACTGTCATAATCTGACTTGTCACTTACTTGCACTTTACCCATTTTCTGAATTTCTGTTCAGAGCGTTTTTTTCACTGGTGTTTAGCTGGGTGGGGCTGTGGACTATTTTTTTGTGAACATTCACAGTAATCAGTACTGTCATAACTCTAGTAATTTAATGATGATCTCTTTGGTAATAGGGAAAGTGTAGGCCAGGTATTTCTGACAATTAAAAAGTATAATCATGGATTAAAAGGGGGCTAGAGACCAGTATTATTTATTTATTTTATATATATATCTTTATAATAGCCTTTATGGCTAAACTAGTTTGGTTTTTGTTTTCTTTTTTTTTTTTTTTTAAAGCCCTAACCAAGGAATACTGTATCATTTCTGATAGGTTTGAATTTTTGTTATTTGGTTTTTTGTTTTTGTTTTTTTCAAATCTCTAATGGAAACTTTTATTTTGATCAGATTTCTATGGAAAAATATTCTTTAGAAACAATAAAGTTCCTTCTGTAAAACAGACTGTGTTAAGGGAATGATCTTGGTTAAGGTGAGGTCTTTTTTGGTCTGGGTTCATTTTTGTTGCCTTTTTTAATAATAGACACTAAAATTTTAGAATTCGAAGTCATTATGCACAGACTCTGTGTTATTTTTCATTTATTAAACTGTATCACCCAACAAAGTGCACAATTATGCAAAGAAAACAGCTAAAAACATTCAGAGAAACTTGTAATGTTAAGGATGTGTTTGTCTACTGTTCTGCAATAGAACTTGTATCTTGAGTAAAGGCTAGTTTATTCTTCTGTTTAATGACTTGTCAACTTCAGAAAAGTTTCATTAGTTTGTCAAGTGATCTGTCTTGCCCAGACCACTTGTGGACCTGAGTTGCTGCAGTTTCTTTTATTACACTCATAGATCTTTCCTAAAATGTATTTATTAAAATCCCACAACTGTTAAAAAAAGCAGTACAGTATTTAGTGTCACTTAAAAATGCAAAACTTGTCCTTTCTCAAAGTTTTAACCCCTATTGTTTTAGAATAAAAGTCACTAACTCTGTCCATTGGTATTTGGAAGTACCTGTTTTGTCACATCATTACCTCCCCCCATTTCTGTGTTGCCAGAATTGGTTTCTCTGTCCAAATTCCTACATCCCTTTTTGCTTATTACCTTCTACATCAACATTTTTTTGAAGTCAGCTACAGTCTTCCTTTTTCCTTACCTCTGCTGGAGGAGCTTTTCAGCATATTTTGCAAAATGGGATGATTTCTCATTATGTTGTATTTATAATCTGTTATTTTCTGCTGTAATTTTTTTTTTATTTTGGTCTTGGAACCACACTTTAGTGGTTAACTCCATTTATGTAGGAAAGTTGACTTGGAAACATACACCTAAGCTTTTTCTGTGAGACATGATAGGATCAGGCATTAGGAAGGATGTTTTTCGGGTGGTGTAGAGTCCTTGCGAATTGAATGATACAAACATTGTCCGTCTTTTCCTCACAGCAGAATGGTTTCAAACATAAGCTGTGTAGGAAGTGTTGGTTACTAATTCTCTGCATATGGATGTCTATTCTCTTCTTCCCTTTTCTGTAGATGAAAAACAGAGACAATACCATGATCATGAAGAAACAGCAGAGATGATAGCAGCCAGGATTGACAGAGATGTTGTAAGTGAGAAATTGCAAGCAATATTGCTTAGTATCTGTGAAATTTTGCAGCTCTGCTTTGTGGGAAGGCTTTTTCCACATGGGAAATTCAGTTCTGGAGGAAAGCTTTCTAGGCAGTCTATGCTTGTGTGGTAGACCTTAAAAATGAGTAGGCAGCTGTTCTTTTTCTTATTTTTCTTTGCTTTAAAAAAAAGGGGGGTGGGGGGGAGAAGTACTGAATATTGATGCAAAGTTTTCTGCTGTGAAGAGCTAGAAATATAAATACTAATGTGGTAGACCAAATTCAGCAAACTATGTAAGGATAAATTCCATTAATTTGGTGGGATTTAGATACGTGCAGTATCGGGAAAATGAGCATATGGTCATTTCTGATATTGCCTATAAGCAATCAAATTGGGCAAGTCTTATATTGTATGTAATATCAAATATTGCCTCGTTTTTCAGTTCTAACTTTCTATTTTTCTACTTGGCAACATCCAAAGGGTCTTGAGGAAAGCATGTTGGGGGCTGCTGAATTGGTATATATATGTTTTCCCCGGGGGCCCTTATTCTCCTCCACTTGCTCTTTGAAAACAATTATTCAAAGAGTATTTCTATAAAACTACATTCTGACATTCAACAAACAGCTTAATACTTTGTAGTAAACAAGATTATGAAGTTATATTGTTTAGGAAAATGCTGTTCTACACAAATAATTAGAATTTTTTTCATGTGTTCTGAGACAAAAGGTAATTTGTGAACAAATTGTGTACTTCCAACCTGAATTTAATAATCTCAATGCATACATTTAAAATAAAAAAAAACTTCCACTGGCCCTAAGTTTTTAAAATCCAAGATTTAAAATACTTCACAGGTGTGTAAAGTTAAGAACAGCAATGTTCTAGCATGGACTTTGTTCTGAAGAAGCTGTTTGTGTCTGAGAGTGTATTCATTTTGATTTCTGAAGTATTTCTGCTATGGGTTCTGTAGAGAAACTGTTACTTTTCTTTTCTCCCATAGCAAATTCTGAACCATATTTTGGATGATATTGAGTATTTTGTTACCAAACTTCAAAAAGCTGCTGAAGCATTTGCTGAACTTTCAAAGAGGAAGAAAACTAAAAAAAGTAAGAAGAAAGGACCCGGAGGTAGGAGTTCTTACTGCACACAATTCTGTTTCTCTAAGGATCATTGAAGTAGCTAGAAAATGAGGGTTTTTTTCATGAATGTAGCAATTTTCATTCAATTTGAGCACAATAAGTCCTATGTATACACGATATATTCTTAAAGGGAAACCTACGGAAATCATTTGCTTGAAGTTAGTGGGGAGTGACTAATTAGAGATATGACTGCAGAATATGCTCACAGTTGTGGCTCTATATTTACAAAATTCTGTAAGTTGGTAAATTTATTATGTATTTATATGTTTACTATGCCTGTATTATTTATTGAAAATATATACCATGGAAATGGATATATAAAATCTTATTTATTTCACCAGAGGGAGTTCTTACTCTCCGTGCAAAACCACCGCCTCCAGATGAATTTGTTGACTGCTTCCAAAAATTCAAGCATGGCTTCAATCTTCTGGTAGGTGACTGCTAGTGGATATGGTGGCGTGAGGCATGCAGTAACCGTTTTTTCCTGGGATAGTTGATGTTAAATATAACATGATCTTTGTTTTCCCTGCTGCTACAAATTAATGTGGGTATCAGTTTTTCTGCATTGGTTTCCCTATGTCTTATTTCAGTAGTATGAAGTGAAGAACTAAAATGCTGGGGAAAGTTGAAGAGCAGGAGGACTCACTAACATGACAGACTTGCTTTGTAGTTTTAAGTTGAGGTTTCTTGGATGTTCCTGCTATTGCAGAGGGTGTGGATGCTTTATTGTTGACTCCCTTGAGGCAGCTGCAGAAGGTGATCTTGTCTTTGGGAATGCATTAATCAAACCTTCTGCCTTCTATCTAACTTTTCTGGTGCCTTGTCCGTGTAGAGAAACCTTGTGGGTCTTACATGACCTACTGCTGCCAGCTGTGGTAGTCATGCCAACCAGGGAATTGTGAGCCTAGTTCTGCGTTGTCTTGTTCTCCACTGTTCTTTCAGAAGGAGCAAACCCGCAAGTAACCTCCTCAAGAATGATACCTGAAAACATAATCTTGCTTGGTCCTTGACTGACACAGGAAGATAATTCAGTTGATACTTGACATTTGCCTTTTCCTTCTCCACCCAAGGTTGAACTGAGACAAGAGCAGGGCCTCTGGCCTAGGGTGGCCTTTGAGCCAGCTTTGGGATGCTGGTCCTCAAGGCCTCTTACACCGTGACTAGATGAACGTATTTCTTTCAGAATTGTTATGTTTCTTCTTTTCCTGATTCTTTAAAGTCTTTTGCTTGGGAAATTTGAGTTTAAGTCATAAAAGAATTTCTAGGAACATCTGTTGGGATCACGGTTCTGTTATATGCTTGCCAGCATCACCAGCTGTGGCCTTAATTCAGTTTTGTTCAGCTATGCCCATCAGACTCCCTGTGCTTGTTGCCATCATTATATAGGACCTTTCTGGCCTCAGAACAGTACATCCAACAAATTGCTGTCACTTTATAGGTTCTCAACAAGCAGAGATGCTAATTCAAGAGCCTTCTCCTGGCTTCTCCTTTTCTGCAATTGCTATTAAAGGAATTCAGCGAGTGGGACACCTTCAAAGCATTTGCTTTCAGATACTGACTGTCCCTTCCAATTGTTGGGGAAGCTGTGCCAACTGGGAAAATTGTTCTTGCATTCACTGAGTCAAATCAGCTTTTTCTTCCTCTTAGGGAATTAATTCTGATTGCAGGGCTGTAAGGACATATTTAGGAATGTTAAGAATATATTTTTTTTCAAACCCTACATCAAATGCTGTGATTCTGACCTCAAAGGATTTCTGGTTTTGTGGGGATGGATGTTTTAGAACACGTTGATCCTTCTCAGTAATAGTGCTTGTAATGTTAATTTTTTTTCCATTCTTAATTCTTACCACATTCTGCATTTAAATCAGTTTTTCACCCAAGAGCAATGTGTGCATCTTTGAATCTTTATCTTCTGTGCAGAAGAAGAAATAATTCTTGTTTTGGTGCTCAGCGGCATCGAGGACCTGGTTTCTAATGTTGCTCTTGAAGAGGTGTGCTGTAACAGTGCTTTGCCTCAGCATCATTGCAAGAGCCACAAAAGCCTGAAATTTCACTTCCTGGTGTTTTGTGTCAGTCATGGAGAACTGTATAAATGAAGAATCTAAATCTGAAAGTTTAAAAGTAAAAGGAATAGCTAAAAGAATAAAATCTTCGCCAGTAGAATGGGAACTGCTTTAAAACACCATGCTGGAAGCTCCTAGAAAATTCCTATCATCTGTCGAAAAAACTTTAGAAAGACTGAAAAAAAGTTGTTATGACTGAAGAACAATGTATAGGAAGTTATTAGAAGTAAAAACACATCCTCCTCTTCTCTTCATTTGGACACAGTCTCTGGAAAGGTAGATGTAAAAGCAGAATGAGGCTAGCCAAAAGCAGTGTGAGGAACAGACAGCAAGATGCAATAAAAACTACTATAACTTTTTAAAACACATTCTGGCATGCTGCGTATTTCTGGAGCCTGCAGGGCCAACAGGTGATCAGTAAATAAAAGAAATCCTCTGAGAAGATGTATCAGAGAAAGCGTATGATTTTTTTTAATGCATATAGTTACTTGGAAAAGCTTGATAATGAACAGTGTGCTCATGGAAAACATTTTTTATGGGGAAGCGCAAGAGATTATTGGTTTCAAACAGAAGACTGCTGTTAAAGAACAGCAAGTCAAAAGGGCATGTTACAGGCAGATGAATGGGCACTGTTTATCCATCTACTCCAAAACTAAGTTAATAGACCACACAGCATGGCATGTAATTTCTCTCAAAGTGCCTTTCTTCCAGAGGAAGAGAAGTGTTTAAGGTAATGCAGATGATCTTTAACGTCATTCCAAGGATCTGAGTGACTATGACAATCAGGTACCCCTGAGGTACCTGCACATGGGTTGCAGTTTGTAGGCAGGTATATTAAATCGAGGGAGAAGCAAACATGCATCTTGCAAGACAAAATAATGCCTACGAATCCATCAGTTCTTTGATTTTGTTTCTTTGGATTTCCAAAACACATCCAGCAAGGTTGCACACCCTGAAGTTCTTAAAGAAACTGAGCTACTGTGAGGTTGAATGTGGCTTCTTAGATTCTTGTTTGATGAAATAGAAAACAAGTTGCCAGACTCACGTACTGGTTCTCAAAGTGCTGTAAATTCAGCAGTGAAGTCCCACACATGCCTCTGCAGAGGCTTTGGCTGCGCAACATATTTACAAGTTTCTGGCAAATGGGCAGTGTAGAGTCTCCTAATGTGGAAATATCTCATGATAGCAGATAAAGTGACACATGAAATTCAGTACTGATAGATATTATAGAGCATGGACTTGTGGGGAAGAATCTCATACGTAAAACAAATAAGAACAAAACGCTGATGTAATATAGATTCCTGTGAGAAATTCGTCCGAATTACTTTAGCATGAAAAAGACCAAACAGACAAAGAATGTAATAAATTTGTAAATGGTTATGAGCATCACTGGGAAAAGTGAGTAGAGAAGGATTGCTCAGTTTTAATTTGGAAAAGAACTACAGAATACTAATGAAACTAGGAAGTAAAAAATTTCCAAAGGAGATGCTTCTTTACAATGCATATAGTTCAGTTGTGGAACTTCTTGTTTTGCACAATAGATGCTAAAGATATGCATGGATTCAAAAGCAATTGAATTAATGAACACTTTGCAGTAGCAGATGTTGCGGAGAAAACACTGGGCTTAGGTGGACCTGTGGCCAGACCAGGGATTTGGCCATTCTTATGTGAAGTATTTATTATCATAGAAGTTAACCATTTCTTAAAAAATATTATTTTCTGATTCCTTCAGGCCAAGTTAAAGTTCCATATCCAGAATCCTAGTGCAGCTGAACTGGTTCATTTCCTCTTTACCCCACTACATATGGTAAGGTTTTATTATTTTCTCAGTGTTTTCTTTCATAACTCTTCTATTTATATCCTCTGTGACCTTTTCAAGGAAAACAAGATTGAAATGTTGTGTCCCTGGAAAATAGCTAAGGAGAAATGTGTGTGTCTCAGAATCATTTTCTCTTTCAAAAAAAAAAAAATCTTTTTATGCATATATTCCTATCTATTTAATATATTTATTTAAATCATCTTTAGCTTTGTGTGTTACAGTTTGCCATTAGAATTGTTAATTAACAGTAAGAAATTGAAATAATTTCTATAATGCAGGAGGATAGTCAAAAGCAGAACCATATGTCTATTTAATGTAAGTATATGTAGTTTTGATCAGTAGAGCAAGAATAATATTGTCAAAAGTGGGTCTACATATAAAACAGTTGGTGACCAGAACAGCAGTTCTGCAATAAATGGTTTAGTTAATCTGTAGGACATTAAGACACATTGTTAGCTTCTCAGAGGTTTGGTGTTTGGCTTTTTTTTTCTTCTTTTTGGGAGTGGGGGGTGTTGTGAATAACAAATATTTCCTAGCAGCACTGTAGGTAACTTGTATTCACAGTAACTTCCTTGCTGAAAATGTGTGTGTTCTTTGTATTATTTTAATACTTGGATTTAGGTGGTACAGACAACAGGAGGTCCAGAGCTTGCTGGTACAGTTCTCAGCCCCCTCTTAACAAAAGATACTATAGATTTCCTGCGATATACTGTCACTAGTGAGGAAGGACAGTTATGGATGTCATTGGGTGACACATGGACTAAAGCCAGGTGAGAAAAAGCCTTTGCATGTTTTAGAGATGATCTCTAAACTCAAGTTTATCAACACAATCTTAACCAGGTTATCCACTACCCAATAAACTCAATATTCATTTGTTAGGCTTTAGACTCTTCAGAACTGTTCTTTAAAGTTTTTCAAAAGGAGTTCTTCAGCCTCAGAGGGGTATTAAAGTGGTTTGATTTTAGGGGTTTCAAGGAGGGAGAAAATGCAGACAGAATTTTTTGGTTTGCAAGAACCTCTTGACATAACCTCTTGCAGTCATTTTTTCTGAACTGTCCTTTGCATGTTTCTAGTTGCTTTTCCCCATTATTTTTCCAACCCAGCTATCTGGACTTCATTAAAAAGCAATCTGAAGAAGCTGCAATAAAAAGTGATGAAATATTGATAAACAGGATACACATTTCTACTTTCGATTTTCAGTAATTATCAAAAGCTAAAAATTTACAATGTCTTTACTACTTCTTCAAAAGCATCATAATGCTATAAAGAAAATTCTTATAATTTTTAAACAATGTTTATTGGCTGAACCATATTACATGTGCATAACCTACATGTTGCACTTAAATGGATTCACTGTTATGGTTAGGCTTAGCTAAAAATTAACTATTGTATGCATTTGTTAGTTCTGAGATAAGTATATGGTTTGAAAATACTTAAGCAAATAGAACGTTCCAAAATAAAAGTTTAAATTGACAAAGTCTTTTAACTGTAATCTATGGTAGTTAAGTGCTTTTGAGGATGATTGAGTATATGCAATCACATGGGCTGGAAATGCATCATGTATTTTGTGTTTATGCATCCTTGCTCTTAGATTTCAAATTGGAACATGAATGTGGATTTCTTTAATGATTGATGAAAAAGTAGTTGAGTGTTTTTCTGGTAAGGAAGGCTGCATGGAAGGCCCTAGAACATGGAGTGATAAACATCCTCAGAGTAGTGAGGTTGAGGTACAGGCCTTTCCCTTCTTTGAGCTCACTCTGCAACAGGACCAGAAATGTCCTAATTCATCCTTTGGGCCTCTTGTTCACACTGCTACTACAAAATGAGCTGGAAACAGGAGTTGCAGCTCCTTGTGCTTGCCAGCAAAGCAACACCCACTTGCTTTTACCTGCTTCAAGCTCTGCTCCTTTCATAGCAGCTTGTGGTGGGACTGGCAGTGGAAATTGCCTCATAGCAATGGAGCCTTATGCAGGAAAAATGGATCACTGGGTAAAATAACGGGCTCCTTGTCTTGGGAACTACCATCATGATTTGTTTAGTCCATCCTTTAAAAAGTTTAATGGAAAGAGAAGTAGCTCATGTTGGGCAGTGAAGAATGAAGTATTTAGAACATAGGTGGTTGAACTGTGCAGGTTAGAAATGATGGTCTGTTTGATCACAGTATAGAGAGGTACACTGTGGTGTGCTTTAGCAGGAGAGTTGAATGATGAAACTCAAGGGTTACAAACCTGCTAATGGGCTAGTAATTACTGACTGCTCCTGCAACTTATGTAAACGTCAGCATTTGTCCCTTAATTTTGAGCAGTGCCAACAACGAGACCGTTAAAAGACTACAATCTACATTCCTGTTTCTGCTTTTGTTGTCAAGACGTGGTAATTTATATTGTGGGTTGGTGTGTTACGTACAGTGCAAAGGCAGAGCATGAAAATGTTTATTTAGGTATTTTGTATTACAATAGGGAATGCTGATGGACCTCTGAAAAGTGATACAGTATTTTAAAATGATCAATCTGGACAGCAGATGTGAAGATAATTCTTGTGTCTTGGAGCATGTAGAGTTGGGGTTTTGTTGGTAAATGCTGTTCTTTAACTTCTTTTAGGTGTATATTTCAGGCTCCCTCGGCTTCCACGCTTCATACCTGCTTTCAGACTTTGTTACAAAGCAGGCTGTGTCTTTTCTCTGGTGCTTTAACACCAATAGAGCATTACAGCATTTTTCTCTACCTTACAGTTAAAACAAATCCTAGATTTGTTTGTGATTGATTCTTCTGTTACTCATCCTTTGCTACAAGACAGAAATTGGTTGTGTTTTACCACTGTCCAAGTCCTGTCCGCAAGAGCAGTTTCTTTCTGCAGGGCACAGCGGGGAGCGTAGCTGTGGTCAATAAATGTTTCTGTAGATTTTCTGTGTTCTAGCACAATTCTGCCTGTACTGTAATCCCACCCTCTCCTCTATACTTAAAAACATTCTAAAGCATTTCAATTTTTAGGAAACCTATTAAACCTATGTTTGTACGGCCCTCAATATAGATCTCTGATTTACTTTTCATACAGAGCGGATTGGCCCAAAGACCATTTTATTCCACCTTATGTCCCCCGTTTCCGAAATGGTTGGGAGCCTCCTTTGCTGAACTTCATGGGAGCTCCAAAGGAGCAAGAACTCAATCATTTGGCTGAGTCCGTGGCAAATGTTGCAGAGCAACAGCGGAAGCAAGAAATGAAAAGACTATCCACTGAGGTAGGTTGCCCGCGACAACGTTTTGTAAATTAGCTGATGTCAACACCAACTGCTTCTTTCATAATGAAAATACTCAGTAATATTGTTGGAGTAACCATCCTCTGATGTCTACTACATCAGTGGAAACTTATTATACTTATATTAAAGTGTTATGAAACCAAATACCGCTTCAGCCATCAAAAATGTGATTAGGAAAAATATAAGGCTTTTGCTGACTGCTCTCCTTAAGCTTGGTTCACTTTCCCACCTCAGTTGGGAGGGCAATCCAAGCCCCTGTGGTTAAGTTTGGTTCTTGACCTGTGCTTTCAGATCCCATTGATTTTGGTGATATGTACTTCAGGTAGAATTTGGACCAAAGTGTTCTCAAACGTGCATCCATGTAAAGGCACACAGATAAAAAGTGAAAAACACTACTTTTTAGGGAATTTTGGATTTAATCTGCTTCCTCGCAAATGTGGAATTTAGTATCCCTTTAATTAATTTCTTGATACTTTCACCATATTGCAGGAAAGTATTTAGAGGTGCTATGAGAGTAATGCCATGACAGGTAATTTAAGCTACTTCTGAAAAACAGCTGCTAATTGGAAGAATTATTGCACAAAAACATTTTCCCATCCTTTTCTCCCAGTAAGTATGATTAATGAAGCAAAAAATAAATTATTCTATTAAAAGAATGAAAGCATGCATCACCATCTAAAGCCTTCAGAGAAACCAGAGTGCATTTTCTAACTAACTTCGTTGAGAAACAAAGGAGCTGACTATAAAGATTCTACCTCCTACTCTTTTTCAGTAGAGTTGGCCAGAATACATGGTTTGGTTTATGTGAAAATTTTAAGAACTGTAGTGGATTTTGTTGCTTTTTAGTTCAGAAAAAAAAAAAAAAGGCCTTTTTAAATATATAAAAGTTTTAGTTTTGGATGCTTTTTGTTGTTTTGTTGGGGGGACATAAGCTTTAATTAAAAAAATTACACTGGGAAGGTAATGGAGAGACTGATTCTAGATGTCATCTCCAAGAAAGTTGAAGAGTGGAGGGTTATTGGAAGTGGGCAACATGGGTTTACCAAGGGTAAATCATGTTTGACCAATCCGATAGCTTTCTATGATGTTATAACTGTTTGGTTGGATGAAGGGAGGGCAGCCAATGTCATCTACCTTGACTTCAGCAAGGCTTTTGACACTGTCTCCCATAACATCCTCATTGGGAAACTAAGGAGGTGT
>JAOTQQ010000001.1:67439313-67471252 GCA_026546715.1 Gallinago undulata | reverse complement strand
GGAGGTCGTGGAGTCCCCTTCTCTGGAGATCTTCAAGACCCGCCTGGATGCCATCCTGAGTAACATGCTCTAGCTCTAGGCAATCCTGTTTCAGCAGGGGAGTTGGACTGGGTGATCTCTATGGTCCCTTCCAACTCTAATAATTCAGTGAAATTCAGTGAAATTTTTCTATCTAGCTTTAGTTTCAATCAAGTGTTAGCTACTCCAAGTTCCCCTGTTAGCAGCTGTGGTACGGAAGTACACCTAAGAGGTTTTTTAGGTTTAATCTATAGTCTTTCTTCTCTTCTTCGAGCAATCTACACCAGTACTATATTTGGAGTACATTTTAACAGAATGATACTGGATTTTATCATAGTTTTATCATAGACATAATATATGTATTTTTTATCTGTTAGTGAAAAAATGCATATATAGAAGATTCAAGGGAAGGATTAATGCCTGTTATGAGATGGTGTTTTCTTGCAGAGAAATTCTCTTACTAGAGGCAACAAAACTTGCCCAAAAGATTATCAGAATTGCCCATGGAAAGCTTTGTTTTCATTAAAATTAGTCAAGGAAAAAAAAAACAAACCAACAACCCAACAAAAAACCCAAAACTACTCAGCTATAGAGACAAACAAATCAGGTAGAAAGTCTGCCAAGCAAAGGAAGATAACATGGTACATATTTGATTACTTAAAACACTGTTTGGCTTTATGCCTAACAAGATACGTAAGAATAAATGTACCAAAAACTAAGTTATTGCCAGTGATTCATTTTGAGGAAAAAAACACTTAGTAGAGTTAAGGGCCACAATTATATGAAATGTAGCTATTGCCATTGCTGTCACCCCCTCTCCTAGTCAGCTCCCCAAAAAATTTAATCAGATATTGTCCCCTCAAAATAGTATTGAAACAAAGAACAACATAATTTTTTCTGTTCTGGCGATATTAAGAACTTAAATTTTTATTCCTATACGTATAAGAAGTTAAAACAATGTTTTTTTAGGGAGGGAGAAAGACATTGAGGGATTTTGGTTGCTTGTGTGTCAGGGAGTTCATTCTTTTTGATGTCAGTACTGTTGGTTAGATTGGTGGCTGTTTGTGCCAGCTTAGCCTCTTCATCTTAATTATCAAAAGACAAAAAAAATAATGGAAAAAAAAATAAAAATCCCAGTTCGCTGAAGGTGCTTATGTGCCTGGGATGTCAGGCCTTGGTTTCATGGCTTTTGCTGATTCCTGTGTGGTCTTGGGCAAGTCGTTTAACCTTGGTACCTTGGTTCCCTGCACCAGTGCCTCCTCAGCGCATCCTTACAGGGAAAACTGCTGAGCTGCTTAATAGCTGTGAAACGCTGCAGGTGCTCAGCTGGAAAAAAGCTGCACAAGTGCAAAATGCTATTTGTCTGCAGCAAAAGGACTGCCCCTGGAGTAGGTCATACCAGATACTCTTATCTAAGTCTGCCGTAACAGCTTGTTTAAGGAAGAGTGCTGGAAAAATGGGAATTTAAGTATTCATCTCTTGCTGCTAATTGGCCTCGTGTCTTGGTGTGACATTGCTCTCCCGAGGATGGAGGCTACGTGTCAAGAGCTGTGCCATGCTGGGAGCGGAGAGGGGGTGCCTGCGGCTGCCCTGGCCCCCCTCCTGGCTGGGCAGGGACTGCTCTGGCATCTGGCAAAGTGGAGGTTCCCCCTCATGAGAGCCTTCTTTTCTGCCTTTCCATTTCTGAATCTAAAGATGTAGTCATGCATGCAGCTCCCACCGGGAGGGGGTTCAAGGTGGAATCAGGTCAGCATTGAGGACTTCAAATGAAACAAGAGGGAACTGGTGGTAGAGAGTCCAGCGAGGCTGAGGTGATGCAGATGATTTTGTGTGTGAAGTAAAATGAGTTCCTTCTTCCTGGGTGTCTTCTCATGTAAGGTATAAGCTAGATGACACTTGAGATTTTTTTTTTTTTCAGAGACGTCTTAATAATATAGTTTTAAAGAATGTTCTATGTGTGCATAGGGAGTTTGTGTGGTCTTAATATCTTTTCATAAAACCTCAGCCCCATAGGCAAGTATCTCTGGGTGCCAGGTGAGATACTTGGAGGTAGAAATTGGGTGAGTGGCTTTTCTGTAACCACACAAACAGAAAAAAAACGCAACAAAACCTCAAGCCAGGTTTATAGATTTGGAAGTTTCCGATGAATCTCAGCTGATCTAACTTGCTACAACTGGATGACGCTATGGGGAAAAGATCTATAATGAGAAATTTCAATATCGTAATCTCCAGAAATGAACTACTTAGCTTGGTTTTGTTTTCAGGAATGTGCTTAAAATAATTCTTACGTAGGAGCAGGGTATCATTGGTGTACTTAAGGTGAGTTTTTTAAGGGACTGCTGTTTAAAAAAGAATTTCCCAAATACTTGAATATTCTTATATATGTGCTTGTGATAAATTGTGATTATTTTCCTTAATTAAAATCCTTAATTATACCAACTATTGTATTTCTTTTTGCATTTCTTCTTCGATGTATAGTCATGTTCAGGGGGAGAGTGACGTAAATGCGCTGTTGATATTATGATCCTGCAACAGAGTGATAATTTTATATGGGAGGTTTTATTTCTTATGCAGACTTACTGTTAGCTAGCTAGAGTTTTCTGGCTCTAAGTCTACACCTAGAACAAAAGCTTAAAGTGGTTTTCCAGCGGAGTTTATTCCAAAGCCATGCAGTCTTTGTTTATAAGTTGTGTTGCTGTAGTGATATCTGAGAGGTGACACGGACCTTGCCCCAGAGAACTGTTTTTCTAAAGAATATCCACTGCAGTATTAATGCAGTGGGATGACTTGGGATAGAAACTCTTTTATTCTTATCCTTTTGATCTCCTTCATGTATTTGAAATGCAGAAGTTATTAACTTTTCATAGCAGAACCGTGAGCACCTGAGGATGCCTGAATGCTGACAGGGACCCTAGGGGTGCTGGACTAAGCGAACGAGGCGGTGTGGCTGATGACACTAATCCGCTTTGTCTCTGTTTTTGTCTTCCAGCCTCCCAGTGTTCCCGACTACCCTCCGTCCGACGGGTATGCATTCAGTAACACAGTTTACAAAAGAGGGCCTCTGCTGGACCAGGGGGCGGCTGTTGCTGCCTTTAAGCAAACTGTTAGCCGACATGTAGATAGGTAACAGTGAATCAGCGGCGTGCGTGGTGCTGTGGATAACTGTCCCGACTTATTGCTGTTGGGGTGGCGGTGTCTTGTAATTACCTCTGGTTGTGTCTGGAGCAGATCATTATTTCTATGAGGAAGTGATTCTTGTTAGCAGTGGGTATTCTGCTTTCACTTCTTTAAGGCACATCATTAAGACTCTTTTAGTATATTTTCTATGAAGCTACCTTGTTTATGTATGCTGTTAAATCAATGGTTTTGTCAAAAAATGATGCAGTAGAATTCCAACCCAATTAAAAACGCAGAATCCTCCTGTTTAGGTTTAAATTTTATTTCTGCTTTGTTTCACGTTTTAAAAATTATTCTTTGCTCTTTTCAGAACTACAGAGAATGACGAGTCTGCTCTGAGATTCATCTGTCCTTGTTTTGAATGATCATTTGATTTGTTTAGCTGCTCACTTAGTGCTCCGTAGTCTCCTGCTTTTTGTTTTCTGTGCTGGTGCATAAATACCCCCTTTCAGAATAGTGTGTCCTTGTTTCTTCCATTCTCTCTCAAACATTACAAAAAAATACTCTGAAATGTTTGCATAGCAACCGGTGTCTTTTAGCACATCCTCTTTCATCCCCTTCATTTTAGCCTAAATCCAAATAGCTTGACAAGATCAAATGCAGCCATCCTTGGAGTCTCAGCCTTGTCTGTGGGGAGAATTTATACTGGTACAAACTGTGAAAGTTAAGCTGTAAAGTGGTGTTGTTATTGCTCCCCCGTGCCAAACCACAGTCCGCATACACCATATGAAGTGTATCTTAGCTTATGTGCAATGAAAGGTGTTTAGGCTACGTTTTTGGGATCAGATTGCAGGTTAAACCAGCATTGATGTAACTCTCTTGATGAAAACCTTTGCATAACCTCCCGTTTTGAGCTATGTGCTAAAAGATCCTGTTAAGCTGTTTGCAAACAGATTCTCACGTGGTGTACAGGTTGAAGACTTGATTCTTTTCCTGAACTTTGGATTTATTCTTCATAACAACAGCAGTAGTTGTCAACTCTAATCTTTTTCTCAAACTTGGTTACTTTTTGGGTTGTTGTCTCAGGACCAGTCAGCTTGAAACATAGATGATATGTACTCCAGATTCCTTTCTCTCTTATCTGTAATGTGATAAGACCCATTTTGTCCTTTCAGAGTCAGGGTATTCCATGCAAATGCTTTTGCCTCCATTTCAGGTTTAGATAATGGGGCTTATTGCATTGAACGCTTGATGATATCAGGGTATCTGGCTGCAACTGAAAGAGTCATCCAAGCCTCCTTTGTGGAGGGTAAAGAGAAATGTGTGTGTTTCTAAGAAGCAGCTCATGTCAGGTGAAATTAGTCTTTTGAAAGATGTGAAACGAGGCATGAAGTAGTGGTGCCCGTTTCTCACCACTGATTGCAGGAGAGAGTCGAGATGGCTGGTACTGATGCAAACATCCCCAGTGTGCCCCTGTCTTCCAGCCTGTTCAACACAACACAAACTTCCATTTGTTAATTGGCTCTCAGGACATATAAATATATGCCTGGTAGGAGCTCATTATTGGGGGAAAGCTGTTAATACGCATTACCCCAAGTAGATTCCATTGAAAGATAAATTTCAAATCATTTGTGAAGAAACACCTGGAGTTTAGGGGAGGGAGGGAGAAATTCAAGTTGATCCTTTAAGCCATCATTTGCTGGTCCTTGTTCAAGGCTGGCATTTCTAATGAACAGTCCGAGGGCAGCGACTGGGCCACCCATGACTTTCTGAGGGACAGATAGGTTACACAGGGAACTTCAGTGAGTCTTCTTCCAACTTGCCAGCACCTCCAGTAAGGTGTGCTTTCCTTGGGTGGCTTAAAGTAAGTGTTAAGATCTTAAACATCCAGTGTGTTACTAGGTATATTTGGGGATTCTTTGATGCTGAAAGAGAACCGAATAGTTTTTCATCAAGTTGTGTGGTGTTTCATGGCATTATGCTGTGTGCTTTGGTTTTGCACTGTCTGAAGAAAAGTGCCCTGGAAGTCCATGCAATCCTCTAGGGTCTCGTTCAGCATGCACAGGCGAGCAGAGGGCTGCAGTTACGCTGTATCTGACAGGCAATAAGGAAGCACGGTAGAGGATGGAGGGAAGGAAGTGCTGAGAATATTGTGCCCCAGGTGCATTGTTTGGCTCATTAAGCTGGGCTGGAAGAATTACGGTCTCTTCAGAAGTATACAGCCAGTGAACTAGCCTGTGCTCTTAGGATGTTGCTGCTGATGGCACCAGAGTGGAGCAAAACTGAAACATAAGCATTTTGTAAAATTCATCGTGAGTTATGTTTTTTTTTGAAGTGATCAGGATAGTTAGGCGTGGACAAAGTAGGAAGAAACTATTTGTGAAGTAACTTTGCAAAGGCAGCCTAAAAGTAAAAATGTCTTCAGAAGTACATTAGTCACATCCCTGAAATAGTAAGGAGGGAGTTCAAAATTATATGAATTTTCAGTGGGTGGCAGGAAAAAATTGGGATTACTCACACATCTTTTGGCCTCGTAACAGCTATTCTGCAGGCTGGGCTTCATCCCATGTTTTTCACTCTCTCCTTAAACACTTTTAGTGTTTTGTCTTTCTTTCAAAATAATCTTTCAATCTAAATATGACTCTTCTTCTTTTGTTCTGCTCTTCAAGTCGAGTGAGACAGTTCTCCACAGCCATGCAATAGCTAGGTAACTTATGGACTGCTCAGGCACACCTGAGATCCACAGTTACACAGCACCAACATCGACAACCATCTGCATTTGTGTCCCTGTGCTGTGATGTTGTATGCAGCATTCCAAGCCATTGGTTGCTTTGTGTTTTCATTATCTGTTTGGATTATTATTTTTTTTAAACTTTACTACCTGGTACGGATTTGGGTTGCTGGGTGTAGTTTGCAATATATAAATAATGTTCCTGTTTATTTTGGACCTGTTTTGAGGAGGCTGGAGGGGCTTCTTGCCTCGAACAGGTACTATGTCAAAGAAACCAGTAGCTTCTTACCCAAAGGCATTCTTACCCAAAGGTCTTTCCTCATGGAAACAGAAAGACACAGAGTTAAACTGTGATATGCCTCCTTCTACAATGAGCCCTGTTTGTAGCTGCCAAGAAGTTATTTTTCATTTTTAATTGATAAAGTAACTTGAGGTTGTTAGAGTTGATGGTTAAGAAAACTGATCTACAGTAGGTGAGCATTTTGTAAAGTTTAATTCCATTGGTGCTTATGGCAAAAATTTATTCATCTATTATGTATTTAAAACAATTTATGATGAGCACTAGAAATACAGTTACATACAGAGCACAAGATATCAATTATATACTAAGTATAGTCATTTGTTTATATGGCAAATGATTGTTTAACCTACTGTAGGAAAACAGACTAAATATAGTGTACGTGTTTGTTTTAAAACAATGCCACCTGCTAATCTAAGTTATTATCGTAGATCTTGCAAGCAGTGAGCCAGTAAAGATTACCAGTTCTTGAGGTCTATGTAGCTCAACTGCCTCTTTCTTTTGTTTCTTTTTTTTTTTTTTTTGGCACTTAAGTCAGTGTGTTATAAATAGGTAGTTCTACAGCAGCGTCATGTTAAGGTGGGGTGGGTTTTTTTTTGTTTAATTGTTTTTCAGGTTGTTGGAAGAGGGCGTTATGCCTGTGTTTTTATTTGCTCAAATGTCTCACTGAACAATAGTCTGATCTTTGCTTTGCAGAAACTATGAAGCACACAGTAAAGCACAGACCAAGAAATATGCCAAATGCAAGTATGAATTTATGGCAAGGAACAACAGTGAGCTTTCTGTCATGAAAGAAGAGATTGTAGAGGTAATTTTTTTTGCAAAGGGAAAATCCAAATTTCTGGTATTACTCAAAGCTGAGGGTACTTTTCCTCTGGACAGTATGGCTGTCCTTCATGATTACTTCAATGTGTTTGATTTATCTCCCTTAATATAGAATTAAGATATCAATTACCTTTGCATCAAAGACAAGGTAAATGAAGGTTCTGCACTGATTTATGAATTGATGCTGTAGACACCTGTGCTAGAAATATATTTGTGTGTTCCTTCTGTCTTGTCTGGTGTTGCTTTTAAAAGCCTAATTTAATAGCATTTCAATAACTGGCTCTGGCAAACACTATCTGTGTACACAACAAGCCATAGTGAAAGACTGTCCTTACCTGGAAGAGTTGGCACCCTGAAAGCTAGATGCATTTAGAAGGGAGGGAACAGCAAAGAGAGAAAATACTGCATATGTGATTGCTTGACAGGTAGTCAGATTTGAGATTTTTTTCTGGCCATCCAGCTCCAGTTCCCTGTTTCCTCTGAAGTGCTCTCTCTCCAAGTTTGTGTTCTCCTAGAACAATGCACTTTTCCTTGTGTTGTTAGTAGTTATTTATTCCTTTTGTCAACAGCACAGAGGCTGTAGACATGCAGCCTCTCTGTGCAAGTATTTGATTTTCATTCTGCTGTCTTGTCCAGCATGTCTGAGTTTACAGAGGTTCATTACACAGTTTTCTTCCATATCCTTTCTTCAGAGCCACGTTCTGAAAAATGCAGATTTAATGGTGGTGATAATCAAGGAAGCCTACAAGGGTTTCTTAGGGACATCTGTGCAAGGTCTGTTGGCAATCACAGAACCTGGCAAAGTTAAGGTTTTGTTTTGAAATGATGCATGGTCTAAGTATTGGCAGGATGAAAGTCAGAAAACCCCTGTAATTAATTTACCAAATTGTTTCAGATTCTGGATGACAGAAAACAGTGGTGGAAAGTTCAGAATAAAAGTGGCAGCACAGGCTTTGTGCCAAACAACATTTTGGATCCTCTGAGGAATCAAGAAGGTGGTCTAGGATGGTCAGAGCCTGCGTATACCCGCACCATCCAGGTACTGTCTGCTTTTTGGGAACAAAACTTTATTTTGAAGTGTGCACATGTGTGTGTGTAGGAGAAATAGATTCCCAGCAAGGCGAAAATATCTGCATGTTCCACTAATATGTCAAAAGATTTGTATTTCTTGTACAGGCTGAGGCTGATTTCTGTATTGCATCGAGTCTAATGTGAGAGTAAAGTTGGCAGAGATACAGCAAAATATTTTCCTTTAAGGTTCTTTTTCTACTTATTTGCTTAGAGGTGGTAATTTCAATCCTAATGGATGTGTACACATTTATTTTAATTGCAAATATCCTTTGTGGATTGATAGCTGCTGATGCCAAAGAAGGAGTTTGAATTATTTAAGGTAGGGTCATCTTTGTTTCTCCTAGGAGAGTGAACACTAGCTTTTCTTTTTATTTTCAGTCTTTGTGTGTCTCTATCTCAGTCTTGAATTTAATTATTATAATTTTGGAATCATAAAAAATAGGAGTCTTTGGTTTTGAATTCACAAAGCAGGTATTTTTCAATTACTATGCCTGTGCATCAATAGCACTCTATTTTCCTGACCTAATTTTGGTTTTCTTTCTGTGGTGTGTAATTGAGATTTTTGTTGTTGTTGTTTCTTTTATATGTTGAACAGAATTAGAGGTAAAATATTAAAAAAAAAAAAAAATGGATCTGTCATGAGTGCAATTGTCCACCTGACTACGGATATACAGGAGAAAGTTGTAATGTGTATCTTAGACAACACTGAAGTGGGCCAAAGGCCCATAAAATAAGAGGTTGAATTATCTAAGGCCCATTTCTTTGCTGTTATATCTATTTTGAAAGGTTAGGCAAACAAGGTTGGATTAAGCAGGAATTCCACGCCTGCCTCTGAATCAGACTTTTTCAGTCCAAATGCAAACCAAACTTCTGTTGAAACTTGAAGTTAGCTTTAATTTAATCTAATATCTTTTCCTTGTGCCCACGCACTCCAGCTGATGACTGAAAAATGAGAAATTCCATAATGTTTCTGTTGCCTGTGTCTGCTGCAGTTTCATCTAAAAGTCCCAGTCGAAGGTGTTGCTGTGCCGGATTCTGTGTGCACAGCTATCATGAAAGCTGCAGCTTTTGCAGTATTTCCAGTAATGCAGTGCATATCGAATACCTCTTGAGAAACAGGTCCCGTGCTATTTCTGGCACAATAAAATGATAGACCTGTCTTGAGCTTGGTGGGCTTGAAGCAGATTGTTTCTGAGCTTTTCCTATCCCTAATTGTTTGCCTATAATGTATGAGCTCCTTCTAAACTGATTATGGTTTTTGCCTGTGTGTGAAATGAAGCATGCATCTGGAGTGCTTTTCAAATCCTGATTTAAAGATCTGACTTTTGGGTTTTTGTTTTTTTTTTGCTTTGGGTGCATGTCATTTTGTGTGACTGGAATTTGCCAAGAAATCCTGAGCAGACCAAGTACAGTTTTGAATAGAGGTTCTCAAGAATGCACTGCAGGTTTTGAAGTTTTCTGTTTGAAATAATGACATGACGTGGGAAATAACAAAGTGGGAAATTTACAAAGCATTCTCCATGGACCTTTGAAAATCAGGGTCAGAGAATAACATTTAAGATAATTTTGTTTCTTTACCTTCTGGCAGGTTGTTCCCTACAGTCTCTGGTTTGTTTTGTTTGTAGCTTTAGGACTATAATGAACTACACAGAATAAAGGGAGTCTTTACCAAGAGATGTCAGTAATGTTGTTCTTAACTTTATGGCGAATATTATAATTTTAGCCCTCCTGAGTGTGCTCATCTCTTTCCCTATGAGAGATACACGGTTCGTTTGGAATCTCTTTGCATAACCCTATTTATTTTCATAACAGCGCTATGAGACATTGCTGCTATTTCAGAGAGAAATGAGGCATTGAAGGCATGACTGCCTTGCCCAAGGTCAAGCAGGAGAACTTGTGGCTAGAGCAGGAAATTAAAGCAGTTCCTCTCAGTGCCTTTGCCCAGAGTAGGCTCAGCGCCTGGTGCTCTGCAGCTTTGGCCAGTCTCTTAAGTCCTCTTTGGTTTTCCAAAGGCTACTTTCCAAATAGCCTGGCTGCTGCGGTGAGCACCCTGCTCGGCTTCGAGCTGCAGGTAAGTGTGATGTACAAGGATAGCCTGTTTCTTTATGGACTCATGGCCTTCAAAGCACAGCTGACCAAAGGGTGTTTTTCCAGATTATTAGGAAGTATTGAGGATCCCATTGAAAGTGGTAATTATTCTGCAGACTGACACCCTTTCTCTGAGAGATGGATGCATCATTATCACAATTATTCTTAGAGCTACAAAGTTTATTTTACTCTCACTCTGTTCCCTGTACTAGCGACCCCTGAGTCCACACACTAGATTAGATCCTGAATTTTCTCTCTGTCCTTTCAGGATCCAGCACCTGGATAGTTGCTTTAAAGCACTGTAATGTCTAAGATGATACTTGTAGGAACATCACAAGCAATATCCTAGGTTTTTTGTCCTCTTTGTGAATCAGAGGCTGTAACATTGTGTTTATTCTGGTCAGTTGAATGAGTTCCAAGAAAACTGTATTTTTGCTTGTTTGGTACTTTTGCACATTTAGGAGTGCATTTTGCTGATTGTTTATATTTTCCACTGATTTTAATTATTGATTGTCAGAGTTTCCTATGGTGTTGGCCATTTAGTCTGTCTTTTTATTGTGAACCAACAGTGGTATGTCACCATCTCACTATATATGAACATAGTTTCCTAAGCACTCTGAATTCTTCTTTTGTACAAATATTGCGGGTGAACCTAGGAAATAATTTATCATAATATTTCCTATTTACTGGGGTTTTCTTTAACCTTTTTTAGTGCTCTTGAAAAAGAAATCTGAGGAATATAATTGGGATAGAAGTGTGTATCTTGGTGGGCATTAATCTCATGACACTGTTTGTGAGGTGAGACAGTGATCCTGAGGCACAGAGAGTAAATGTTAAGCCAAATGAAGTGCTGTCTTATAAAAAACACTGAATTGTGACAGTATATCTAAGAGGCATGTCTATGGCACGTATACACCAAGACAAAAGTCTCCACCTCACTTGGGACAAGTGTCCTTTGCATTTCTTGTCCATCTACCATCAAGTCTCTTTCAAGTCTCTTTGTTTCTCTCAGCTCACTTAAAATATCTCTGTGGGAAGTAGCTTCCCCTCAAGCACAATATCTGCGCTCCAAGTTAGTGTCATAGTATTACACTTATCTTTTGCCAACTGGTATCTTTCCTGCAGATCATGAAGTGTTTGATAATGAAGAAATGCAGTTGCCAGGTGTTCATTTTTCAGTGGCTAAAGAGATACCATGTTTTTTGAACAGGAGCCAGTGTCTCTTTCACCTCATTTCACATAAAACCCTCTTTAAAGTTGCCATCAGACTGAGACTTTTGAAATCTTGAAAAAAAAAAATAATTGTTTCCTGCCCAATTCAACTTTGATCCAGTCCCAAATTACGGGATGTTACTTATTATATAAAAATGTACTGAATAGTTGTAAAACCAATTTGATTAATGATAAGAATGAACAGTCCCCAGTTTGCCCATAATTGTATTTTTTAAAGAAGTGAGGAATAATCCTAGCTAATACCTATTTGAACAAGTAAATTCTGTCTAAATTTCTCCTTCTTCCATTCTAACGTTCTTTTGACTTTCTGGCAAGATTCTAGCAAGGTGAGTTTGTGAATCCAGTAAAAACATAAATTCTTTACACCCGTCAGAGAGCTAGTTAGGTGACTTGTAATGGGATTTTAATAAGCAGATAATTGACTGCATAGTAGCTGAACCCACCAAAGGAAACTCTGGCAAAAGACCGCATTTGAAATTTGCTCTTCCAAGCTTGGGTACTTCATCAGCGCTTTTGGGTGAAGACAAGTAGTTGGTTCTCTCTTCCCACTTAAAATATGTCTCAAGAAAATATCCAGACCACAATGTTGTTGGCAAAACTGAGGCTGAATGGTCTGTAGCCACCACTTGGTGAACTCCTGTTACTGTGCAAACAGGAATGTGGCACTAAAATGTTTGGAAAGAGACTAAATGGGAAGCTCTGTGTCTGTGTTAGCTTAATAAGAGCATTTCTAGGCACTGATGCTAGTTATGGTTGTATCCAATACCTCTTTCATGCTAAGTCTATATTTGCCACAGTTTAAATACACACATTCCCTTTTTTGATGCCAAAATGTTTTTGCAAATATGTTGTTCTCAGATGGTTTTTTTACAATGAACAAGAATTAAGCTTGATACTGTTAGCACTTTTACCCAAACTTATTATTTTGCTTACATTAAAAATAGATCAAATTATACTGAATCTTGATTTTCTGCAAGATGCAGTCTGTAGTGTGTTGAAAAAGAGCTTTGGGGTCTCTGTTTCCTGTAAAAATCTAGTCCTAGCAAGCTTTTCTGATAAATCCAGATTTTTAGTAAGCATGTGTCATCACTGTTCCAAATAATTTAAATAATTTGTTCCAATTTACACGAGTTGAGAATTACAAATTTATTCTTAAAATTAAAAAAAGATAAGGGAAAGAAGGGAAAAGAAAACCCGAATTGTTCATTGTTCTTACAGCTGTCAGCAAATTAGGGAGTACGTCTGTCAGCAGCAACGTTCACCCTCATTTTCTAAGCTAGCCAACATTTCTTAAACTGATATAAATATTCCTTTTTTAGTACATGCCATGACTTAATTCTTATTGTTCTACATTTGCAGGTGTTCTCTACACTGACTTTATTATCTCCAATCCATTGTCAGTTTTTTGTTTGGGTTTTGTTTTTGATTAAACCTCTTTCTAAGTTTCTGTCTGGGTGCTTTAAAAAGAGCTCATCACTTATATGGTGTCACATATATATGTTTTGTAGCCAACACTCTGTTATTTCAAAGAAGAAAATGATGATAACTATGTTACGAGTTACTTAGTGAGCAAGAAGAGGTAATTATTAGCACTGATGTTCCTTTGTTTTAAATTGCTAATGGGTATGAAATTTCAGGAGCAATGTGTACGGCATTTACTTTTTACCTGTCTAACAATGCTATTTGATGTGATTTACTCCATTTTCCTCACAGCAATTGCTGGGAGAGCTTTCAGAGGTAACAAAATTACTCTTCTGATATTGAACCTCAAAACTGACTCTTTTGGACTTGTAGTCACCAAATTCCATAGTGCATGCTTGGTTTTTTTGTAGCAATGAATAGAAGTGATGGAATGAATGTGTGGATGTCCTCAAAAGATCTGGAGTTAAAAAAAGATGTGTTAAAAAAAGAAATGTTAAATGCGATTCAAATGCATTTTTGGCTTTTGGGCACTGTTCAACAAAATGTGAAGTGTATTTCAATGTGGTGTCATCTGTAAATTTAGAATTTACATGATGCTTCCAGCTTAGTTTTTATTTTCACTCCAGCAAGTTGTTCTGATGAAGCTTGTTATTGAAACTCCATCAGTGGCATCCATGGAGAGCTATGTGTAGTGATTAGATACCACTTTTTCTGGATTATGATTGTGGTGATGTGCAGTTGATGCTTTGGTTTGTAATGAATCCTCTCTACCATAAGAAAAGCCCTGCTTTTTCCTTGCATGTTGTTAAGAAAGTCAGGGCACACGGGAGGGTACCTTGTGGGGATAACAGTCTAGCAACTAAAATCTGTGAACAATATAAAAAAAAAAATCTGGATATTATTAGAACATTTTGATATCTGTGAAATTTTGAAATTTATTAACAAGATTTTGGATGTACCATAGTACATCCATATATCAGAAATTATGGTATATTTACTATATACCTAGTAGGGCACTCTCTTTCTACCAGAGGACAGGTCTCTTAAATGTACATTATCTGCTATTTCTCATTTATATTATGCATTTCACTTTTCTTGGCAGTTGACATTTAAAAAAGCATTTATTGGTTTAACATTGATGTAGTAGAATAGAGAGAAGTCAATAATATGATTTTTTTTTAATCTACCCACAATGCACTGCACAAGGTGGACACAAAATAATTGAGATGAGTACCTCTGAACAACTAAATGCTAAGAAAAAAAAACAACACCAAACAACAAAAAGCTTTAATGGGGGAATGTATTGTAAGACTCTATGCTTGCTTCAGTAGCTGACTACTACAATTTAAGTGAAAAATTATCTAAGGGAAACGAAAGCCTTCTTTGCTATGCTTAATTGACTGGCCATAGAAACTGATGGGATAATTTTTGTGCTGGTGTAACTCAGTATAGCTTAGCTGTAATGGTCCCAGTTTATATTCACTACAAAATGCCTTCTACATCAGGTAGACTTCCTGAGTTCCTGGATAAGGGCAGTTGCTGACATTTAACGAAAGTTTGATTGTTGTCAGGGCAGTGATCTGCTGCTCAGATTCTAACATCTGGCTCCTACAAATATTTCCCTACTTGATCTGCCGTGAACCTTCTGCCTCCAAGGAAATAGGGAAGAGTATTTCAGGAAGGAGCAATGAATCTGGGGAATGTACTCATCTATTTTCATACCAAAGTAAGCAGACTTCTCATAACTAAGAAATGAGGCATCCCTATTGAGCAAACAAACTTTATTATTAAACTTTCAAGCTGTGTTAGTCCAAAACTGCAGAGAGGGAACTGTTAAAACAGTGAGATGTGGAGTTTGAAAGAAGCAGGTAGCCCAGGTTGCTTCTGAGCTTCTGAGCTTGTCTGTCATTGGGATTGCTTTGGAAAAAACACGTGTCTTCCTGTAAATGGTGCCATTCTAAAGGTAAAGAAGGAGAAAAGAAATCATTCCCCAAAATTATTCTTGAGAGATCTGCTAGTTAGTTATTAGCAGCAAGATAACTTCCATGTTGTTAGAATATTGCATAAAGTTGGGGAAGAGAAACAAGGGCCTTATTCCAAGAATTATTGTTTGGGGTATGATTTTTTTAAATTGGATTATTGGATTGAGAGAGCATGTAGTGACCACACAAAGAGCTGAAAAGGCACAACTGAATGGGTGGGAGGAGCAGGAACCTCTTGAATAGTGTCTGCAGTTCAAGAAACAATGTGTTATCCCAACCTCAGTGACATTAGTAAGTTAAACCATTAGTCAGGCTTAGGTGTGGCTATGTTCATTTTTCACTATTTTTTACATAACATCTCTAAAACATTCATTTTTACACTGATAAAATCCAACAATTAAAAAATTTTGGAAGCTGTGAAAAAGGTAAGACAGGTAACAGGAGCTTGGGATTTAAAAACAATTTCATTTGTACAACTCATCTGTTTGAAAGAAAGAAGCATGTTTCAGATGATGCCATTGCTTGTGAATTCCGTGTCTGACAGAGAAGATTGATGCCAAATCAAGTTCTGGCAAATTTTGGAACTAGATTTGGCAAGAAAGATGTCTTTATATAGCACATGACATCGGCTGGTGCAAAGCAATTCCGCGTTTCCTGAAGAAACACGAGTTTATCTGATGTCTTCTCCAAGTTTTGTTGTCGAACCGAGTTTCTCTGCAATCTTTTCAGAAACAAAGGACGGACTATGTTGCGAAACAACCTGATCCAGTTCCTGCTACTCCTTCGCCACCTCCAACACCCGCTCCTGTCCCTGTGGCTGTCCCCCTCCCTCCGAGCGCGCCAGCACCCATACCAGTTCCTGTGCCCAAAGCACCAGCGACCATCAGCCGCCAAAGCAGCACCTCTAGCGACAGCGGTGGCAGCGTTGCACGGGACACCCAGAGGCAGAAGCAAGTTCCTGTGGATCGTAAGTTTGACTAAGAAGCAAGAAAAAAAGTATTTCTCCCATGGCTGTGTCTTTTGCTTGATCCTTAAATTCCTTAAAACCTTGTGTTTCAGGTAAACGTTTATGAAATATTTAAATTTAACCCTAGGTTTAAAAAACGCATTTTCTATGTATGTGTGTTCTGACCATCACTCACAATGGTAAATAGGGACAAAACACCTATGCCCTTGTCCCAGTCCTAAATTTTCTCCTTTCATGAGTGTTTGGGATCTTCAGTCAGTGGTTTTCAACACTGCCCATGTGGGTATTCTGGCTAATGTACGTTTTCCACCTGAACTCACTGCCACATTACAATCTAAATTGCTTTTAAAATCAGTTAGGTTGTTTTTACACTTCTGTCCATGGTCATCCATAGTACTAGGGCATTTGCACCATTCTGAAACACGTATCCAGTGCTTGCAAGAATACTTACAGGTCTGGCCAATGCATAGGAACCGTGCTGTAACTGTGTGTGCAGGAGACTCATCTTATAATCAGGTCCCCATAGCTTGTTCAGAGAGCAGGCTGGCAGGCCATTGGGCAAACTTTTGTGTCCTAGTCTTAGGAGGATAAGATTACATACTTCATAGCCCTTTAGCTGGAAAAACATGGTAACCCCCATCCAGCAGTGTGTGGCAGTCACAAAAAGTTCTGATTAAGGCTGCCTTGTGAATATAAAGCCTAACTGATGCTGAGGCTCCTACTCTGTATTGACTGAAAAGCAAGTTAGGTTAGGAGAACTTATTTAGTCAATAATTTCTGTCGTACATGCACTTTGAGCAATGTGATGGCTTGGCTTCAAAATAACTGAAACTTGTAGGCAAGTATTTGCAATAGCTGTTAAAGTAATAGCTGTTAGCTATTGAGCTGAGCTTTTTGCAGTTCAAGAGTTGGCAGCTTTTCCCATCCTCTGTCTTATCAGAAAATCCCACTTCCAATGGAGGTAAAAACTGGCACTGAGTGCAATTCTTTCTGCAGAAGGGATGGGAAACGCACCTGCTTGGATAATCACCCTCCGTCGGTGGAGCCTGCTTTGACATTGCCTGGTGGTAGACAAGCTCTAACCTAAAGCTGTGAACCCAGGAAGGCTCTGGGACCTTTTTAATATTTTCACATAACAGACTGGCTGGCTGGAAATTATAAATGGAGAACAGCCTGGCAGGAGGAACAGGCTTCACTGCCAGTTCCCAAAGAAACAGTAGGGCCAGCTTCTGCCTTTGTCCTGTTTTGGGAAGTTTGTTGCTCAAATTAAAACAGAAAGCCAATGTGGAAAGGGAGGGTGGAGAATTTCACACACACACAAACCCAATAATTTTATTTCCATTTACGAAAGACTTTGCATGCTGTAGCAGGTGTTTCCTGGAATCCATGATGGCCTTCACATTTTCCATCTGTAAATGGATAGAGACCATCCTGGCTTCAGATTCAGGTCCAGGGTTGCCATAGACTAAGTGGTTGCATGACATGTCTTACCCTCTCAGCCCCCGCTGAAGCCCTGGGCCACTTTAAAGAGCTCCTGTGCCCTCACGGGAGCTGTCGCTCCATCCCAGTTCATGGGCTTCAGGTACCTCACAGTCCTCACAGAACAGCTGCCTCTGCAAAGGTAATGGGCAACCTTGCCCTTACACCTGCTGCCCAAGTGCCCACCTTAACCCTGCAGAGAACATGTGGTGTAGAACCAGCTTCACACCCTGAGGGAATCTTGTTTATTTATGATAACGCATCTAATAACAGTAAAAATCTGTTATCTAATATTTGTTAGCTAATATCTGTTAGCTAAATATTTGTCTTTTGATATAGTCTTGGTCTAGATAAAACATAAGTCTTTCAAAATCAGTGTAAATAGAAGGAAGATATTAATTTTCTTGCTGTCTTCCTGTTTGGGAAAATACCTGGTGCACGCTTCAATAACATTGCCCAACGGCTTTACTTGTATATCCCATCTCAGACCTTCACATGTCACTGAGCACATGTCATTTTGGCTTCTGATTCAGACTCTGGGGGAAAAAAATCCTCAGTGCAATAGGGCCTGAATGCCTCAAATATTTTACTAGAGATATTTTGTCCATGTTCATTCTGGGGCTATTTTGTAAATGAAAAAAGAAAACGGCTAAACCAAGGATTTATATTTTTTTTGGTGGTGATTAAAAAAGAATCCTAAAATCCTATGTAAAGCTTGTTTTTATTTGTCTAACTAGCTAGAGATGTTGATCCTTGTGAGGTTTTGGAAGGATATAAAGTAAAGAAAGAAACATTTTTGCTATGTTACAGTTTTTTCATATAGAAGCTGTGTCATTTTCCTCTGTTGCTATCAGCGTAATGGGAGAAAAGGAATAGCTTTTGCCACCTGAGCTCATCAGAGAAGGTGCTGTAGCTAGTGTTTGTGTATCAAAGTAAGAAGGTTGAATAAAGATGACTAAAAGTACATTGGTAAGGAAATCTTGAGAATTTTTGAGATCATTTAAAGTTGAGTGTCAAAGGTTTTTTTATAGTTATTCCAGAGTTACTGCATAGGGAGTTTAACTATGCTAAATTAGTATCTCCTCTGTGCCCAGAAAGATATTGACACCCTTTTGGATTCTACCTATTTTTGTGAAATTATCCACAGAACATTTTATATGCATTTTGAACAATTTTCAGTGTCTTTATAATTGATTTTGTTGAAATACATGAAAAGCATGTCAGTTTGTTGCCTGCTAATGACCAACAATTGAACCAAATGTTTCAGACAAATATCCCAGTCTGTGGGATAGTGAATTTGTACAGATCCTTTTTTGAAAAAAAAAAAAAAAAGTCTTGCAAATTCCCGGTCTTTGGTGAGAGCAACTACTCTTTTTTTTTCCTTCTTTTTTTAATGCAAAGTGTGACATTGTTTCAGCTAACCAATCACTCCAGGCTTGGAGAGAATTCAAATTTCTTAAAATCCTTTCAAAAATGTGATTACTATAAAAGCTTGTTGGATGTAGGGTGATAGGCATCAGCAGTAGTGAAATTTTTTTGCTTACACTGATTTGCACTAAAAAGTTGAGCTTTAAATTAGAAAATATTTGTAGAAAGTGCTACCTTCCCACTGTGTAAGCAATCTTACATTCTTCCTCATCTTTTTTGTTTTCATTTTTAAAACATCGTATTTCTATTTGAGGAAACACAGACTATGGCAGTTGTACAACCCTCCATGCCCATTTTCTTCACAGCTTGGGTGCTGTCAGACTGATCTATGCCTCTGTGCGGTATCAAGCTCATCTCCTCTGTCTAGGGTCCCAATTGAATTTGGGAGACTTTTCTTTTCATTTGTTTGGCTTTGCAAAGAGTGGGAATATTGAAATCTTCCCTGGGGTAAAAGGAGAACAATAATTCAGTCAGATCTAGTGAATGGATCTGTAAAGAAAAAAAACCAAAACAACAAAGAGTTTAAGATTTAAAATGGAGTGTAAGACCTGATAAAGCAGCCTTGAGAATAACTTCTGCTCCTGTGGGGATTCTTTCTCTCTAGGCAGGAAATCCCAGATGGAGGAGGTGCAGGATGAACTTGTTCACCGGCTCACCATCGGCCGGAGTGCTGCCCAGAGGAAGTTCCATGTGCCACGACCAAACATCCCAGTAGTTAACATCACTTATGACTCTTCGCCTGAAGACGTGAAAGCGTGGTTGCAGTCCAAAGGATTCAACCCTGTGTAAGTTTGAGGGCAAATGTAAGAAAACTTCTTAAAATTGGTTTTCAATCAGTAATTAGGATGTGGTCTGTCCACTTTTAACATCAAGCAGCCTTCTGAAAATCAAGACACGTCAGCTGCACCCTTGGAAAAAAATAATTTTTTTTTTACATGGAAACACACATATATTTATGTATATATTTGTACAGATAATATATATCCATATATATAAATGTGGTTATAAAGATATAGATACATTTAGGGAAAAAAATAATATATATTAACCTCCACCTCCATTGTTATAACAGATACCTAATTGACTTCAAGAGTTCTGTTACATTAAGTTTAGTCTTGATTCAGTAGCCCTATCTGAGACAATGTGGGATGAAGCCAACCTGCTTTCCTCCTTTGGCTAGTGTATTTTTGCTTATTTCTGGTTCATTCCCTTGATGTGACTCCAGGACTGTCAACAGCCTTGGTGTGCTGACGGGTGCTCAGCTTTTCTCCCTCAATAAAGACGAACTGAAGACTGTTTGCCCAGAAGGGTCTAGAGTCTACAGCCAAATTACGGTACAGAAGTCTGCCTTGGAGGTATGTATCTTCTTATTAATCTAATGTTGGGTCACACTTTTTGAACCTGCAGAAGTAAATAGGTCTTTCTGTGGGGCAGCTGGCTTTTTTGCAGCTCCCGTAACATTGATAAGCATTATTTGTACCTGAGTTATTTGGTATTAATCCATTGAAACAGCATCCATCAAAAGACTAGGTGGGATCTGTTCCCACTTCTAAAGGCATCCACAACGTGTTAGAAAAAGTACATGGTAATACTCAAGTTTAAGACTGTTATCAGGCTGCAAGAAGACAAAATGAACTGAAAAGGGCTTGGGGGAAAACAATAGGAGAGAGTAAAATGCCGTTTTTATTGCCTCTTGTTCTTCCTACTGCTTGGACAAATAAATAATCCTGGCACTTTTGGTGGTGATAAGTTAGTTTTGTTTTATCTTTGTAGAGAAGATTTGACTTATTAGGCTTGAGAAAGTGGTAGAGTGAGCTCACTGTTAAATCTCGAGGCCTTTCAGTCAAACACTGGGGCATCTGTACTGGTGGGAAAAAATACATTTGACACTGTGCTACAAAATTACTGAGCTAAGGATAAAAGTATCGTATCTCTCTATTCATTGCTCTGTGGCAGCTTGCTTTAATTACAGTAGTATTGTCCCTTAAACATCTTAAAAGCTTGTATACAGAGTTGTGCTAGAGAGAACGCTTACCAATTTTAAACGAGGAAAATAGCAGGTGCATCTACACCTTTTTAAAAACCTTGCTGTGGCAAATGGAGAAATGCACTCAATATTGTCTAGCAATGAGACTAGCCCAAACAAAAAGCTATATTCTTCACATCCTGTTTAAAAGAAAATCTTGAAGAAGTTTAAAATGTGTTTCTATCCCACGTGAAGATGGGGCTGTCTTGCCTAAATGATTTAAGCTTTATCTAGCAGGTGTATTTTTAAAAACAAGTTTATGATGATGCATATTTTACAATTTACCTGATCAGTGTGGATCAGAGAGCCTTGCTTTCTAACACTTTTAAACTTGCTTTAATCCCCTTCTTCAAGCTCTCTGAGAGGAACAGAGCAATATTTCACTTTTATTATTAGGAATATATATCACTACAGTCCAGTGCAATCCATCATCTCCTATCTCCTATATGTGTAGTCTTCAACTTTTCTGGAAAGTCAACAATCTTAATTAGTCTCATAAATAGGGCTTCTGTGAACTGAGATGGAAATGCTTTTGTGGTGGAAGTTGGTTTGAAAAGCAGAGATGCACTGAATAGTAGAATTCTGTCTTTGTGCTGTTACTCTTCTTGCCTCAGTTTGGTCTTACTTTGCAGTAAGCCAAACGGTCAAAACTTGTCTAATAAATGCTTTACAAGTGTTAATAAACAGGTATTGAGAGTTTAACACGGTCATTGGATTTTGTTAGTGAAAAGATAATTGAAGTATTTGTATCTGCCTTGCTTATTTGAGGTTCAACTGATGAATTTCAGAACATATGCAATTCCTGATTTCTTTTAGCCTGTTTTTTGCTGAATTACTCAAACTGTTAAGATGCATCTTCCTTTCTGTCCCTATAATATTTCAAGTTGCAGGGTTTAGGAAGGCTGTCCTTGTTTAGGAGAAGCTGTAGTTATGAGAATCACCACCAAAATGTCTACATGTGACCTAGCAAAGATGAGCTTGTGTATTCTAAACAGGGCTATGTTCTTGCTGCTAGAAGCTAGAAACACTTCTAATAACAGAAACATTTAAGCACACACATACTTTTACCAGTGTCAGGGCTATTTTACCATTGAATATTTTTTTTTTAAAGCAGTTACTGGTTATGGGTTTGACTGCCATAATTGTCCTACGTGATTAATCAGTGTCAAATTTTCATGAAGTCCTCTGGCATCCTTTATGTAGTACTTGTGGTTTAATAATGCAGTAAGTGATCTGGGTGTTAAATACAAATAGCAATAATAGCCAGAGACAGAGCAAACCTCCACACTCTCTAGCATTACAAAACTCTACACCCCTTCTTCATTTGTTAATTCTATTTAGGGTCTTCCAGAAGTGTTTCTGAATTCATACCATTTCTGCAGGCTAGTGAAAGCCCTGCCTCTCAGATTTGGGGCTGCATTCCCATATACAGACAATCAGATTTTCACCTTTGTGCAGCTGCAATTTTCTTTTTTTTTAGTGTTGTTCTACCTCAGTCAGAGGAATTCAGTATTTTGTAATTGGAATTCCAGGTCCATCATGTTGCTGTTGATGTTATCAGGAAGGTAAACTGTTTCAGCCTCGGCTGCTCAGTCATTTTTAGAAAAGTATTTCTACATGACCTCTGATAAAGCACGTTGTTGGGTATCTGCTGATGTTTTTTATGCATGACTTCAGTGGGTGACTGCCACACTTGTCTGTATCTGAAACCAAGTGGGCAAGGACAAGATGAATTAAGACAAATAAAACTGCTCTCTCACCTTCAGAGAGTCAATTATAAGCCCCCTATTTTGCCCTTCCACTCTAGGAGAAGAGAACAATCATAATTTACCTAGGAGAACCATCCTAGCCTCCCTTCCCTGTGGATACCTAACCTGTCTGTCAGGTGATGGCATCAGATAATGCACTGTAACAGATATAATGGGATAAATCTAAATTAAACTTTATGTAATGGGATAAATTTTTAGAGTTCAGAATCAATTGATGAATTTTTTCCCTTAACTGTCCTGAAATTTGTTTTACAACAAAAAGTCTCTGCTTCCTTATTCAGTGGTTATTTTGGAAGATAGTTTTGAAGCTTGGAAGATCATGTCATAGCCAAATAATACAATAGCGCATAAAGCTCTTGCTTTGTAATCCTCTAGTTTTATTCAAAGTCATGCACACTTCGGAAAGTTCTGCTCTGGTGGATATGTGGCCTTGCTAATGACTTCATTTAGGTTGTTGAAGCAATCTGTTTGCAGCTAGCTCAGCAGACCTGTTTTCCACCCTGAAAGGTGAAATAAGGCCTTGTCCTCAGAATACTATACCGTTGCTAATATAGTAATATGATTCAATTCTTACTACTGTGTTCTAAGTCTGAAGCCTGTGTCTCTGAACAGCAAATGCATGATGGTGTATTGTGTAATGTGGGATACTAAAATTAGATATCTCAATCCTTATTTAGGCCTTGGCTGTGCAAACCCGTGTACATGGATGAATTTTGTGGTTGCATAAACCTAAACCCACTGCAGGTTTATGAGCTCCAATTTCTAAATATGATTGTGATATTTAAGGACTCGAGGGTGGAATCCTAGCAAACTTGCTGGGCTTTAACCCTGCTTTTTACTTTTTACTGAGGCCATATTTCACCCCATAAATGTGCAACACTTCCAGGGGCTTGTGAGCAAACTAAAGATGCTCAGCAGAGCTAAAAGTCAAGCTGATACTTTTAATAGTCTGTAGGTTCTTTTCTGGTCCATGTTTAAGTATAGTGTAAACCCATTCCTATTCCAGATGTTGTTTAACCAGATTATTAGTGCATTTTTAGCTCTGGAGCTGCAAGGTGAGTTTAGCTTGTTCTTCATCATGTGTCAAAACTACAGGTAAATTCTTTTTCTTTCTTGTTTACAGGCTAACAGTGGTAGTTCGGAGCTGCAAGAAATTATGAGAAGACGACAAGAAAAAATCAGTGCAGCTGCCACAGATTCAGGTGTGGAGTCCTTTGATGAAGCAAGCAGCCACTAAAATGTCTTTCCTCTTTTCTTTAATTCCATTGTTTGTAGCATTATACCATCCAGCTTTGCTTTAGGAAGCAGTCTTATAATATTGTAAACGTAACTAGCCACCATAAAGAAAATTTACAGTAGTCTCCACAGAAGTACCTGCTGCTAGCTTCTCATCATTAAAAATGAACAGATGAGAAATTCAGTGGAGGTTCAGGTAGAAACATTGACACATCAGTCATTTACCATCACCTAAAGATAAGTCTTGGCTTTATGGAATTACCCTTTCCATGACAGATAAACACGTCTTTGTTTGCGATTCATCCGAGAGAGGCTGAGCCAGCAATACAAAAGCATTTGAAGTAATAATAAGATTCTGAATCCCATCTCTTGCTGTAGTTTGCAATTATGTCTTTTTTGGCTCAGTCTTTCTTGTCAGGCATTCGGCTGCAGGATGTTTAGTTAGGTCGTTGATGCCAGCAATCAGAGAGGAAATGTTTAGAGAATGAACAGCAGCCTGACCTAGACTGAACCTTTCTTGTATCACTCCCAAGATGTTTTATTACTAATGATGCTGTTGATAGCAAAATAATACTCTGTACATTGATTTTATCAGTACTTCACTCATGATGAACTATAATATTGCACAAGAAGGAATAACTAGAAAATAGTAACACAGCTCAAAGAAGTCACCAGATCTGCTGTAGGTAGCCATGAAACAATTTACAGTACTTTTTTTTTTTCAATATATTTGCATTTTTTTGTTTGTTTGTAACTTAACCCATCAAAACAACAGTGTGTAATCTAGACTTCTTTGTGTGTTGATCCCAGATGTCAGTTTTTCCTTATGTAAAAAGCTATTGTTCCTTTCTAAATGTAATCTTTTGGAAAAGTGCATTCCTGGAGGCAAAAGGGGGAGAAAAGAAAACATCCCTTCCTACAGATATTATTTTTGAAGATGCAATGATTTTTGTCACAAAAATGTTATCTTATTTCACATGGTTGTGTGATTTTATATATAATATATGTATTATATATAATATATAATATCACTTAATTTAGACAAATTTAATCATCTAGTTTGATTAAGTTTCATAGTGCCTTTTTCACATGAATCAGCTTAAAGTCTGCAATAAACAGTATTTCTTGTCTGTTAAATAGTTGTATCTTTGTGGCTGCAAAGACGGTATTGAAATAAGAAAGCGTTCTTGATTTTTGCCATTAGTGTGCTCCTTTTCTGCGTACAAAGGAAGAAAGAGTCCTATTCCTTTTTCATAAAAGAAAAGATAAAAATCCTAATAAAGGTGTTTAGTGCCATTTATTGTAAATGTCCTTACAAATGCTTCTTCTGTGTGTTCGTTATGTGTCTATGTATGTCTTTACATTTTATATATATTCTTTATGCATGTGAAAAGTGAGTAGGTTCTACATCTGTAATTTAAATGTAGTCTTATCCAGAAATGGGTCGAGAAGTGGTGAATCTGTCTCGCTGCTCCTATTATTAAAGGTCAGGCCCAGTCCTCTGAAGGCTCCAATCCAGATTTAAAATTTCCTCTTCCTCACCCTCTCTAGTAAGCATCCATACCCAGCCTGAAGAGCATTCGCTGTACAGCAACGTCCCCTCTACCAGTTGGTGAATGACAAAGAAAATAAAAGGAAGATCTGAAGGTACTTTTACATAGACCCTGCGTTACTTCTAAGTACAGGAGTAGGAAACTTTAAAAAAGGACTTTTTGAAAATCCTATTTAAAAATTAAGAGTCACTGTATTTTCTCATGGAAGATACCTCTGATTCCATAGAGGGCACTGTGGTGGTTACCTACACCTTTGTTCCCCTGTTAATTACTGAAACATGAAGCCAATATTTATATTTTCTGCAAGTTTAATCTAGCATTCAGCAGACTGTTTGCTTTTGTCCAGAAGGAGTCATCAGCTCTGAGACCCTTCAGATTTTGTGGAGTTTGGCATGTGGAGGTCTTGGAGGAAGCACCCGAGTTTCATCTCAGAGAGAAAAGAGGTGGCTTCACGCTGGTTTTGTTTGAAGCTGGGTTTCTGTGTAGCTGTTAAGTCGTATAGAAAGAGACAGACAAGTTTGAAAGGGGCCGGTGTTCTCAGAGGCATCTTCAGAGATGCCTGGGCAGAAAACAGGAAACTTAAGGGATAAGCAGAATAATCTCGGGATTTGGGTGGTGGTTGGTTTGTTTCTGTGTGGTTTTCATAGTTTTTAAATAGTTAATGGCTTAAGAACCCAGTATAACACGAGTTGTATTTTACCCTATAGCTTTGCTGAACTAAACTTCATGATTTCTGAGTTACAATTTGTGAACTAAGGGCAGATATTTCACTTTTTTTTGGCTGGAATTTCCTTGATGGTTTAAGGCACCACAGGGAGCTTTACCCCTCTACTGTGCAGTTTTTGCATTTTCGGCTTGTTGACAGTTATGAGAAATCAAAAGGAGACCTCATTTGGGATTTAGCAAATGAAAATAAGATGCTTTCTTCAAAGTTTTCAGTGGTGCCAAACAAAATCAGTGGTAAAATGCAGTGTTACATTGAAAATGTTTTCTTTAGGATTTGAGCAGTGAGAATTTTGGTTTTTTGGTTTTTACACTAATGTTTTAGAAAGATGTGATACATAAAAAGCCTCTTTGAAAAGGAAACGAAACAGCTTTTTTAAAAAAAAAAAAAGTCAAAATGTGCCTTCTTATTAGATGTGGAAAAAAGGAGTTGATGTTTGATAACATAGGAACTACTTTACTATTTTTCTGCCATTGAGTCCACCTTTTTTGACCGGGCAGAGGGAGGGAGTTTTAGCAGCCTGTGTTCACCCAGCAGTTTAATGTTTTCCAAGTACATACCTTTTAACATCAGCAGGGGCACTGCTTCCCACTTCTTTGGTCTCCCCTTGGGACACCACGAGGACAGAAAAAACTACTGTGAAACCTCACAGTAACGCTTCTAACCAATATTGAAGCATGGACCGGTTTACTTACCCACTAGCAATTCAAATGTCAAGCAGTACTTTGCTCAGGCAAATAGTGATCTATAAATGACATTTTTAGACGTACTTCTTATATTACTCCAAATCATTGTGCTATATAAAAGTTGGTGAGTTTGAGGGCACTGGGAAATCAGTGCTGACTTCCACATTATTGATGTGTATGGAATGGTTGATGGGGAAGTAGATCCCCAAAATGATATGATATTCTGAAATGTGCAGAACTCCCCCTGACTCTGAGCGTTTTCAGTGTCTGCGAAACTCTGAACATGTCCCTGGAAGTGCTTTGCTGGACAGTAACATCAGTACTTTGCTAACTTAACTGAGGGAACAATCAGGAAGCCGTTTAATAACTAGTATGATGTAGATTAAGTTTTTCTAATTAGGAAACCTATAACTAGCTGATTATTATTTTTTATTGTGAGAACAGCATTTATGTATGTGGAGGGCAAACATGAGGGAATTTTTAAGTGTGCATTGGGTTCTGTGTTTAAGTATTGCAAACGTCTTCAATTTTTTCATTTTATTTTTTTTTTTTTACTGCTGCTATGTTAAGTTTTAGCTAATAAGTGCTTATTTAGCGGCCTTTGGCTCTTCAGTTTCTCTGAAGTTAGGTGCTTATGTTGTAACTTTGGACTTTTTTACTACTTCCTCAGCACCCAGACCAAAACCAGTATCAGGATACTAGTCTGGGCTTCTACTTCTTGATAATATTTGTAGATTAGGAGATGATAGATAGAAGAAAAGGGGGAAGCTTCCTAGATGCTTCCTGGCCACCCCTGCTGCCTGTGACAACAGCGGCAAAGCTCAAACCCCCCTGGCTCCTGTCCATTTCCTCAGCACTAACAATGTTACGCTCTCACAAGAAGTGACTGAAAGCAACAGCTTTCCTTGCCTGAATGAAACTGTTGTTTTCATCCGAGCCCTCAAAAAAAGGTAGGGGTTGGGAGGGAGGTGGTGTGACTCTGTGGTTAATGAACTGAACGAGGAGGGTGGGAAGGGCCATTTTTAGTGCATAAGATTCTGAATATTTGACAAGGGGCAACTTTGTCTTCTTTAGGTGCAAGAAAGAATCCTGTAAATTAAAGCAAAACACAGGTAAGACTTCCCAGCGTGTTCTTCATCCTTGTGTGAGGATGGAAGGAACCAGTTCTGAAGACCCAAGTAGATGTGTTCCTTGGTTTACTTGTTTGTTCCTCCCGTTGCAGCACGCACAGCAGGAGGCAACAAAGGAGGAAACCTGCCCTAGTTTTGATTAATGGTCACTCGCTGTGCAGAGCTGCTTTTACATGCATCTGGGTCAGCTGATGCTGTAAGAGCAGGAGATCAATAGAGAGCATCTCTGGTGTCAGCAGAGCTATCGGCATGAAACTCGTAATTTAAAAAAAAACTATTACAGAACCCGAAGCTTCAGGCAGCTTTACAGCTGCAATGACTTGAGGCTTACATTTTTGCCTGGCTTGCTACATTTTGGACAGGTCTGGAAACCCTATCAACATGCAGCATGAGTCAAACATTGGGTATTTTTTTTTTTTTTTTGGACTTGCTTTAAGGAGTGTGACAAGGTAAAACCAAAAGTATGACGTGTCGAGTCAGGCTAAAGGGCTCTGCACGAGTCTTCTGAATCACGATGTCTTCCAGACTCTTTCACTGCTTTACTCATGTCTTGAACTCTGCAAGAGGTGGTTTCCACTGCCATCCCAACACACCCAGTTACGCAGTGCTGTATTCCAGCTGTGGTAGGAAGAGGTATTTTTCTGAAGGACTTTTCATTGTGATTGATTTAGTGATTAAGTAGCTATTAAAGCAAAAACATACACCTGTCACTGTTCAAATGGAATAATTTTTTGACAGGTGTTCAAAAACTGTCTGTCTGGTAAATTCAGGCAACAGTGCAATTTTTGGCACCTTTGCAGCAATCTTGTATGTATGTGCCCTGTCATGTTCAGCCAAGCTTCTGTTACAGCCAGTTCACACTGATATTTTGTGTGCACGTGAATGTTTTAAAAGTAACCTGCTTGGTTCTGGTCTATGATACAGAATAAATGTAGACTCAATGGGCAACGGCCAGCAGGAGGGAGGAGGCAGTAGATGAGAAAGAACATTTGTGGGTTGTTTTTTGTTGGTGTTTTTTTTCTTCCCTGCTAGTTCTCTAGAGGGAAGTGAACATATTTTCTGAGTAAACATATAATGAAACTCTGAAATATGCTTTTTTTTTTAAAAAAAAAAAAGGCATGAAGGCAGGGGCTGAATGGTCAAGTGCTCATTTATAATTCTGTCTTCTATTCAAATTAGGCCAGACAAACCTTTGCTGTTCCTACTGAAACAGCAAGCCCTCCAACTGAGGTGCACTGGTGAAACAGGAGAGAAACATGTACCACTGAAGCCTTTCTTGTTAGCAATCTGCTCCCTGACGACGGGTCCTTCTGCATCCCACTCTATGCATCTTCTTTAGAGAAATAGCACCTCTGCTGTAGGACTGGGCTTAGTGGAAACTGTGGAATTAGTATTAGATGCATGGAGAGAGAAGGGAGGGGCAATTCTTATCATACCAATTTAATTATCAGAGGTGGGGGTGCCTGTTTTTTCAGTACCCTCCACAAGGACCTTTGGGGGATTATGTCCATGCAATCTTGCGTAATATGTATAGGGTAGTTTGAAGGAAGTTTTCCATTGTAACCAATACGACATTGAAGTAGATATTGAAGGAATATTTACCTACTAGTGGAATACCTCTTTGGAAGAAAAAAAAAAAAAAAAAGAAAGAAATCACCCAAAGGAGGTTATCAGGCTCCTGGAAGCATCTGAGCTACCAAACTACACCCTGGTACCCTGACAGGCAATAGCAGGCCCCCGGGGTGAGTAAATAAAAACCAGGTGCGGGGAGGTTTGCTGTTTTGCTGATAGTGACTTGGTCACAGGTGAGCAATCCAGTGTGTTTACTTTCAGTTCGAGTTCGTTTTCGCTTACATTGAGTACCATTGCTGCTAACTTCCAAGGAGGTGACACAAAGCAACAGGTTACAAAAAAAAATAAATGCCATCAACATCCATTCTGACAGCATCCATGTCACAATACACAATGATGTACCGGAATTATACAAAGACAAAAAAAATAAAATATATATATATAGCTAATTATTCCGCCTAGAACTGAAACTGACAGCGAAAAAGAAAAGAGCCCCCAGCCCCTTACCCTGACCCCGAAGCCCCTGCAGGAATCCATACTGACACTTTGGCAGCTTTGTTAGCAATAAAGCCATAACCAGCCCTTCACTTGCCAAAACCTTGTTTTTGTAACATCATGAATTCCTGGCTCAGAGAAATAGTTATATCTGTTAAAGCACTTTTTTTTTTTTTTACTTTTCTTTTTTTCCCTTTCTAGCCCCCACCCCTCAACCTGAATCAGCTTCACGTTTTTTACACAGGGTTAATACTTATTAAAAATAACAAAAAAACGAGGGGTATAGGCACCATAGATTGCTCTGACAGTTAAATGCTATAGAAAAACAGAGTCTTAAGATATCCCGGCTTGAAACTCAGCTGCCCTTCGATTAGATTCTTCTAAAACAAGAGCTTGGGAACCGAAACCACCCCGTCTCTTGGTGTCAGCTGCCTGCTTCAGGCTCCACGGTTTGGATTTCTGCCCGTCAGTGTCCGTTCCTCAGGTCTTGTGCTCCCCCCAGACCCCACGTACATCGGTGCTGTAGGAAACAGTCAAATCCATGTAACACCCCCCCCCCCCCATCCCACCCACCCCACACCCTCCTCTTTTCTCTTCACAATCTCCAGATTTCTTCATGTATATTCATGCCTCGCTATTCACTAATGAGGTATTATTAGATACTAACAATGCCTGTTCTTCTATGGACATTAGCACAGACCAGTGACACATGAAGAAAACTCTTCAGTCAACCATTAAAAAAATATTGCACTTCTTACTTTAACCTTAAGCCCAACCTGCACAGAAAAAAAAACAAACCACCAAATAATAATGAAAAAAATGAACCAAAAGTACCAAACAAAAAACCCAAAATCTGGAGCAATCTTTTTTATGCATGTATAGTGTCTTTTCCTTCACGTTGTTTAGTTGAATTTGGTCCAGTATTTTAAAAAATGTCCAGAAAAGAAACAGTTCAAAAGACACCGCAGGCTCGTTAAGGCTTTGTCTCCCCAGTGCTTCGGAAAGTTAAAGTTTCTTTCTTTCATTGTCCATGTGCTGCAAAGCAGCGGTCTCCCCTGGCAGAACAACTGGCCGTTCCAACCACCAAAAGAAAAATAAATCAGAAGCAAGGGAAGATGGGTGTGCTTCATGGTCTCACCTGCAACCGAACAAACAGAAATAAAATAAAGGGCATAAATACAGAATGCTTTAGAAATAATAATAATAATAATTTAAAAAAAGGGGGACTAAATAGAGTTCTTGGCATTTATTTTTACCAACCCTCCAAACCTCCATACAGGCTGGGACTGCAGCCCACCAGTACGAGCAGCTGGGCTCTGGGTCTCAGACTAGGTGGTAAACTGCCTCAACATCAGAAAAAGTCAGGCAAATCGGGGTTCATCTGATGGGCAGGGGAGCGATGTTCTCAGAGGCTGGCAAAGGTGTGTGTGTGACACCACAGACACACAGCGGAGACGGACGGCTGGTGCCCACAGCCCACTCTCCATGGCTGTTTGAGACTCCAATTCGTGCTGAAAGTCCATAGCTCCCTGCTTCACCCAAAATTAAATGTGAAGGTTATGGCTGGGTTTTTGCTGCCACCTAATGAAAGTTCATCAGCTTAAAGAGCAGTGACGAGCATCCTCACAGCTTGTCTCCCCCCCAACACACCACCCATCAGAGCCATGAGTGATAGTCCACAGCTGGGCTGCACCGGGGATCAGTGGAAAGGCAAGATGGTCCTTTCACTTAGTTATGCCAGTGGCACTACCAGTTTGAGACCCCCCTCTTGTCCCCTGGTTCTAGATTAATCACAGAATCACCGAATCACCTAGGTTGGAAGGGACCTTTTAAGATCATCTAGTCCAACCAATGGGAAAACAAAACAAAACAAAACAAAACCCCCCAAAACCCCACAACATCAAAAAAACCCAACAAAAAAACACACACCCCACCCCACACCCAAAAACAACACCAGTCCACTACTAATCCACATCCCCAAGCACTATGTCAACTCATCTCTTGAACACCTGCAGGGATGGTGCCTCAACCACCTCCCTGGGCAGCCCATTCCAACGCCTGACAACCCTTTCAGGAAAGAAATATTTCC
>JAOTQQ010000001.1:67415879-67439213 GCA_026546715.1 Gallinago undulata | reverse complement strand
TGTCCCTGCTGACTGCGGGGGGGTCGGACTAGATGGCCTTTGGAGGTCCCTTCCGGCCCAGATGATTCTATGATTCTATGATTCTTAGAGTGCCATGGAAAATACAGCACATTTTTTATAGCACACTGAGAAGCTAGAGGGATTTTCCCTGCACTCCCCTCTCATCCAGAGGCCCAGAAAGCTTCAAACCCCCACCAAAGCAGCCACCTGTGATGCTGGTTGCCACCAAGCACCCGGGATACGAGGCTGTGGGCACAGAACACGTTCCTAACTTACCACCTATGACTCTGAACTAGGACTTGCTGACGTTCTCATATATGACATCGCTGATGCAGAACTGCTGCTTCTTCTTTTGCCACATCAGTTGCACACACTGATGGATGAAAATGTATTGTTCCTGGAAGACAAGATCGAGTGAGTGGGCATTTTTACACCTCAGAAAGCATGACAAAAAAAAAACAAACCAAGCAGTGAAACAGTTTGATAGTTCACACTAACAGCCTGCACAGCTTCTCTGTCTCTCCGTTCTCAGCCCCTCACAAGGTCCAGTTGGTGGTCAGCTCCCAAAATAATAGCTTGCAACTGATACAGAGAGCAGCTGGGGAAGCACAAAATCCACCTGGGATGTTCTGGCATCATAATCACTTATTAATAACCTGAATGATGATGGGAGAAATGAAAAGGATAGATTTGTTTTGGGTTTTTTTTGCGTTTTTTGGGGGGGTTTTTTGTTTTTTTTTTTATTGGTTGGACTAGATGATCTTAAAAGATCCCTTCCAACCTAGGTGATTCTGTGATTCTGTAATAGAATAGAATAGAATAGAATAGAATAGTTCAGTTGGATCTGAGCAAAAGTGGGTCTGCTTCATATTGACTGAAAATGAATTAATTCCCAGAAAGGTACCTGAATGCCTTATGTGCAACAAGTTGCGTCCATACCACATATGCACCTGAAATATTTTAATGAACTTCATGTTCCTTAGCGCTTGACTTCTTCACCAATATAAAGCTGAGAGCTGATTTCGTTCACAAAGCAGTTAATTATTTGGGGAGTTGTCAACCTCTGTGCAAGTAATTCAGGTCAATCACATGCAGCATTACATTTGTGGGTGGGTTTTTTGTGCAACAAGACTGTGGTTCTTTGGGTTTGGTTACAGACTGGCTTTTCGAACCAGTTTTCTAACCATCATCCAGTTTAAACACTGCAATTCAATCTGGAATAACCTTAACTGACGACTTGTAGATTTCAAAGAGACAGAAGGCACATCCTGATGAATCCTTACACTAAGTTTTATTTGCACAAGGCCCAGGGAGCAAGTGGATTTCAAGCAAAACCAGCTGTCCCAAAATCTGTGTCTGGATTTCAGCCCCTATCCCCAGTGGTCTGCTGATGCCAGGAGATATCAATATGAGTTTGAAGCATGTTTCAGACCAGAGAAATGCCTAGATATCCTCACACCCACTAATTTGGAGGGACTGGTTCAAATCTGAGTATTCTCCAAACTAACCCCCTTTTTTGGGCTTGTACAATTTGTTTTTTTTTAAAACTGCTCAGCAAGGCACTGCCAATTTTCCAGTGCATGAGGCATCCTGAAGCCAGGTGAGCTGTGCGGTGGCTCAGGTTTTGTAAGGAAAGCCTTTTCGGTGGCCTCTGCGCCTGAGTGCCAGTGCCACCTAGTGACCTCTGCGGCCACACTTGGCCACTGCCTAGAGCAGCAGGAGCTCGGCGATGGCCAAAGCCCAACCTCTGACATCAGCCCCAGGCAGGTTATTAGTTTGTACATGAAAAAAAAAATAAAAAATCACATGCCCTCTGGAGGGATAACGGAGTTGCATCTGAAATCAACCATCATTTCCTTTTTACAGAAGGATCTTTGGATTAAGATAGTGAATTATGATGAAAAGTAGTAGTTTGATAGGAATGATCCAGAATAGTATGAGAATAATGACATTTTTTCATTCCTAGATGCTAGTTGCTGTCACTGCAGGTTTTCCTCTCCCTCTCCTCTCCCTCTCCTCTCCTCATCTTTGCTTTACTCTGGATTCAGCAATTCTTGGCCACAAATCAACTGCCACACCTTGCTTGCAAACACTGATGGTGACACTTCCAACCACATGGAGGTTGCCAGCTTTTATGGTCTCTAACCAGTGAAAAGCACAACAGGCGTGGATTTTTTCCTCATTACTAGAGGAACCGGGAAGGTTTCAGATGCATAAAAGCTTCTGCTTTGGAAAAAGACTGTGATTTTTTCCATCGTATCTTCTGACAATGTGACTATTCTGACATAAGCCTCAAGACCAGTAGTTATTTGAGCAGGAAGAGGAGCAAGGAGGGTGTCTGGCAGATTCATAATCCTTTTGTCTGTTTTGCTTGTTACCTGTATTACCTTTGTGTAACCAAGTTCCTCTGTTTGGCCGAATGATACCCTCTTGAACGAATGTGAATGGCTGTCCGACACTGATATCATTTCATGAGCCATTAATCCCCTCAGCAAGCCTAATTCTTTTCAAAATGGTTTGAAAATTTCCTGTTTTAATCTCTTCTTCTAATGCATCTTTTGCATATTAATTTCACAGAAGGTGGGAATAACTCATCCCCTCTGGAAGACACCAGTGAGATTGTAGATGCACTATCAGACCCACTTGTGCAGCAGATCAACACCACGACAATATTAAAACAAAGACGAAACCTTAATTGTACCTATTTATAGCTATTTTGGCAGGCGTTCAGGAGGAACAGCAGTGGTTGGACGTAAACACACACTACCGAGAGGCATGAAGTCTATCTGATGATACATTCACAGTGAATGGGGTCCTACCTCTGTCTGCACCATGGACATCCTGTAGGACCGCATGTCAGACACCAAGCCCAGGATATCCACGAACTCGTGGTCACGGATGTGCTGTAAGAGCCGGTCCAGGGCTATGAAGGTTCCCGTTCGTCCCACGCCAGCACTGCAACACAGACAGAAAGGCATCTTTTTCAGCCTTATCTGATGGAGACACAGAGGAAAAATCAGTGGTGCTGCAAAAAGCAGGTGTCCTGCAGCTGTGATAAACAGATACAGCTAATCTGAGGTCAGAGAGGCTGGTTAATCTTTAGCATTTAATGCTTCAACCATTGTTTTGGCAGAAAGTATGGAGTGGATGGATGGCTCTGTGACTACTTCACCTTCCATCTCTAGATATCTAGACCTTATAACAGCCTGTCAATATCTGAAGGGAGCCTACAGAAGAGCCGGAGAGGGACTCTTTATGAGGAAGTGTAGGGACAGGACAAGGGGCAACAGTTTTAAATTGGAACAGGGGAGATTTAGATTAGATACAAAAAAGAAATTCTTTCCTGTGAGGGTAGTGAGGCACTGGAACAGGTTGCCCAGAGAAGCTGTGGCTGCCCCATCCCTGGAGGGGTTCAAGGCCAGGCTGGATGGGGCTTTGAGCAACCTGCTCTAGTGGGAGGTGTCCCTGCCCATGGCAGGGGGGTTTGAACCAGATGATCTTTAAGGTCCCTTCCAGCTCTAACCATTTTATGATTCTATATCTAATTACAGGGGCTGTATCTGTAACTGCAGAGACCCGCACGGTGGTCACTGCTGCACGGAGGCAGGTGGGGATGAACCTGCACAGCTCTCCACACTGCAAAACCCCCCAGCTTCACAAAGGCACCGCACCACCACACGGCATCCTCGGAGGACAAACCACCCAGAAGAGTCTACCCTCCATTCCTTGGGAGCACGAGACGGAAACAGTCAGCAGCTGCTCAGCTGACAAACCTTCATCCCCCCAAAGGGAAGCTTAGTCACTAGAAAAAAAACTGGCTGATTTGATTTAGAGACTCTTAACATGCATATGATTCTTTGCATTGTGATTTCATGTGTAAAGCTGAAGTCTGATCTCATTGTGAGAGTGGCTTTAGAGGTTTTCTGGTTTCCTATAGCGTCCCAACACCATAACTTCTACTAAGGATAGAAGCGTGTGTCTTAGCCAAAGTTATTTCTGCCGTCTTGTATTTTGCAGGAAAGCCTTGAAAGTATTTGCAATAAAGTTTAACAGTTCATCTCAACAGAATTCATCATAACTGTCCTGAAAGAGATTTGGGGTTTTTTAATTGTATTTAACAATAGTATCAATATCTCAAATGAGGTGAATACAACAGAACTTTGGATCTATTTATTTGACAGATTCACTAATTGCTAGATTCACTTTGTGCCTTCTTTAACATTTGAGAACAGTTGCCATGGGAGTTGATCAGTACATTTTTTCCTCCCCCCTTCCATTAATTCCATAACATTGCTACTTTTAATCTATGTGGTCTAAGATGTACTGTATTCCCTAAAAATCCTATCTGAAAAATATCTCTCTCTGCTGCTTGAAGCATCCTAATTAAAAAGAAAATACTACAGTTGTTACCCAGCTCTCTGATACTTGCTCCTATTCCTTCCCAGAACAATTAAGTGGGATATAAGGGTCTTGATTTTGCAACATTACACATAAATCTCTTCTCTGGTCTACTACCACCTTTCTTGACATTAGGACTCCCAGAACAATATCCATTATGACTTTCTCCATTAAGCTACAGGGATGGGCTGCACAATTTATTGCTTTTTACAAATGCTGTTGCTGTTCTGCATCCCAGTACAACACTAAGTGCATTGCCTGGGAACCGGCAATGACACTGCTATAAAAGACTGTTTTCTGGGAAGGAGTTCCAGAAAGTGTGCGGTGGCAAGAGAGGGTGAAGGGCCGAGCATCCCATCAGCACCAGGAAAGACAGGGCTGAAGGGTGCTGACAAGTTGTGCAGCAACACAGCTGCTGCCTCTGAGGTGGGTGAGGTAGGGTTGGCTGAGATTGGTCCCACCAAGCCTTGACTTCCGTTAGGAGTGTATGCACATAATGTATATCACCGTAATATGTGTATCACCATAATGCACACGTATCTATCTGCTGCGCCCCATCTGTTTGTATATTTCTAAGGAAGCTGTTGGGAGTAGCTCTCATGGTAGGAGCCACAAAGGGGCCTGAATTCAGTTGGGATTGTTGCATCAGGCACCAATCTGGTATGAGATCATCACTAACACGGTAGCAGCCCCCAGGGAGGCCAAGTAAGTGAACATCTTAAAAGGCCAGATGATGCACAAGAGATAAATCCGATAGTATATAAAACAGCGTTCCTCCCCCCAAAAAGGAAAATCTGGTATCTCTGTTATCATGGGATACTGCTACCACCACTGACATGGAATAGCGCTCCTCATGTCACCTCCTGATTGTCCTGACCAGCAAGTGACCAGAGGAGAAGGATCTGTGCAGAGACACTCTCCAGCTGGGGAGCAGCATGCCGTGGCAGGCTGCTGGTCAGACCACACCAGCTGTATCGTCAAGGTGTGGAAATGACAGAGCAGGGGCAGGCTTTGAGCTGGTGTAAATCAAGGCTGCCTGCTGTGCCTCCTCAAGCCTCCTGAAGGTTATAACATCCAAAGAACTGACTCTACTCCAGAAAGCAGTGTCTTCGTGCCTATGGCTGCAGACCAAAATCCCAGTCCCCCTGCAGCCAAAGAGGGGGGACTAACTCTTTACCCTTAACACCAAAGAGAACATTCCAAAAGGACCATCCCTGGAGGTGTTCAAGACCAGGCTGGATTGTGCTTTGACAAACCTGCTCTAGTGGAGGTGACCCTGCCCATGGCAGGGGGGTTGGAACTCAATGATCTTTAAGGTCCCTTCCAACCCAAATGATTCTATGATTCTCCAGACCATCACCCCAACATCTCTCCTTTCAATGGTTTCCCAACCTATTTAACAAGTTACACCCTTCAGTTCTCCATCTCCTCAAAGCATTTACCTGCAGTGTATGATCATGGGGCCTTTACTCTTGGCTGATTTCTGCCTGACCATCTGTACGAACTGGAGGATGCTTTCGGCAGCATTGGTGGTGGGGACACCATGATCTGGCCAGGCAGTGTAGTTAAAATGCATCACATCTTGCACCTCGTCAGCCTGATGGGGAAAGCAGAACAGCAGCATGTTCACAGAAGCTTTAACAGTGCAGTCACGCTCAGTCAGACTGAGGCAGTTTCTATCATTTTGTGGTTGGCTTTTTTCTCCCCCAAAATACAGCCTAAGAAAGTAAAAGCCAAAAAAAAAGAAAAAAAGAAAAAAAAGAAAAGGCAAAGAATGTACATACTATTTGATTAAAAAGGGGAAGGGGCATCAACTCATCATCATCATTATCAAAGAGGTATGGACACTTGGTTTTCAGTTTGGGATTTTTTTTTGCTTTTGAATCAAGAATTGTTGCATTTTTCAAGTTTGGGCATCCTGCTCTATTCCATTCCCTCTCCTTTTGTCGTTTTGCCACAGATAAAAAACAACCCTGTTGGCAAACGATCAAGACTGGACCCTTGAGACTTTTTCTTTTCAAGTTTCAAAGAAAAAAAGAATAAGAAAAGGGAAGAAAAAAAATCATGATGGGACAATATAAATATTTAGAAAAATACCTATTATTATTTTAAAATAAGTGCCTAATGGTAAAAACTCTAGTGGCTTTAGGTGAAATGAGATCCTCAACACAATTAATTTAGTCTTTGAGACTTAAAGGAAATTAAAAAATAGGGATGGGGGTGGGGTGAGGGGTGTAATCACCAAAACCCACAGCAAGCAATGCTTTTAGTTTTGCCATTCTGGGTCAGGCTAAATAACCCTGTTGCAGTCACAGGTAACAGCAGATCCTTAGGCAAAGGCTATTAAAAAAAAAAAAAAAAACAAAAAAAAAGAGGTCAGTACAAAAGACCCTAAAAATTAGCTGCCCTGGGTTTGGACAGTTTGCTTGAATTGCAAACTGCAGCCTCCTCGTTATTTTCCATGGGTGCCAACAGCCCAACACATCGTGTTTTATGCATTTTAACTCCTGGCCCGCACCCTGAGCACACTTGGTAAGGCAGTGAGGCACGGCTGGGTAGGACGAAGGTCCTGGACCAGTGCTGACGTGCCAGTCCCCAGCTTTTTTTCACATCCCCTCCATATCTCCAACCTTTCCTTCCTGAGCTGGTGCCTGAGCAATGTGCTGGTGCAGAAAACAAAGCTGGAAAGGAACGCTTGAAAATCTGAACTGCTTTAAGTCAGAAATCGCATGCTCTCAAGCACATTTCAATAATTTATAGGACTACATGAATATTGCAGAATTGTTCTTTTGAAAAATATTTTCAATTTCTACATTGGTATTTTCAAGTTTTGAATAGTACATAGCAAGAAGATATGCCTGAGATAAAGAATAGAAGTGTATACATTTGTTGTCATTAAGTATTGGTGCCACAGGAATGTCCAGAGCTCTGGCGCTACTTCTGTTTCAGCCCTGCTGCTGAGAAATTCACAGAGACAATGGTTTTAGGGGAGAGTTTTGCAATTTAACCATTTGCCTGTGTGGAGTGAGGGTAAGGCTATCAGTCTCTCTCTTGGATGTTTTCCACTGAATGCCAGAAATGGTCAAAAGTTAAAGAAAAGGCTGGACCAAAATTACTCCCACCCTATTAGCAGGGAAATGTTTCACTTACGTAACTAATTCGGAAATTCCTGTAAACCCAGTCTGTGTGCTCCTCCTCTGACAGCATCTCCACTGTGATGTCCCCATATGCAACAGGATCTTCTGTAAAAGGCCAGTAATGATCACATTTCACCTGAAAGGGAAATAAATATGTACATCTTGTATTTACGTAAATACACATATGCATATATGAAAAAGCACAATCAAAAGTATTCTGAAACACAGTTTTAGAAATCTATACTGTACTATTTACTTGATCTTGCAATATTATATGGCAATATATCCTGCAATGACTTTCAGCCTGCTTTGACTCAAATGACTTTAATTCTACTTGTGTAACTATGGACATAAGCTATGCATTGGTTTGCTGAAGGGTAGCATTAGTATAGCAAAGAATGGAAATCCAGAGTGTTTTTGTAAGTTGTTAGTTTTCCTGATAGAATAGGTCTAAAAGGAACAAAACATAGCAAACAAAAATACACACATTTAAAAAAAAACACAAATATTTCTATTATAAAGTCAAGAAAAATGTAAAGCATAATACTTGTATTTTATTTGAACTTAAAAGCAGAGAGTCACAGAATGGTTGAGGTTGGAAAGGATCTCTGGAGGTCATCTCACCCAATCTCCCTGCTCAAGCAGAGCCACCTGGAGCAGCCTGCTCAGGACCATGCCCAAATGGCTTTTGAATATCTCTGGGCATGGAGACTCCACAACCTTCTGGGCAACCTGTGCCAGTGCTCAGTCACTCTCATGGTAAAAAAGTGTTTCCTGATGTTCAGATGGAATTTAATGTGTTTTAATTTGGTCCCATTGCCTCTTGTCCTGTCACTGGGCAGCACTGAGGAGTCCCTTGTCTCCTCCATTGCCTCCCATCAGGTATTTATACACAGTGAGCCCTGAGCCTTCTCCTTTTGAGGCTGAAGAGTCCCGCTCCCTCAGGCTCTCCTCCTGTGAAAGATTCTCCAGTCCCTTTACCATCCTGAAATGCCCGCCATAAGTGAGGAACTGCCATTCCAGCTCTGATTATGATGCTGCCTCATAATCACAACACATTGCAAACAAATTCACCCTCTAGAAAATAAATATGTTATCAGAGTAGTTCCTTTTACACTACGAACAAGATTTTGTTACATACCCTTCTTTTCTCGTTACACTGAGTGAGCATAACAATAATTTGAGATTTTTGCTGGAGAACCATCTTCCAAAAATCATTCCTGGTTTCTGGCAGTGGTCCTTGGGTTGCAATGTATTCCTGGGGTGAATTATAACCCTGAGAAACAGAGAGACAGGTGCTGTTTACCAACAAGATTAATGCTTTAGAACACATATTTTTCTCTGGCATACGTATTTTTTAGCTTGCTCAAGTTCATTTTGTACATTTTAAAGTGATTTCTAATACAAAGAAACTACTTTATGACTTTTTGTATTTATTTCGAGATTACAACTTTCACCAATTTTTGCGGCTCCCAAAGTATAAGCAATCTAGAATGGAAGACAGAAGGCAAATCTGTTATTATACAAATACTTTGCCCTTAGAACAGGAAAAGGACTATTAAAAAAACAAGGAATGAGAATACTAAATCAAAGTTCCAGCTTCTTCCAGATTTCATAGTCTAAAGGTTTGTTTAGTTACAGACTTAAGAACAAGTACACGTTTAGCCTGTTCATCCCAAGCAGTGCCTGTGGTGATTTGTCAGTCACTGATGTAAATGGAAGGTAGCAATGAGCAGGATTATGTGCTTGTGTTTACGTCACAAGGACTTAAATTAGTGAAATATTAATTAGAATTCTGCTTAATATAATAGAGAACATGCTGAGTCAATACCCTTAACAGATTATCATTGCTATGCTCTATTTTATTGAAGCTCAGATGCTTTATACCCATTTATTCCTTCTGCTATCTCTATCTCTTTCTGCTATCCCTCTCCAAAATCAAAAGGCTGTTATGAAGACTATAATAAAAAAGATCCACAGAATGGCCATTTTGGAATATTTGCTGAGATTGTACCATCAAAGCCACATTTGGAAAGTTATTTGATATTCTTAAATAAAAGCAAAAGATACATCCAACACACAGCACGATCCTGTGTAAACTGGACAATTTCTGTGCCGCCACTGCGGTACGTGGACTGTTAAAATATTTGTGATTTGGGAGCACTTTACACAAATAGCTTCCTCCAGCCGTGTCTGGAAGTCAGCTCAATCTGAGTTTTTGCACTACACAGAATTTGCTGTTTGTTTGTCTGCGTGGGCTCTGCATCTGACCTAAGTGTCAGGTCTCTATCAGCGCAGAGACACCGATCACCAAGAGCATCCCTGTCTGGAGGGAGTTGCTCAGAGGAGCAGCCATCATCAGAAAAAGCCAGGCGTTAAGATGACGTGCCTGTCCCAGCTCCTATGGGCAGTGTGATGCTGCAAGTAGAACTAGAGTGGTGTAAACTATAAAAAGCAGAACTGCTACAGAAAATCCCATTATCCATAATCCCGTGTCACAGACATTCCACGAGTTGTGGACGATGGTTTTAAACACCAGGTTTAAAACATTTTTCCTTCTTGATTCACCACAAGCTCGGTCACCTGCAGCTTGAGGGTTTGGGTTCCTGCTTGTGACACGCAGAAACTCAGTCCAGGCAACTTGCTCAGCATGGGCGACGCCACAGTGACACAGAAGCGGTTTCGGCAACTCATCGTAGGGCTCCTCCCTTTTCCATAATGCTGACTCAGCTCTCTCCAGCACAGCCAGGGCCTTCTCTATGCGGGAAGGGTGCAGAAACGCTCATCTGTCTGAGGTCCCCTAGTAAAAGGCCTTTTTCTAAATGGATGCTGCGATGTCCTGCCTCCTCTCCACGAGAAGCGACCCAGTAGATGCTACTGTCCCTAACTCAGCTTACCCTGAGCCACAGCAAGGGGAGAGGGCATAACAGATAACAGAGGGGCAAACCTCTGGCAGTGATAAACCTCAGTGACTGCACAAGCTCAGGTGAGAGGGGAAAAAATTGGTGAGGCATCAACCTGTTAGACTAGAGCTCTGTCTATGCTTTAACCAGCCTAAAACTCTGGGTGCTACTCCCTTGACAATGGCTGCTTCATGTCAGGCAAAGGGAGGCACACAGGGAGCACCAGAGACAAGGCAGAAAGCAGAAGCTCTGGGCTGTGAGCATTTTGTCAGTCGTGGAGTGGCTGGGCTTAATCCTTTTTTTCATCTGCTGTAGAAACCTGGAAGAGTTTCTCATTTCAAAGTTCACATTTTCCCCCAGCTTTTTTATAAAGCCACTGGACCACCTAGCATTTTCTTCCCATTTCTCTACCAGGCCAGCCTCGGTCTCACACAGATCCACAGCCCAGCCCATGCTAGTGTGATAAAACTTGCCAAAAAATCTTTACCCCCACCATTATTTGGTTTTGGGTTTGTTGGTTGTTTTTTTCAGGTGACTGGTGAAAAGCACTGTTCCCTGCAGGCAAGATACTGAAAGCTAAAGGAGATGCTGAGAACATCACTGAGCTTCCAGGAGATATTGTGCTATTTAGAGGTGACTGCTGTGTGGACCACTGTTCTTTACACTGACAAAGTCTCTGTACTCACAGGAATGTAGTTGGCATTAATGTAGTCAGATCCCTCTTCTTCGTTCATTGAAACTAACCGGACACGGCTGAAATCGTCTGCAAAAGGAAAAACAAAAAAATAATTGCCAGAACAATGATTGAACTGCTCCTCAACGCAGCACTCATCTCCAACAAGTCAAAATTAAAATCAATCCTATCCAAAACTGAAAAAATCTTTGAAAAAAAAACCCAAAACCCAGAGAATGCTCATATTTACCAAGAGAGAGCAATACTCGGTTCAGCAAGCACTCCATGGGTGCACCATCATTGCTGTTCTGCAGAATGCACCCTCTCACTGCCGGTCCTTCAGCCTCCCTTAGGTGCCATTAAAATTGTAAGAAAAATATAGTAACGCTATTCAGTAGTAGAAACAACCTTGTGTTTCTCACCTCAAACTCCAGCCTTGATAAACATCCCCAGAAAGCTATGTCTCTTCAAAGCGAACAAAAAAAACCCCATCTACTGCCTGGTTCTCTCTAAGGGCAGGTTTTAAAAAAGGCTTTTATCAGTCAGAATCTGCCCCGATTCTCCAATTCTTTTATTAAAGCTCTTCTTTCCCTCCCAAGGGACTTTAGCAGGAGCGTGTATGTCTTGTACTTACATGGCAGGATATTTGTGTAGCGATTTTTACAGCGATTTGTGGGGAGATCAGCAGCAAAATGGGGAATGTCAAGCCCAATCAGTTTTAGCTCCTGGGGTAAGAGAAAGAAAAATGCCAAGGTCAAACTCACAAATGCTCAAAAAAATTATTCTTCATGATTACTTGTGGCAGGTACCAGACTGAAGGTGTTCGTAAATCACTTTACAAACTGAACGACAGGATTACGCTGCCTTGCCTTATCTGATGCCTTGGAGTTTGGCTGCAAACAGCCTGAGAGCAGCGATGTGGTGTCTCCTGCTGAGGCTGCCCAAGGCACTGCTGCCATCCAAAGCTGTGACTCTCTGCCCTTAATGAGCCAAAGTTATGTCAAACCAGGGGGTTAATAAGTAATTTCTGTGGTGGTCAGCCACTCCACTTAAAGGGTTTTCTTCAAGTCCTCAAGTGGCTTTTAAACTTGATACTGGGGAATGTTAGGAAGATCCTCCTGGTCATAACCTTCAGTAGCTGCATCTAATATATGATGCCTCAGAGGACTTTTCACTGGCAGGAAGGGAACATGTCAGCCACCCAGAATGGTGGTAACGCCCTGGCAGTCCTCCTCGCTCCCTTTCCATGTTTTAGTCTCTGGGAGCTCTCAGTTTTATACTACTAAACTGACGATTAATAAATTCTGGGCGATTAATAAAATGCGCCTGAACTGGTCTTAGAGATACCTCCTTGCTCTTAAAGAGATTTTTGATGTTACCTTCTCAAATGGTTCCCCTCAAATTAGGGGCATTAAATAAATGAAGACATTAAAATCCTGAACTCAATTCAGGCTGCCAGCATGTCCTAAACTTAAAGGAAGGGTGTTGTTCTGACAATTAACTTGAACCCAACGTGATGAGCCACTCAGTGCAGTCTTTAGTGACACCAAGGTCAATGTTTAGATTCTGCAGAACTGGAAGTGAAGCCGACCCACCCAGCAACAATGCACATCGAACAACAACAGAGAACGCAGGAACACACCACGCTGACATCTGGAAAAAGCTGATCTAGGCACGGCAGCTAGGAGAGGAGGGACTCCTCACCGATTTACCTCAAATTGCAGAGAAAATTTATAATCTGAATCTTTGGCCATATCCTTGATGTATCCATCAAAATCATCCAACTGGACAGGGCTTTAAAAGAGAAAAGCACAGAATGAAGAAAAAAAAAACACACCAACCTACTTGTTAGTACATTTTATTTCTGTTTTCCCCCAGAATCCTATCAAGTCATGAATATGTATTTGCAACTGTTAATCCTAGAAAGCAACAGTCAAGAGGAAAAAAATAATCTTGTGGTTCAGTGCCACCAAATGGTGGGCAGATTAGTCATTACCTACATGGTACTGTAAGGGCACCAGAACGAGAGGTTGAGAGAGGGGTGCTGGTCCTACCAGTGCTGCAGCTGCTGGTGCTGGTGACAGCCAGCACCCTGGTTTGGGGTGGTTATGTATGCTGATCGTACCAAACTGACACGCTGGAGGGCTGGTGTTGCCATCTGCAAGACCTGAACAGGCTGGAGAGCTGGGCAGAGAGGAACCTGATGAACTTCAATAAAGGTAAGTGTAGGGAGCTGCACCTGGGGAGGAATAACCCCCTGCACCAGGACAGGTTGGGGGCTGACCTGCTGGAGAGCAGCTCTGAGGAGAAAGACCTGGGAGTCCTGGTGGACAACAGGATGACCGTGAGCCAGCAATGTGCCCTTGTGGCCAAGAAGGCCAATGCCATCCTGGGGTGCATCAAGAAGAGTGTGACCAGCAGGTTAAGAGAGGTCATCCTGTCCCTCTACTCTGCCTTGGGGAGGCCCCATCTGGAGCACTGGGTCCAGTTCTGGGCTCCCTAGTTCAAGAAGGACAGGCAACTGCTAGAGAGGGTACAGCAGAGGGCTACAAAGATCATGAGGGGCCTCCCTTACGAGGAGAAGCTGAGGGACTTGGATGTTTTTAGTCTAGAAAAGAAAAGGCTGAGGGGGGATCTGATCAATGTTTATAAATACTTAAAGGGTGGGTGTCAAGGGGATGGGCCCGGTCTTTTTTCAGTGGTGCCCAGGGATAGGACAAGAGGAAATGGACACAAACTTGAACGTAAGAAGTTGCACCTAAACATGAGTAGGAACTTCTTTACTTTGAGCCCTGGAATGGGCTGCCCAGGGAGGTGGCGGAGTCTCCGTCTCTGGAGACATTCAAAACCCACCTGGACAAGTTCCTGTGCAACCTGCTTTGGCAAGGGGGTCGGACTAGATGATCTCCAGACGTCCCTTCCAACACCATGTGATTCTGGTTGCAGGGGTTCTACCCGAGAAAAACCACTGGTTTGAGGTGCGGGGAACGGTCCCTTGGTCCCTGAACTGCTTTTGCAGGTGGGTATGTCCCCAAGGCACAGGTGGCACTGTGATAGGCGGCCATCCAATACGATCCCACCAGTGCACTGCTGGCAGCAGAGCAGCTGCAGCTTCATTTAAGTTGCCTCTTGTGCCACATAAAATGATGCTTTCAGATTTTTTCACATCTGGCAGAAACACTTTTGAAACACATTTGAGCTTTGCTTATGTAGAAAAATGGATTTCATATGTAGCATTTGTTTTTTTAGAAGTCCCCCCTTCCCCGCTCCCCCCCCAAGAATAAATAATCCTTAGAACAGCCTTTTGGACTCTATTGCCATGACTGCTTTCTCTGCTGGCTTTCAGAATTATACACATTTGTCAGTCGAGGTCAAATTCTCCTGAGAGAGAGATGGTGGCTGAAAGAAAGTGGCAGATAACTATACAAAACCATGCAGAGCTTCTGCAGACATAAATTAGCCTTGATTTAGGGACTCCCATCATTCTACACACCCTTTCACCAGGTGAGGGTCCGTCTGTTAGTAGTACAGTCACAGCCTCTGAACATAACAGAAATAATTAGGCTAATGCTCTGAATAACGAAACACAGGTAAACAGCTTCCCTCACCTAATTATTGCGCTCCAATTTACAAGCTACTGAAGCATGTACACAGTAATCTTTTCATTTGCTTTGAGGCAATATGCCCAAAGGAACCTGTCTTATCACCACTTAATTACTCCTGTTTACCCGTTAGCATTAATGATCCAGTGTTCTAGCAACAACCATAATGAGAGCCTCACATCAAGAGGGGAATAACACTAGAAATAAATGCATCCCAGTTTTTCACCATTTGTCATTTTTAACTAAGGATAAGCTCTGTTGGAATCACTAAGTTGGATAATTGATCTTTTCCCCAATGACTAATTTTCTATCAGTAAGGAGCTGTGTTACCACAACTTATCTGTTGAGAAGAATTGTTTTTGTCCAATTATTGTTTGTTTTCTGCCTCCAGACATCTCTCTCAGGATGCATTTACCAAGAGCTTTTCTATATCTGTCACTGCAATATCGCTATACCATGTACTCCTAATGCATGTTTCATCTAAAGTGATGTATTTTTTTATTTCTCTAATTATCAAAGAAGTTACGTACTTGGTCAGCTTTCTCTTCTTTAATCCGTTTTTACTCCTGTAAAAAAAAAAAAAAAGTGGTTTTCATTCATTAAATTATAGTATAGTCTTTATTCAAAGTTAGTACTGATTTATGAATGTCTGTTTTCTGGTCACCATCCTACTCAGGATGAGACTGGTGATAATACCTTGGACATTTTTAAGCTGAGGGTAAGATTTCCATTGACACCAATGGGATGTGTTTCCCATTCTGTGGCTCTGAGAACAACCCACCCGGGAAAGGGAAAACCTGTGCTCAACACAAGCAATGGGTCCTCTACAAATCCTGACCCAACAGCACCGTTGCCTTCAGGTGGACCTTCAGGAGTCCACGGGGCCTGAGCCCAGCGGAGCCCGGCTGGGGACTGTGTTGTTGCAGGGGAAAGGGGACCACGGTTGTCCCCAGGATGCTTGGCTCAGGCTCCAGTGGGAGCCTGGATGCCAACATTAGGGAGCAACTGGGAACAAGAAGCATCTCCTGGGCAAAGGCAGAAGACCACCACTTGCAAATATGCAAAAAAAAGTCAGAGTGAAGGAAAAAGGAAAGGGCCTGAATGCTATTTTTCACAGATTTCATAACCTGCTTATGATGATCAATGAAGACTATGGGAAATATCCTACTGACTTGGGTGGGATTCACGTTTAAACCTTAGATAATTTTAATTGACTTTTAACAGCTAGAGATAATTATGCCACTCACGTAATACACTGTCTTCACATGATTTATAAGTGATATAATTCACTAAAGACAGTTGAGAGCAAGCTTATGAATGTGTTGAGCAGTATAACCCATAAAAAATTGACTTAAGAACTGCACTACACTAAATAACACCATGTGGGGTTTTTTCTGGGAGCCGTGCCTGTGTTCATCTTGTTGCCACAGAAAAGTTAAGCAATCAATCAGATTGAATGCAGAAAGTGAGAGCCCTGGAGTAGTTTGGCCAGAGGTTTGAAAACACTGATCCCCTCTGTTAAACCAGCCCCAGAGCACAGTTTCTTGCTTACGCGGAAGATAGTGTCATGTTTGTTTTTCCCTGGTATTAAACAATATCTGTTCATTAATCACATTATAATGATACTATTTTTAATTTCATTATGATAGTAAAATGATTTCTGGATACCTTCGGTCATACCTCAAATCAGTAAATTAAAGGTGAATATTTTTAATTTTAAAACAATGTAAAAATACAGAAAGAAATATTTGAGTGGAGTATTTTTATTTTTCACTTCCAAACTTAATGGTTAGAAATTTAAGTTAAAAAGTTTAAGTTTAGAAGTGAAATTTGAAAAGCAGAATTATTCATTTCCAAAATTAAATTTTACAAAATGTTCAGGTTTTGGAGCAGCTGTAGTAGTTCTGTTATTTTGTCAGGGTATATTTCCATTCAGATGTGGAGCTTTGTTTGCAGAGTTAACAAGAGCTATGGCTAGACCAGCTTTACACTAATGTGGAGATTTACTTTGCAAAGCTTTACTTTGCAAATATTATAAACCTTTTCATCCTACCGTGCTATCTATACAAATACTATCTGTACAGTCTCTGTACATGCATGTGTTCTGTACACATACCCTAGTAGTATATATTCTACATCTTCAAAGATGTAGAAATCTTCAAATTAATTTATCTAAATTATTCAGCATATTTCTATCCCTTGTGACTGTGGTAAACCTTTTAATGTTGGGCACATTGGAATTCATTGCAAAAGAAAAAATATATCTGAGCACTCTTTATAATGGGAACGCTTCTAAGAACGCTTCTCCAAGGAACACTTCAAGAGGTAATAAAACCAATGATTGACATCCATTTCTCAGCAACAATTTCTTGTGCTTTGATAGTCTCAGGAGGCTTTTGTTTCTTAGCATTGCAATTGTTTCCTAAATGTTCGTAAATGTTTTAAACCAACTTGTGTGCAAAACAAAGATATTTGAAACACTAGCTGGTATTTCATCTGTTCTTCCATTTACCCTATAGATTAAAATACAAAGAGAAGGATTAATCTCATCTCACTCAACTTCAGCTCCTTTAAATTTGGTCATCTAGACTAAAATAGGTAGCTTCATCAAAGAGGAAACCTGGAGAAAGATACACACCTCGAAAGGTGAGTTAATGCATATTAATTCATATTAAACAGAAAGGGGTAAAAGGGCAAAAGAAGATGATGACTCTTTTTTGCAGCAGTGCTGTTGATGGTGGCCTCCTTGGGCTTCTTAGGCATTAGGGAGTTAAGATTGGCCTTCACAATAATAAACTGCTTGTCTGATCCTCCATCACTGTGCAGCTCCAACAATTAGTTGGGTTTACCTCAGACAAGTTCCACATCTGTATAATACCAGCCTTGGAGAGATGTGGAAGACTTCCACCTGCTCTTCAGCTGGATGTATGTGCAGAATGTGCTTTCATTGTCACAGGAGAAGAAATGGATCGTTCTTTAGTTACATAAATCCACGCATTTCTGGGCCCACTGAAAATTTCGATGGGTTTTTCTACAGACCCAACACGACCCAAGGAAAACCAGCCTCAGAAATCTCTATGCTGAAGATGTCGATGACTGCCTGCCAGGGCTTTGGTGCTGCATGGCAACACCAGGGAAAAAGGCTGACTAAGCTTTGGTACCACTTTTTTGTAAATCACTATACCTTGGACTCAAGACCATCAGGAACTTGTTTCTTTTATATAAATTAAGGATTTTTAGATCATAGTAAATGATAATTATTTGCTGAATGGCTTGTAAAGCAGTACTTGTTCTAAATAGAACCTGTGGCTTTGTTGGTTAGGTATTTTCAAAGAAACCCAATCAGTCATTTACCAAGTCTTTATAAATTATTTACAGACTAAATGATTAAATATACACACATACAGACAGAGATGCACACACAATGACCCAATTTTTACACTTTGGGACTGACAGTTTCTATCGATTCTCAGTGAACTGACGTCTCCAAAAGCAAAAGTTTTGCTGATGTCAGGAGAGCATCACCACACCTTTAAAAACTAAGGTATTTGACATGACGCACCAAACAGGTGGGGGATATGCAAGCAATTTTAGTAATAGAAAAGCAGCAGCAGCAGCAGAAAGCAATGCCAGGCAATGAACAGATGAATAACTGGGACAGAAGAAGCCAGGACTTATAATGAAGTGGCAAAAATTGCAAAGAGCAACGAGATGAATTATGATGACCACTGTAAGATTAGCTTTTTAATACCAAAATGGGTTGGATCATAAACAGACAAACTAGATGAAAAGCAGGGTAGCAAATACTTTGATACCCACATCCTCTCCAATCCATGTTCTAGTACAAGAAAAATATCTCTTCAAAAGCTTTGACCCATTTGGAAACAAAGGTATCACACATTTTTCATGTATTAGAAATTAACATTGTTTACACATTGCATATGGAAAAACAAGTAAATCACTTACCAAGGATTAATATAAAATGCCAAAAGATAATCAGTCCAAAGGCATGAGGGTAGCAGAGTTAGGAAAGCAAATACACTTCTACGCCTGTGAGCATTAATAAATAACATACATAAAGATGAAAAAGTGAGGAGAGTTAGTAAGACAAACAGAAATCAGGAGATCAGCAAATTCTATGTTAAAAATCAGTTAAACCCGTAAAGGCTTCCTCTAACTTACTTCATAGGAATATTATTAGCATCCATAAAATTTTATTCCTCAACCTGACACCCTATGCAGGATTTTCAGCTATCCAACATCAAATTCTGTGTGTTCAAAATAAAAGTGGTTTATGGTATTGATTCAGGCCTGTTATTCTAAATCAATGTTAATTGATAAACTGGCAGATTTTCAGAGAGGAAAATGTGTTTGAAAATTTCATCCATAGGTTTATGACCATTAGATAGGTGCTGCTAAGTCTATTTTCTGACGCGTTCAGATATTTCAGGACAGACATTGTTTGTTTGTACCAAGTACAACTGTGATAATCTCCCATGTTTGCTCCTGTCAGTGATCCTGTGGATATCAGAACATCTGTATCAGAGATAAATTCTAATATCTCTTAATACCCTCTATCAAGTCAGATTTCTGAAAACTTTCTTATGTAACAAGTTGCAGAGTCCAATTTTTAAATGCTCTAAATTGTCTCTTAGGTTTTCAGCAAAACATTATTTCAACTTCTCCTAGCTGTGGTTTCTATGAATAACTTTTCACAGCAGGTTTCATTGTGGCTTATGGAAATATGAGCACAAAATCATTCTAAACTTCTGCATTTGCAACCTCTTTGCCAGATTCTGCTATGCGTTGATCCAGAAAATCCACCCAGGCCTGTTCTGTTTATTGGTGGGGTGGGTTACAGGTACTTTGCCAACGTGAAAAACTCATGAAACTTAAACAAAATTTGCCCTAGTAGCAGGATTATTTTGCCAAATATGCCCTCAGAGTGTTTTTTCCCCCATCAGAAAATCTTTTGTTCTAAAAGCTCTTCCATCCTTCTACAGCTGTTCTAAAGAGGAACCACAAAGTGAAATTTCCTTTTTCAGAACTCTTGGGTTTTATGAAGTTGGTAGATACCGTGCTTTCCCTGATAAGCAAGGCAGGTCAAATACAATAATGTCAGATCTTACTCTTCCAACCAGTGGTGGAAAACTTTCGCCCACACAGTGAAAACTCCAAGTCATGCTTCAACAAACTTTGTTGCTGAAGAGAAAATGGGCAGTGCAGCTTCTGTAAGGCACTTTTCCTGATGCTGGTGGGGATTGTGTGGGTCAGGCAGAAGCAACAGACCTTTCTAGTTAATCATATGCCATAGTAGTTTTAGCATCAGGGCCATAGGCCTTATCCAATGTTAGGGTTTCTGTGGGACTGGACTGAGCATGAAATTTGGTTTTCCACAGAGAGGCTTGAGAGGTGCCACAGAGAGGTTTTCATTAGGCTTAGAAGAGAGAAATGATGATGTTGCTGGAATACTCTTTCCTTTGGGAAAGTCCAAGTGAGGATTTTGCTTCCTTTTGCCTTCAGAGGCAGAGAGGATTATTCAAACCTGGCTCTTCTTTCACCCTCAAATCATCATGAGACATTTTCACACTTTATCACATCATAGGCTAATAGCCTTGCAGACCTACTTATACAGTTCACAGATTAGGAAATCTGACATCTAAAAAAATTGATTTTATTCAACATATGAAAAATACATAATTGCCCAGTAAGTAAAATATTGTTTTGCTAGAATGATATAGTGTTTCACCTACTTCTCAGGTGAGTGAGAATTCAGAATTCAGAATACTGAAAAATTTTAATTAAGAAAGAGATGCAGAGATTGCTCAAATCCTGAAAACTCTGCTGAGCTGAGCTTTCCTCAGGAACCAGTGGATGTGCCCATATCTCCCTTACTAAATCCCTGGAATAGCCACAAGCAAAATGGGTTTCTTAATCCTTCTCCCTGTCTTTAGGGCTGTATTTTCCATTTGGCTGCCTGGATGGACAGTGAAATCATTCTTGACATTAGACGACAAAGGCACACAAAACAAGTTATCTTTACTAACTCTCAGAGAAGTCGGGGCCATAATATAAGGACACACTGCCTTCAGTTATCAAAAAATTGTGGAGATATTAGGCAGGAATATTTTCCCCAATTTATATTTTTATAATATAATTTATATATGTATACATATATGCATATATACACATATATATACGAACACACATACACACACTTATATTAAATCGAGCAACAAGAACCTTCACATTCACATCCAAACCTATTAATTAATTCTCCTTCCCATAAAAAGCCTTTTATGGTTTTAATAACATCTGTTGCCAGTTTAATCATTTGATTCAAGCTCGGGTATTTAATTAACATGAGCGTTTGATCTTCTGCCTTCTTTGCCATTAATATAGTCCAAGTAAGAGAGGCTGAAAGAGAGATTAGTTTGTACTGCATACAGCTGGCTGCTATTAAAGCTAAACCAAGCAAGTGAAGCTTGTTTAATATCCAGTTAATTAGCAGCACAGTGAGGTATTGACAAGATTTGCTGGGCTTGTTAGTTCAGTTTGCATGCTTATTAGCAAAAGGCTTGTTGTGGTGCAGTGTCAATCCATTTAATCCCGTCCTTGCTGGCAGGCTGTGTCCTATGAGATCATGGAAGCAGCACCCTGCTCACCAACTCCTCTTTCCAACTTCTTGGCTGTCAACAAAGCTGACCATGGCTGTAAAACCAAGGCTCATATTTTCTTTTTCCTACATACTGCAATGGGTCTCTAGGGGGCCGACAGCATGCTTTTAAATATCTGTGCTTGGACTTGCCTTGAAAGATATGAGTATTTTTCCAGACATTGCTCATAACAAAACAGTAAACTTTGGGTCAGTCATTACCATCCATTTGTTTATCAAAACAGGAATGAAAATGACCACATTGGTGCCAGTCAGGTAGGTCTCGGAGCCCTTTCACTTCTGGAAAAGCTTATCCTACAGACTTTGCTCAAACACTTCACTTTGGCTGATGGTCTCAGTGATGTCTTGGAGTCCATAGTCAGAGCCTGCAACTGTTGTAGGTGGTTTTCTAGACTAGCAAGAATACATTTTGGGTTTTTTTTGTTGTTGTTGTTGGTTTTTTTTTCTATCCATTTCAACAGCACTGATTATTAAGTTACAGTAAATATTTGAGTTGGCTTGTCCTTGTCTTGCAATGCAAGGAAATATTAATTAATGGTACTATATGAAGACAGTTGCTAATTGGTTATCTACAGGCAAGCTTACTTCTGGAGGTAAATATGAAGCGCTAATGGATTTACAGAAAAAGTTTGTGCATTGGTGTCATTTCAGGAAACATGCCTCTAAGGGAAAAAAAAATCCTCCCCAAACACATCTATGCAACTTGGTTGACATTTATATACATCACTCCCTACTAAAAATACCAGGGAATCTTGAGTCATCATTCAAGAAGTAAAATGCTAAAATAACAAGTATAGTAGTTTTATCTTAAGCAAGGACAGTGATGACATGAAAAATAAGCACTTAAGATTTAAAGATTGTATTTGCCAAAACACCGAGATGGGGAAAGACATAATAAAAAGCTTTACTTCCAACACTCACCAGTTATAAGGAAGCTTTCCATCTCTCTCTAAAGATGCAAAATTGACAAAGGTTCCAGCCCCGCACTCCCTGTTTCAGGAAGACCATTGGGTACAAAGTTACCATTTTGGGATTCACAAGGCTTGCAATGATGCTGATTTAACAGAGGACTCTCAGAGTTGAGGAGAAGTGCTGAACACTCGCATCTCTAACGAGGTCAGAAATAATCTGTGATAAACATAACTGAAATCCCTTAACATAGTCTTACACAACACCACCTGAGATCGTGTTTCCTCATAATGCTTTAAAAGAGTGAAACAAGGGAGAGGTTGCTAATAACGATCTCAAATAGACTTATTCTCTTCATATTTGGGCTTTCTCTAGTCTGACACTAGGACTAGTTGCTGACCTCTGTACACATGCTAAATAATTTCTCTTTCTATACTAAATATTCGCTGCCCCAACTCTAAAGAGAAGATGTGCAATTGCCTCTATTTGACAGGAGAATGGTAATTTTGGATTCACAAAAGAATTTTGGAAAAACTCTGAATTTTCTGAATAGCATCCCAGTGAATTTGTCACATGTCCATTATTTTCAGCTACACGTGGTGAATTGGCCTGACTATTTTTGATTTCTTGATTTAAGCAAACAATTGCTTGCGGCTTCTCACTGGATTTACTTTGTTAATTTCTTCCTGGGGTTTTTATCTTCTGCAGCTAGAAGCAGCGATGAAGTTGAAAAAGAAAAAGCTTTGAGTTGCCTGCACAGTAATTAAATAGGAAAGAGAATTAATTTAGCTGGGATTTTCACAGAGCCAGTTGCATGTAAATGGAACAAACCACGTAACATTCACTGAAAGAGATAGCCTGCAAAATGTCTGTGATATGGTCATCTGTTAGCCAAGGCACAGCACATAAAATGCAGTGTCTGCTAGGTAGCCAAGCGCAAGATTCTTCACATAAGGTTTTTTTACATGAAATCATTTCCTTTCTTGACACAGGAGAGTAAATGAATATAAACTATATTACATAGATTATAAAAGGA
>JAOTQQ010000001.1:67386679-67415779 GCA_026546715.1 Gallinago undulata | reverse complement strand
AGGACCTTTCCAAAATGAGGAGTTTCCTAATACAACCCTGTTGTAACAAGGGGTTGCACTTATGGACCCAATCTTGTAAAGCTCTAAATGAGACAAAGGTTGAAGTTTATAACTCAGGTCAAGAATAAAAGTAGATAGAGGGAGAAGACATGATACTCCTAGACAGCATCAAAACAACTATTTTGAAGGCATCCTATTCACAAGCATCTCCAGCTTAACCCATGCGCACAAGCATCTTCAATTGCAACTATTGTCATGATGTGTTGTTGTCTGAAATTTTTGGAATTAGCACAAATCCAGACTTACCTGGCCATTTGTAGATGTTTTCTCCTGAGTACAACAAGAGTCACCAGCAGCAGTCCAATCAGAAGGATACTTAGGATGGCTAACACGGAGATTACCACTACATTGGGATTCATCTCGGTGACTGTACATACAAACAAGGACTCTTGGTTACTCAATTCAGAAGTGCTGATAGTTTTTTGGTTTTTTTTCTTGTTTTTTTTCTCCTGAATGTCATTAGTGCTATTTTTCTGAACTGATCTCATTCAGCCTGGAGTGTTACAGAGAGAAAAAAAATCTACCACTAGAGATAAAGAGAGGTTTTGACTAGTTATTGCTCTTACAAAATTTATGTGGGGAAATTAATTCACTCTGGCATTTTGTGAAACATTGGTATGTTCAATTTTTTGTTTTTCCTTTTAAACTGACATTCATAACACAGGAGAAAAGGGTGAATGAAATATAAAATATGGATACTCATCATCATCATCTCCAAATGCTGTCTCCAAAGCACAGTTCAACTCTGAAGTTGTTCTTTAAAAATAATCAATACCTTTTCTGACCCAAAAGCAAAATAACAGGCTGATACTCCATAATATACTTGGTTGGAGTTGGCTGAATTACTTCAGCAAATAAATCTTAACAAAAAATCTGTTTTAAATAAAAGCTGGAATCAACTCTCAATAACAAAACCTTGATATATTTTTCTTCAATATTACATGCTTACCAACTGTACTATGAGACTAGATATCTTGTTCTGCTCATTATGTAAGAAACCTTCTCTACTTGACTTGCTCAGAATAACTTTGCATGCATAGTTGTATAAAGAAACATTTTTCAGATTAAAAATCATGGATATTTTTAAGCTCAGTATCAGGCACTGAAGTCCATCATGCACTGGTGTGTGTTGTATAGGACTAGTGACTAAAGCTACACAACTCCCTCACTAAGCAGAGGTGAGACTGGTCGTTCTGAAGGGGAGATTTTAAAGAGAAGTGCAATGCTCTGGGCAGTTCAACACTTTCAGAGTCAGTACAGAGCCAGGCTTCATGACAAGCCTGGGGAGCCTCCATCCCTTCAGGGTGCGGCTGCTCAGGATCCTGCAGTGACCCTTCTCCTTCTCTCTCACCCTATCTCCACTTCCTCACTGAAAGCAGATAGCTATTCTTTGTCTTAGCAGCTGATAAATGGGATTTTCCTCTCATTTGAGCTCAGCTGAGATGACATTTTTCTCCATAAATGTCATCAAGCAGTACCCTGATGCTCAGCCTTGACACCAGAAATTAGTTCAAAACCCCAGTGGAGAACTGAGCCTTCGGTTTATATTTTTCCAAGTCAACCTCCTCAGCGGGGATTTCTCCAAGAAATTCTTAACATTGCTGCTTCCCCATCCCATCCACATCTGCCAGCCTTTCCACGATACAAACAACTCTTGGGGCCAGCATTATCGAATGCAGCTTTAGAAAGCAAGGAGAAACAGATGTCATAGCTGGAGGAGGAAGAAGAAAGCGGGGAAGTGCTGCTTACCCATGGTGGAAACTGCGATGAAAGTGGGGATGCTGGGGCTATTGTGACTGAAGGTGGTCACGCTGCAGTTGTAGGACGTGGCAGGGGTTAGGCTGGAAATGGTCACGACGTGCGAGGAGACAGTGACAGGTTCCTGCAGACATGGGGAAAAATACACAGAAGTTTGTCCTCCTGCAAATGCAAGGGCACAAATCAGTGCTCCCCTCTGCACCCATATATTTGATGAGGTAAAGCCAGATCTTGTGAAAGGAACCAGCACTTTGAAACCCAGGGAAGGTAGCCACGGCCTGCCCTTGAAAATAGGCAGGTAGCCAGGCGGTCTGGCAGAAGAGGGGAGAGGAACAGGGCTGAAAACAGCATCAGGACTGTCATAGAGCACCCTAGGGTGCCCCAGGACCCCTCAGGGAGGGCAGGAGGGTGCCTCACAGGGGGTTGGGTCAGGCACACGCTTGGTGGGTAAAAGCTCTGTGACATCCCCAGAGGTGGGCAGAGCTCATGACTTCTGGTTGCTACACCATACAGGTGGGAGGAAAATAAGGTTATTTTTATTCAAAGCGTGGTGTCCCTGGTAAACACTTTTGTGCTTCATAAATGCTGATATGGCAAAAGGAAAAAACATAATACATGGATTGACTTAAAGATACAGCTCCTTACAGAAGTTTTTCTGTACTCTGTAGCACAGCCAAGGGTGGGTTGCAGATGCGAAAATAGGGACACTGATCCAGTGGTTTAGAAAGGGAACAAGGAGAAGATTTACGAATGAACTCATTCCAGATGGGGAGTGCAAGATCTGTAGCAGGTCCCAAGCACTGGGTTTCTGCAGTGGCCTGTTGTCATTCACAGCTTCTAGGCTAGCAAAGGCTCACGTGGCAGTGCAATTCTGAGGTACATTATGCAGATGAAATCACACGTACACAAGTGTAAGGGAGGGGACTTTTATTCCCTGAGCTGAAAGGAGGGGTCACAGTTTGGCAATTGGCCTTGGTTGGATGCTTTCTGTTTTGTCATCTGGGAAATTTAAATCAGTCAAGCAAAACCCAAGATGTTCAAACCTGGAAAGCTGTTGCTTTTCATTTTGCTGATTTAAAAATGAAGGAGAGGGACTGTAGTTAGCATGGAAAATCATAAGTAAAAAATTTTCACCAGTCTAATGGGAAAGCATTCCTTTCTATGGTTCAAAAAGGGAGCCCTTCCTCTTTTTTCCTAAAGGCAGAAAAGAGAGTGACAAGTCTAATGAGAAGTGAGCTGACAATCTCTGTGCTTTTCCAGTGCCAGATGTTCATGTCAACAAACGAGACACCCACTGAAGCTCCTGCCAAACAGAGCGGTCTTTTCCTGATGTTCTTTAAACAGATCTGCTCTGCACCAAAGCTGCAAATCCTGTGGTACCTTCCTTGCCTGATCACATCATTATTTTGAATCTCTGCTAAGTGGATAACAACCTCACAATCTTTAGCTATTCACTGTGAAAAAGCAGGAATCTAGATGTGGAATCCACACTATCCAAAAGATTAAAGTGCATTTAAGCATACTTTTTTTTCCTTTAGTCAGTGCCTTTCTCAATTTAAGAAGAATATTAAATAATTCAGACTGGTCTTCCATAGCATTAAAGAGCATATGTGTCTCTTTTTGGATTATCAGTGGTCTGAGTGTGTTGGTTTTTATTTTTTTCAAATGATTTCCCATTATGTGTGACAGTCCACATGAGAGAATGGTGTTTCATAGCATGAATCACAGTGATTCACAATATCTAAACACCAAAGGAAGCCTCATATGTTGCACAGTGTTGAACGTAAAGGAATTAAAACTACTACTGCTCTATTCTTCACTGAACGATGTTACCAATCTAAACACTCAAGCATTCAGGTGGCCTCTGAGCACAGGTACATAACTGGACAGAAAGAAGAGGAAGTTCATTTGTGAGGCTGAGAAGGTGGGTCTCCAGGGAAATACCCCAAGAGACAAAAATCCATGAGAAGTAACCACATTTGCAGCATAAAAATGTTCTTTGAATAGCAGTGAAGGTCCTACCTACTAAACTTCAATTAACAGTTCTCAAAAACAGAAATAAAGTAAGCCAGAAATAACTAAATGCTGCATAAAAGATCTCATGGCATCTAAATAAGTCTATTTTTCCCATTCCTTATCAAGCTACCTGAACATTGTTCCCTTCCAGGGCACTGATATTCCCTCTGTTTAATGGCCTTTTAGGTTTTTCATCGCATATTGGAGCTATTTTCATGGCTAGCCAAAGACTGACACCCTGTTGGATGCACATAGTTTTTGTCCAACTAGTTACAATCTCATCAGTAAGAGAAGCTAATTTTAGTATTACAAAATAACAAAGTATTTTGGTATTTTAAATACTTTAAAAGGTTTAATCCTGAACCACCTTACCGCATTGGTTTAATGATATAACCTGGACACTGAGCATAAAAAGCCATTGGGCTCTACACACAAATGCTAAGCAGCAGACCACAAACCAGAAAGATGCAAGGCCCAGTCTCAGTTTCAGAGATGAAGAGCAGAAACCAAGGAAGAGACACTTACATACCTGGACTTTTGCTTCCTGACCAGATCCAGCCTGCTGGCAGTAGACTTCAAAGAAATCAGCCACTCCTTCTTCCACCCACAGCAGAGTCACAGAGGTCTGAGTCTTGTTGACAGCAAATAGTGATTTTGGAGGGGCCGGCTCTGGTTAAGAAAAAATTTCCTTTTATAAGCTTATCTTTAAGTTTCCAGACAACTGAGAAGAGGAAGCCTTGAACAAAATTTAAAGCAATGCCTGATGCCCTTCTATCTTTCATTTCCTTCAGATAAAGCCTGCCAATGTAAAGCCCTGCCTCTCGTGATGATAAACGACCACTATAAAATGGGAAGATGATGAGGTGTCTTGGTTTTTCTTCTCTATTTAAAGTGTTCTCTATTTGGACAGTTGGATAATTACTTCCCTTTTCAGCAGAGCCCTTGTTTGAGGATGATCAGCGTATTCTATTAATAGACTGATGTTAGCAGAAACTCTTTCAGGAGAAGATGGCTGTCCACCCATTAGCCACACATTTGGCCTGAGAAAACTTTTCTTTACAAGGCCTGCCCCAGGAGACAATAAAGAAGCAGCTTCCCAGAAGTGAAGGCCATCTAGGTTTCTAGGTTCATTCAATTGTAGAAGAGAAAATATGTAGTTAATTAGCAGCTTAAAAAGAAAATCTTGTAGTCCATTTTTTAATTATTTTTTTCCCTAGGCTAATTTTTAAGGGCCACTGGGTCTGCACTCGTTCCATTTAGCTGCAGGAGTTTTGTCTCCTCACTTCAGATTTTGGGGATCTTCAATGTATCGCTTTGATTTTTGCTGCTGTTGTGCTGGATGAACTGGCCATGGGCAAAGATATACAAGGGACTGGGGTCCCCACATGTCGAGAAGGAGACAACCCTGTGTCAGGAGGATCTTCTGGGAAGATCAGGAAGATCTTCTGGGAAACAAGGCCGAGGGTCTGCACCCAGAGACCCCGGCTCTGCATGGGGTGGCCTCAGCTGTCCCCCTCAGGGCCACCTCCCACCCGCTGACCCCTATGTCTGGGTGGCAGCAGCCCACAGAAGACCATGCTGACCTTCAGTAGAGGCCACCCTTCACTGCAATCCTGCCTGAACAAGCCTGGAGTATGGAAAACACAGGAGAGCAAGAGGCGAAACCTTGAGGAGCAGTGAGAGAAGCAAACAGCCCAGGCATGGTGTTAAGATGGGATGTATTTTTTTTTCCCCAAGATGATTTAAAAACCAAGGCTTGATCCTGATTTTCCACCTGAAGACCTTACACAACTGGTACTGGCAACCTCTAGCTTTTAATGCCTCAGGCATCCAGGGCCTCTTTGGTTAGCCCTCAGAGAGTACAATGTTTGGGCTGTACATTCCCAAGCTGTTCTCCAGAGTTTTCACGTTTCCTAATCTATGGATGTTTAATTAAAGTTTTCATTCCCAAACAAAGACCTGAATCCAGAATCCTGACACACCACATGTAACGCTACGAACACCACTACGAACAACAACATTTTGCTCTTACTGTTTCCCTTCATGAATAATTTTAATTCTCATTCTGTGAGATGCTGTCACAGGAGTCTGGACATGATGTGTAAGATCCGCCTCAAAAAACTTGGCACAAAGGACTTGCTCAAGTGGTTATAGCCATCTTGGAGACGTATCTGATCCTCAGTGTTCTAGGGTTGGAGGCTGCCAAGATTTTACTGGCATTAGGGAGAGCAGGGTAGGGACTGAAGCACATTCACGTGGCTTCTTCTGTGTCACAGGGATTGCAGTGCACATGTTGTCCCAGAACTACATAGGAAAGCGTCCCTCTCCCTTAATTACACCCATATATCTGCTCTTGGATTCAGAAACACATTCCATCCCTCAATTCCAGGTAAAAAATGGCCTCAATTAAAATATGAGTTTTGCGTTTGGGCATCATCCCAAGCAAATCCTCCTTTTGCCTCCAGCAAATGGCTTGATTTTTCTGCAAATGGAAAGTTGCCAGGATGAAGCAAACATCATGGAGGGAAGAACATTTGGCAGGAACGCCTAAGTGACTGCCAAGTGCTGAGTCGTCTATCACTTAGAGTCAGTTCCCACTACTGCTAATTACAACTCCCATTGCTACCTCAGAAACAGAGAGAAGGAAAGCCTGCGGTAAAATACCCTTACTAGTGTTTATTTAAAGTGCAAACAGCATTAAAAAAAAACATAACAAAACAAAAAAAAAAACCAAAACCCAAACCAACAAAACCCCCACACCCAGAAGTCTAGAATTGATTTATCGAAATGGAATTCATTCCACCTTCTCTTTGTTGTGAATGAAATAACAAGAGCAAAATAACTATATCAGTTCAATAAGAGCCTGTCTGTCTGTCAGCAACCAACAGGAAGATACGACTAGGCTGCGGGGTGAACATGAATAAAACATGGCACTTCTGGACCTGTCTGAAAAATAAAGCTAGCTGATATTTTGAAATACTACCCTAAAATATTTGGATCAGGGTAGTGGGGGGGATATACTCACCCTAACACCTCCACCCACTCAATCCTGGGAATGAAGAGTTACAAGCATGCAACACCATGGGCAGACATAAGGTTTGGGGAAAACAGTGGACAGTGTATAGGGAAGAGGAAGGTCCATGTCTACGTCTTTCAAATATCCCCTTTGGTGAAAAGACCTGGAAGAACTTCAGATTCTTACGGCTGTATTGTTTGCCCTGTACTGTTCAAGGGGTTTGAGTAAGAGCTATTGAACAAGATGGAAAGACAATGATTGCTTCAAGAGCTCTTATTCAATTAGAAGTTATCGAGTCCTCCAAATTCACTTCTTTCACTGTCACTCAGGAAAGGTTTATCATGCGTGTAGGGAAGGATAATCCAGTTTGAAATTACTAGCTCTTCTTTACCCACCTTCACAGGGGAGTTGACGCCTGTAAAAGCAGTTAGGCACGTTTCAGGATTTCAGTTTTAGGTACCCAGCGCTCAACAATTCTACATGCACCCAAAAGCAAAGCAAAATCTCTGACAGTGTAGTGGAGTAGTGTCCAGTCGTCCTCACAGGCAAAGGAAGATGTTAGGCAGAAAGTTATATTTATAAATCCTACCTAAAGGATCAAGTTCTTAAATCTTTCTTTTGCTTCTTTGAGTAGATTACACACATTTCTCTTAGAATGATGCCGGGTTCCAAAGCCATGAATCTGATTGCTTTTGTAAAGAGTATTGTCATTGATTTGTATTTAAGGGTACGTTTTTGTTGTTGGAAGACTATGGAGATGTCAAGGGAGAGAGGAGAGGAGACAGGAAGCCAAATCAGGTGGCAGAGTGCAGACCCAGAAATTGGCTCGTCAAAACCTTTGTATTATAGGGAAGCAGATATGAAGCAGGGTTGTTCTCTCAGCAAGGCATTAAGCTATTTCACTCTCCTACTGCCACTTACAGTCAGATTCTGCCACCCTTCCTCCTCTTGAACAACACTATTTTAGGAGAGTACCTTCACATATGGGAATGGGGTCCCACGTACACTGAAACAAGGAAGATGCTGGATCTGCTGTCACAGTTACTTTTGGAGTCAAATGAGAGGAGGAGTGAGTTTATAATTTACCAAAAACCCAAAAGCATTTCTTACCCAGTTTCACTAGCTGAGGCAGGGAAGTATTGCTGCCTCTTTCAGTACAAGCAGTCACTGAAAGGTTGTAAATGTCCCCCGGAGGCAAGCTCAACACAGCAGTCATCACATTGCGTGTTACCTACAATAATTATAGACATGAACTCTTAAATATGACCCAAACCAGATATCCTTCCTGTAAAATTAATCTAGTCACTTAATATACTACAGAGAAAGTTCTGTGCACCACAGCAGGCGTCTTCTAGACATAATTTAGGCATGGACCAGCTCCCACGGACATCGACTGTGGAAAGCTGTAACGCTCAGCAGAACATCACAACGCAGAGAGAAGACACTCTTAGGCCTTATTTTCTGTATGACCAGTGAAAAATTAAGGAAGACAGAAAATCTCCCTCACACCAACAAAAGCATTCTTGCATCTAGATTTTTTGAGGTGTGCAAAGCGCGGAACAAACCATGTATTTGAGTGCATTGCAATGTTAGAGGAATTAAAATCAGATCAGATATCTGTAAGAGTACACAAGGCATACAGGCAAGCCTTTCTATGTCCTCAGAACTTGCAAATTAAATCCAGCAGGGCAAGTCTAACACCTACCTGGAGACCTGTTGACTTGACAATAGACCTCAGGGCCTGACTTAGTCATCTGCAAGTTTGAAAGCAGATTTGATCCAAAACTGAGCTGAGCTTCTAAAGATTGTGAATAACTTCTTCCCGCTATTTTACGGGTGAGTAATCTCCCCATTTCTCCAGGGTCATGGAGAAGGAGACAGAACTCAGCTACTGCAACAGACCATTTTCAGAGCACTTGTAGACTATCTACAAAGGGCACTCTGAGGAATCTCATGCTGGTTTTCATAGTCACTTAATTTTCAGGCTGAAGTTTTCAGTTCCAAGAAGGTTAGACAGTCCTGAATAAAACCTAACAGGACTACGCATATTAATTTTGTCACTTTGTTAAAAACTGACCAACTTCTACAGAGTCTTGGGAAATACCCAAATAGCAGGAAGAAAAAGTCATCATTGCCTGACAGTGTTACCTATTTATTTTAATAATCCCACAAGAAAATAATAATAACACCCCTAGCAATCTTAATAAATCAGATGAAGAGATTACAATATAGTATGACTTTTAAAAGAAATCATTTCTGAAAATGACTAACAGAACTCGGGAGAACAGGGATACCCTAACGCTTGCAAGTGTATACTCTTATTTACAAATATGAGCAGGACCATAAAAGTTAGCTATAAATAGGTTGTTGCAGGAATTTCCAAAAGAATACTTTATGGGGTGTATGGTCCTGAAAAGAATATAAAGACAAACATTTTAAAAGATATTCCTAACGATTTGAAGTTTTATTTGCAGATATACTCTACTATAGATACCCTCTTGTTCTAATATTTTGATTAAGCTAAAGCTACATACTCTATATTAATTTTAATTTAATATGCAATGTTTTTATATATTTATTTAATCTAAGATTTTCACATTCAATGAAGTTGAATGGCATAGAAATCAGATTTTTCCTGAAAGAACAATAACCTTACAGAGAACATGACTTTTGGAAGGAAGAGGGGAGAGGGTTGTCACAATTTTTTTAGAATTCAATTGTTGGAATATTTTATTTGTAGGAAAAAATAAAATGTGGAGTTTTCTTCCTCACTTGAAACAACGATCCAAATATTGGGAGTTCTTGCTGTTCAGAAATGTCATGTTTTTGAACAGTTCTACTAATCATGTAATTAGATTCATGCTGCAACAAGCTCCAGATGGGTGCATTCTTGCAGCCACTAGAAATCTAATGAAAGCTAGGGTGGTCCAGAAAAATCCAAGTGAAAATTGCTGACGTATTTGTGCTTATGCTGAAAATCCACTTCCAATTCAGCGTCCTCTGAGTCTTCAGCTGTAGAAGGGGAACCTTGAGAAAAGCGACTAGTCTGTCAATGATTAAAAGATCCACAGTGGTGTAGAAGACAGTCACAGGCCACAGGCTGTATGAAGCCACGCTGCTGGCTGTATACGTTCCTGAGCTGCAGTGCTCCTCTGCTGTGCTCAAACACTGTATGTCCAGGGGCTGCTCTTTTGCTTCAGGTTAAACATGTATCTCGACACCCTGCAGCAGCATGACTTTAAGCCATAATTGGAAACCCCAGATTTCTTTTTCTAAGGGATTCTTAAACGTGCTCAGATTTCATGACAATACGCCAAGAACACATCTTAACATCTGGAAAGTTTCCTAAGAAGTGCATACATTCTGGGTGAAATTCTCATCCCGTCAGTTAGCAGAACCGGTATTTAAACAGAAAATGAAATCCACATAATTTATAAGGATGTCTGTTTGGTAAATTCAGAAAATGGGAAGTTATAGTACCTGACCAGAATGAACTAAAAAAAACTTAGCTAGTAGTGTAGTCTGGTTATTATTAAATAGAGGATCATAGCTGTTCACTCAAAAATACTCTTTATGTTTTGTTGCTTGCAGCTCAGAAGTCTAATAAGCTATTTTTAAATTCTCACCTAAATTATCAATAATTACTCAGCTGGACCACCATAGAATCATTTTGTCCACTGGCTCTTTTGAGAGCTGAGTCTTCAGAAGTGCTTGCTAACACTATGACGTTACTTTAACTGATCGGGCTTCTACCAAATCTTAATCAACTTGCTTAAACTTTGTTCAATTTAACAACTCAATGAAAAAAATTCAGAGGAATGTGTGACTCCTTCCCCATTCATACTTACGCTCTTCTTGATTTTTTTCTTTCCTTCTGCAATGACCATCCAATGCAGCATTCTGGAATGAGAAAGGTCAGTACCATCTCCTCCATAGGTCCAGGTGACATACAAAAGGTGGTTGTAATATTCTATGGAGGTAATCTCAGGTGCCACTGGTGCTGAAGGAAGAAGGCAAATGTATTACAGACAGGGTCTAACACAATTGGTTAACGGGCCCAGTAATAAACTTCTGCCAAAGGATGCTGTTGGGAAAAGAGTCATAAAGATAGCAGAAACATACTAGTAAAAGCATCTCTGCTACCTTAAAGAAACCAAAATTGGCATTTATCTAGAGGATATTCCAAACAAAAATATACTTTTGTTTGCTATCTTTCAGTTTAAAAAAAATCATGAAGCTACTGGCTGATATAAACCGGTTTTTAAGTCATTTACAAACACAACTGGAAATGAAGCTAAAAAACCTGAGATATTGCTTCAGATAGCACTGAAAAGAAATGGCAGTCAGTCAGAAATACAGAATTGTCACACTGAATAATTTAGATAGCTTTTCCATCTGAAAAAAATCTCTCCTTTTCACTGAGTTTGTGTCTTCCTAGGAGGAAAACTCCACACCTTCGGTTTTCCAAAGAACATCTTTTTGCATGAAAAGTTTTGGCCACGTTTGTTCCTGGGGTGAAAGTCCCACCTCCACAGAAGGCCCCAGTCAGCTAAGAACCACCTAAGCACCAAATGTCTAGTCTACAGGCAAATGGTAGTTAATCATTAGGCATTAGGTGAAGCAGCTGTTGTCCATCCTCTTCCTCCGTGCACCCAGCTCCTGCCCAGCTGGACCCTGAGTTGCACGGCTCAGGCTGCCCCACTGCAGCCCCCTTGGTTTGATGGCTTGTCTTGTGCTGGAGCTGCCAGCAAGTCCTTGGCTCCCTGTGCAACCCAAGAAGAAAGAGAGCAGCCTCCAGGGCAACTCCTCTCCTCCTAAAATAGGTATTTAAAGGAGTAAGAGCATTACCTGGTTAATCGCAGAGGGAGTTTAGCTGGTCAGCTCGCCTCGACTGCCTAATTCAGAGGTGCAGGTTCCCAGTTAGGGGGGATTTAAATTAAAAACGAGTAGAGACCCAAAAGTCAAAGTCAGTAATCGGTAAAGATCACAACCTCCTCTCAAAGTTGCATTTTAACCTGGGTGAAACAGGGAAGTGTGAGAATCTGTGTGCTTGGCAGACTCTTTAGGAGTACCACAGGGAAGATGATCCGGAATTCTTGATCGTCCTCTGCACAAGCCCCTTGGGCCCAGTGTGTTTGTGCAAAGGCAGCTGAGACGTGACCGCCCAGCGAGAGGACCCTTCCCACCACCAGCAGCCCTGGGCTCAGGACAGAGCTCGGATCTGTTTGAAGGGGCCACAAGATGTCACTGCTGCTTTCACGAAGGCTGCTGTGACTTTTTGCATCGAGACATCCCTTAGTGATCAGATTTACTGAAGTAATCGCTAAGGCAGGCAGCAAATACAATGCACGGACAATTTAGACCCATTTAGAAACGTTTAGTAAGATTACTGCTGAAAATGTCCTTTTATACTGTTGAGAGGAAGCAACGCTATTTAGTAGAAAATCTTTAAAGTAATGCATTTATTTTTTTTTTAAATTTCTAGAGTTCCAGGCTGTCCCTACACAAGGATTCCGTACAATTTAAAGTCACAACTGGCATCAATCTTACACACCAATAATTATTTCCTCCTATAGCTGAACACTGACAGCAGACTTTTGCTGCTAATGCCCATACAGCTGGTTGGCTTTAGGTGTCTGTCAACAAACCTCCAGGACGTGTGACACGAGACCAGAGGGCCACGGCTTGCGTGACTGCCTTCCTTAGTGCCGTGTTCCACTGGGAGCCCAGTGGCATAGAGAAGCTGTAGGAATTTACATCCTGCTGCTGACCTGGCCTGAAGTGACAGCTGAAAGCATCCATGGGACCAGCAGGTGGGATGGTAGTTGCCAACACCAAGAGTCGGTCGTTCTTACTCTTCTTGCTGCTCCGAAGCTAAAAGCATTCTCATCATAAAAGCAAATGGTGGTGGTCTAAAGTGCCCTTGCTTACGGTTGCTTTAAATCCAGCTGTTTACAGCAGGTGGCATTAAAAACTCATTAGTCACCACAGCAACACTTGGCAGCGCCACAATCTCTCTCCCACATTAAAACAACAACCTGCAACTGTTGCTGCAGGGGCCTGAGAGAACAAATGCTGTTTATGACAAGCCTCTGGGATCCTCTAAATTTCCCCTCTTCTCCTGGGGACATCTGAGCAGTTTTGCAGGGGAGAGCTGTAGATCATCTGCTCTCTTGTAATACCCTTTTTCATCCCAGGTACTGCAGTTCAGAAAAGCCCCAGCCCCGCTGTAGGCTCCACACGAGCTGTGCGATCCCGTGACAGGGAATTGGTTTTCCTGCTCTGGGCTTTCTGCAAGGTGTGTTCCCAAACTCCCAGATGATCCTTCTGCTTCGTTTTAAAAAAAAATCTAGCTTGTGCTCCAGGTGCAGAAGTTAACTTCCCAGCTACGCACAGAAGAACTGACAGATGGCATGCCGTCAAGATGACGACAAAGCCTTCATTCTAGTATTTTAAAATTTAGGGCTTTTTGGTGGGGCTTTTTTTTGATTGTTTTAATTCCTGGCAACCTGCGCAGGGAACGTAGCGCTGTTCAGAATGACGCAGAAAGGGACCAAGCACTCCGTGAGACCACCCGTTCCCTCTCTGGAAAGAAAGAGGCTGAAAGGTGATAAAGAACTCTGGAGTCCCCTGGTAACTTGAAAGAGTGAAAAGGCAGCCCCTACTGGGGACAAACACATCAAACCTGCAGACATGAAAACCTGGCACACTACTTTCTCTCAAGTTAGCAGCCCCTGGACAAAACTGAAGAGATTGCAAGAAATAAGGCAATCAGAGGACAGGGGTCTATTTAACACTCACGTTCAATGGTGACCATCTACCGATAAGCGCTTGTAATTCGATCAAATCAGATTTCTTTGTTCCCTTCAAATGTTGTGATCCGGCTCGCCACAATTCAACATTTTCATCAGTCCTCTGAAAGTGAAAGCACCTCTGGCGAGCTGCGCCAGTAACGTGGCTACTGGCCGAAGAGCCGAGGACTGGGACACGGCTGTGGTTTGAATTATTGGCCCCTACACTGCTCAAACGAAATCTCTTTCAAAGTACCAGGTGCAAAGTTGAGCCTTTAGGAAAAAGACACGCAGACAACACTTCCCAAATGATAAAATTCGGTCAGAAGACACAGAATAGAAGTAAATCAACACAGACCTCCAGCGCGATGCCGTAGTAAATGCAATCATCTAGAGGCACAAACAGGAGAGCACTGAATAGGGAGCTGATTTTTCCCTCTGTAGCAGTATTCAGCAGGCTGGTATTACACTTTCAGTTTTCTCATAATTTGGTAAAGATGGTAATAATTAGAGAGGCAGAGTGGGGAAAAAATGTAACATGAAAAAATGCCTTGCAGTAAGAGCACCTGAAGAATCCAATGGGAGGAATATACTTACAGAAAAGAGTAAAATCTAAATGATGTATAGAAAGGGAAAAAAGCTTTGTGTCTCTTCAATCAACAAGACAAAAGTGTAACAAGTATTATGGACTGGATATTAAACCAAGAAAAATTCAAATCAGAAGCAAATGATAAACCTTTGATAATACGTGGAATTAAGCATTGGTACACTTTTCCAGTTGGATATTTTCTGGATATTTTCACTTAAGACCAGGCGACCTTTTTGAAGAGAGGTTTTGCCAGTCATAAATGGATGACATTATCTAAGAGATTCATCCATTTCTGATTTTGTCTACATCTACTAGTTAAGGAGTTGATTTATTTTTCATCCAATAGCAGTAACAATCTTTACTTTTGCCATACAGAGAGATCCAGACTGATCCTAATGATGGCTTGTATTTTAAAACAACCTTAATCTCCTTCATTTCTGCTGCAGGTTTCTGGAAACACAATATTGAAGTGTAAGGGCCCCACTGGAACATTTCCACTCTAAAACAGTGAACCTGGTACCCTAATCAGTTGGAAAAGACATTTCTCCCTTCATACAGCAACCAACCAGCTGGAAAATTACTTCCTTATAGTGCTACAGGAAAGTTGATTGATGACAAAGGACAATGAATATCACTGTAGACCCTTCGCAGGGCGCTGGTGGGTGCTATGAGTTTCTGATACACTGGAGAAGTGCCAGAGTTTGTCAGTAGCGTAGTTTGGGATCAGATATCTCAGGATGGAGAGTTTCTGCTGGCTTTGGTGGAGCTCAGACTTAACCCACTGATAATTTTTCTGTTGTAGCTCTGTCAAGCATATGCACTATATTAATTCATCATTGCAAATGGGTCTTATTCCATTCCTTCCTTAGTTAGTTACATCTTTTTAGCCTCTCACCTAAAAGAAAATCTGGGTTTAGGCTAGTATCTGCTTTGGATGGAGTGGCTGGGACCTTGCAGGCTGATTTTCCTTGTAATTTGATTTCTACAGCTGGAAAAGAAGAGCGAGTCATACTTTATTTCCTCTCACAATGCATCTGAATTATTTATTGCTTTTGGTCACCTTCTGCAAGGTGAACTAAACATCGGCACATAAAACCGAAATGGTTCAATAGGGAACTTTGATTTTAACCAGCCTGGGTGCCAGGAACATGTGGCAAGACGCTACCAGGAGCTCTGATATGTTGTGTTCCTCTCCCGCTCATCTGTTTGACACATCAAAGGTTTGAACCCAAAGCATCTCCCAAGAGACAATGGAGTGTGTTAAACGCAGAGCCGGACCCAACTGGAAGTGGGCAAGCAAAAACCATCCAGCAGAAAAGACAAAGCTGGAGGGTGAGAACAATATGCTACAGAACGTGCTACCTGCCCAAGAGTGCAGAACTCTACTCCATTTTATCTAAGATCCCAGTGGATCCCTGGGAGGGGGAAAAAGGAGGGGAAAGTATTTGGAAACATCACAAACATACAGAAAAATGTTTCATAATATTAGCAAACCTAAGAATTCAGATTACTATCCACCCACTGGCCCTCACTGGAGCCCCATATTCAGCTGATGAAGGACTGGAACAAAGAAATCAAACACTGTGATTTGCACAGGAAAAAGTACACATCTTAATTTAAAGCAGTCCTCAGAGCTTTCTTTAAAAGAAAAGAAGACAAAGCCTCGCTGTTAAATACCCTAACTTGCAAGTACCCGCAGGTGAAACACAATATCCAAGTCAGATTTTTCCCAGCACCTCAGCTCCTGGGAGTATTTCCACAGTCTTTTCAGACGGCTGCTTACCTGTTATGAAGCTGATGGTGGAGCTGTCACAGCAGCTCAACTCTGGATCCCCCCAGGTCACCATGGTGACCCGGAAATTGTAATACCATGCAGGCAGCAGGTTAGCTATTCTCTATAAAAACGACAAAAGACAAAGAGCAGCTCAGGAGAAATGTCTCCAGCATGAGATGTAAGTTACAAATCACGACAATGTTTATAAACCCAGTGCCCACACACAGGGCATTCAGTTTTCCTGAGCTCTCATTCTTTTGGTGGAATTCTCTGCAATTTGGCATTTGAAATTTATTCGAAACTCTGTGCAGTGGGAACGAACACGGTTGCGACGGCTCTGGTGGTTATCCACATGCACATGGTCCCAGGTCCTACCCACCACAAGGAACTCCCACACTGGTTACCAGGGCGGCTGGAACGATTCCCGCAGAGCAACCTTCCATCGCAAAATTCTACTTTGATGAAAGCAGAGTATTTAATTGGAAAATGCAGACTTTTCTGTTTTGATTAAATAGGTTTTGAGAATAAATTAGAAAATGGTTTTGGCCCAGATATTGTCACTTCAAAAGACTTATTTTTTCCAATTTCAAAACCATATTTCACTCTCTATTATCACTTATTATAAATGAAATAGGAATGAAATATAAATGAATGATGAGACATAAATTGTACCTATAAATACAAATGAGATATAAATTAAGTATAACATTCTATATATTTTATATGTAACATTGAAGTTAAAATTCAAATAATTCCATTGACAGCACAAAACACTTCAAATATTTAATTTGATGCTTAAATGAAAAGCCTCATGATATTTTTAAAACTAAAAATAAAAACAAATCATAAAAAATGAAAATTTTTGACAAATTGGAAATTGCTACTTTTACAGATCTCTGCTGTTTGCAGTGGCCTTTTCTTTTCCAGAAACTACAAGGCAATCCAAATATAAGGTTTGTGTACTATTCTCTTTATGTTTTTTAGAAAAAGCTATATCCAATTAACACTAAAACACTGAAGCTGCTTGGACTTCTTCTGACATCACCCTTGTGTAATATTGACAATACCAACATAGCTTTGAGAGTTTTTTTTTAAATAAGATGCAGAGCACAAAATGAACAAAGCAACTAAGCAGAGTGAAAGAGCAAATTCAGCTCCAAAAGTTCTCAACTAGTGATAACCCTTCAGGGTATAATTTTTGGTCTAAGCTATGAGATATCTTGACTTTTGATTCTCCTGCCTCCCCACTGGGCTTGACACTGTTGCTCCAGAATGCAGCACTCAGAGACGTCACTAGATCATCAGAAAATTTGTTGGCCGTGGTAGGACTCTGGAGCACCGCTAGCGAACCCAAACAAAAACTCAGCAATACCTACCTATGTGCTAAATGTCATGATAGAAGAGCAGGGAGACGCTCTTCTTCTAATTCTTGTTTACCCTTTAAAATTATTCTCTAAGAAAGGCTCACTTTAGCTGCGATATAGCACTGTTGTATATCAGACTGAAATTCAGACAAAGGAATTCCAACTTGAACAGGATTTGCAACAGTAAGGGACAATATCATCTCATTTTCTAATGGACCATGTTAACTCTGGAAGATGGAATCATTTCTAAGATGACTCGGATCCCTCAGGTTTTAATCTAATTGTGCTGAGTCATGATTACAAGATATTAATTACTCATTTGGTAAGTTATTTTTGTTTTTAATTTCCCTGGAGACTTATGTGCTAGATTTACAGTCACGTACCCAAGACAGTTAAGACGCTGTAGCCAAAATGACTCCACAAATGGTACTATGCAAATCAATTACAGTAAATCACTACGGCTCTCACAAGCAGCAAAAGTTATTGCTATCCTATTTGCATACTCATAAGTTTCTAAATAACTAATTTCAGCTAAAATTGCTCACTGTCTTGTGGTATGGCAAAGCCTGGATAAAATCTGTTCACCTCTAGGAACACATGGAAAGGAAGAGGAAAATTTCACTCTATTTCTGTTGAATACCCAATCTCGCAAGAACGTGTGTATGTATAAGTATGTGTCTGCTCTTCTAGAGACCGGTCTCCACCTAGCTGAAATCCTGGCGTAAGTCTTCATAACTTCAGAAACACGATGGCTACTTTCACAAGAGCATCTCTGCAGCTAGGCCTTCCAGATGGCACACTGCAAGACTAGCCCGCAAGCCCCAAATCCATATTATCAGTATTAATTATGTAGATAAGGCTTTGGACTACTCCCCTGGAGGAGATGATGGAGTTTTTTAAAGCCTTGACTGACAAACTGACCCACAAACTGAAGCTGCCTCTGGACTCATTTGTCAACAAAGAGAAGACTCATCACTCTGCTTAAAATTTAACATGGTTCAGCTGGCGTCCCCTTACTTTAGAACAGAAAATGCCTCTAGCATCCTGGCCATTTTCTCTGCTTTGCCTGGAAAAATGTGCCAAGCTGAAAGGCATATACACATATTCATGAGGGAAATGCTGGGCAAAGAAAGGTCACAAGGTGCCAGGGCCACACAGACACGGGAAAGCAATAGTCAGGAATGGTCACTTTACCACGGAGGCAGTTAAAGAGACGGTTGCTGCTATTTCATAGTAGGTTGTCCACTCAGAGGTCATCGTTGACGGGTTGAAGTAAAACATTTCTACAACATATTTCCTGAACACCCCAAGGAAGGGTCTGTTCCAGCTCAAAACCACAGCAGTAGGTCCCAGAGGGTAAAGTGTCAGATCCTTTATTCCAGTGGGCACTATAAACCAGAAACCATGGTTAGTAATGTGTGCATTATCACTTACACTTTATTTTAAAACAGTACCTTTCCTTAACCAAGTTCTACCCATTTCTGGTTTGTTCCTGACTTTTAAATCCCAACAAGTTCCTTGTCACAAGCTGTGGAATACCAATTTTCAGCATTTGTTCTCCAGTTTGTTATGTCTACTTTTCCAGAGATGGCTAGAGGCTACTTGGTGTTGGCTGCTTAGCTTGAGATAAAGTACAGGGCTTTATCAACAAACGGAGGGTTCAATTCTACTTTAAAAATCAGTCTATTTAGGAGATACTTCAAGTTGCTCAAAACCAAAAGCATCGAAAGTCATAATACTTTGAAAGATAAAGGCTATCAGAAGAAACAGTTTTTATGTCTATCCCTCCTTCCCCGGGGAACCTGAAGGTTCTGTCATGTAATGCTGTTCTTGCCTCACAGATGATGCCAGTGAGAAATAGAAGTCAAATGATTTGAAAAATGTCACATAAGGGTCAACTCCTGCAACCTTTACTTGTCTGGAAAGCAATTATTCTTCATGACTTAACTGAGGTTACTTAAATAAGTTCTTTGCTAACATTTGCAAGGGTTGCAGAGCCCCAGCTATGGCATGCTGGGTCAGAGCCGAGACCGGCACCCAAATTACTTCAGCCCATGTTAGCACAATTGCCTTTCCCTTCATAAATCATTTACCACATCTTTGTTCTGCTTTCTCTAAAGTGTTAATACTAACCCAGTGAAAGTGAGGCTTAGGATAAACATGGGGAGAATTGAAAACTTTTACAAGTATTTTTAATCTTATTTCAGTCTCATTCATCATTAACCACTACTAATAATTTCACAGAATAGTTTGTTTTGCAGTTCTACTATTTTAATATCAGGATATTCGATTTGATATAGGAACTGAAAACTTATACAACTGATGTTTTACTCCATAGAAACATTCCCTTTATAATAAGAAACCTATGAGATATTTTGTTTAGAAACTGATTGATATTTTGAGTTTAGTAAGACCCTTTCATGGTTGTGAGGCCACACAAAAGTGAAGAAAATGCAGGAACTTATTTACTTTGGGAATATATGATTTTACTTTCTCCAGTGAAAATAGAATGTTGCAGATTTCTGAAGTAACTGCAGTGAGGGATAAAATCAAATGCATTCGTAAAAATTGTCAAACGATAGCGATTTTAATAATTAAGTATGTAGATATATTTGCTTACTATTTTTCCTTTACTGAAATATATCATACTGTCTTTTCAAATTTTTATTCCGACCTAATTTATGAAAACTTAAAAAAAGATTGCCTAGAATGAAAGGGCTCTCACCATATTCACTAGTCTGCACATTTGCTTTCATTTAAGGATTCAATTCTAAACAGGCTAACTTTGCCTTTTTCTGTTTCACTTTCCTCCCTACATCACAGCGAGGAAGCAGAATGAAAACTTCTGAAGATCTCTGGCTTTCAGTCACCTGCTCTCCCACAAAGCAGACCATTTGTTAAAAGGAACAGCTGGGTGATTTAGGTTAAATATTTTTCTGCAAGTGTAACTCTGTACGCTGAATCTCTTTCTCTTTGCCCATTCTTTTCTTCATACATTTTGTTAAAATGGTAACCTTAACAAAATAAATGATACTACTAAAAGATACTGAATTCTATCCGAAGTGATTATTTAGGAGCTTGGTGTAATTCTGTATTACAGGCAGCAGCTCTGCCTGTTGGCCATAAAACCACATTCTTGAAAATGTTACTCTCAGTCTCAGAGGGTTCTTCCTATCCTCAAATCTCAAAGCAGAGAACATCAAGATCCCCTGTTAAGTTCAAGAAGATCAAGGAGTGCACAACTGAAGGTGGTGATGGTCATGTAGTACCATAGGAGATAAGCTAGATCTCCTGACTCTTAGCACTGTGGCTGTCAGACTGCGCCACATTACATCCTTCATAAAGCACATTTGCAACAAATGTCTTAACAGCACTCCCACGGACTTCGTGAGACAGTGGGAATAAATCACGTGTAGGAATCACTCACATCTCTCCATGCATCACAGACTACCTGCAGCTCAGGCTGGCTCCACTTAAGCGAGGTGACTCCCACCCTAAATGACACAGACGATGAGCACTGCTAGAGATAATCATACATTCAGGTGTCCGAGGGTGAACATGGTTCTTTCCACAGGGCCCTGTGTGCGTGAAGCCTGGCCATAATTGCTTTTTAGGTAGGTTTAGTAATAATAACCTTTAAATGTGAAATATCTACCTTCTGAAGAAGTGTTTTACCCACCTCAGAAATGGGATAGACAACGCAAGAAAAACAGTCTCAAGAAGCATTTGTTACATTTGAAATAACCAACACGACATATTTGTACTCCTTCATGGGCTCTAGGGCTTAATGAATACACCACACCTATTTAAAACCAATCCAAACCAAAACACACAGCGAACAGCAGATGCAGGTTTTACCAATGGAAAATGTAACAGGATCAGAAGGCGGTCCAACCAACGGTCCTTTCCGTAAGTAAACCACAACTTGGTACTGTGCACCAGGAACAAGATTTTCAATGAGGCTGCTACTTGAGTTCACCTAATGGGAGGGAGGAATAAACCAGATATGAGGTATTTGCTTGGTTACTTAAAATATTGAGACTGTACATGATGTACTCTGTTTACCAAAGGCATGATTCTGAAAACAGTGGCATCAGAAGGCAAAACTCCATTCATTAAGCCCAAAATGGCAAAACTGTGAAAAGACTGACAAATGGTCTGACTCGGAGAATCACACTTGCTTCGCTGTGCAAGGTCAGCTGTCACACTGCAGACCCACTCTCCTCTACCATCAAAGTTTATTGAAATACTCAGGCTACAATATTCATATTGAGGCGGTGCTATTTATAGTACTTAGACAGTGTGTTTTTAATAAAAGCTACCTGATTCATCTGGAGCTATGTGAGCTGCAGGCGGTGTTATGGGAAAGCTGTCTTCCAAATGCAAGTGTTAAATGACTGCATGGTGAAATCAGAGAGGAATTACTTTTCCACCTCTCCCGCACAGCGCGATGAAACCTCACTAAGGACCTTATGATTTTTCTTTTCAGCTTGAAACATCACCATTAAAATTGCTGCTGTGGCACACACCAGGTATCAGTCAGAGCAGGAGGCGGAATGCCTGACCAGGTGATTCCTGGTCTGATTCAATAGGAAAAGTCTTATCTCCTGAAGAGCCAGTTCACAGCAAATGCACAAAATGGCTTTGGGGAAAGGACTTCATGCAGCCCCTTCTGGAACTGCAGGCTGATATTTCCTACTAATATTTTCTTTGCAACCTTTCCAAAGTCTGTATCATAGCCACCTTTGCACTGGTACTTTATTGCAATTCACATGACTTCGTCAGTGCCAGCACAGATTTAGTGAGGAAGGGAATTTGTCTTTAACAGCTGCTTTGGAAAGCTAAATCACTTTTAAATCACGCACAATGGTAGAAACGAAGAGAACTTTGCACTGAATTTTGCCCTTTTCAGTTTGTTGAGGAGAGTTCAAACCAACAGACAGTAATAATTCCAGGTATAACAGGCTGGTAAAATTTGATTAGAGCTGGTGTGAATATTTGTAATGAGAAAAAGAAAAATAATTTAGCCCTTTCCTCCTACTTGAAATAAACACATTTACTTTTACAGATAAATTGCTTATTCACAGATTAGCTTTAAGTACTTGTTTTTAAGATTGCAGACGAATTTTGTATTATTTCCTTTAATCATGTGTATATTTGCTATCTCTAGTTTATAATTGCATAGTATTGCTTTGCTTCCTGACGTCATGACTTTTAATAAATGAAAGGAAAGTAACTCAAGGAGATTGCAAACTGATTCTGAAAAACAATTCTCAGATTGTCAGCTAAAGCCATTTGCAAATGCTTAAGTTCATGGAGAGTCTTGGAATGGAACCCAAAACATTTTGACAAATATTCATTTTAAAAGACATTTTTAAAGGATGCAGACACCCTGTATCAATTAACTTGCAGGGCTAATCACAAATTTGAAGGAGATGAAGATTTACTGGGAATGTCCTTTCATTCCCATGGGCAAGCTGAGGGTGCAGCAGGTCAGCACTGAAGTCCTTTGCAGACGACTTCATCACGCACACTTAGGGTGCCAGACAGAAGTTGTGGCACTGCTCAGAAAATGGCCTTACCAGCATCTTGGTAAGGTAACTGAGATGTGGGCTACAACATCTTTATAACTGAAGCTGCATGCCACTGATCCATCATAGCCACAAGATCTCACATGGGGTTGCACTCACTAAGGGTTTCAAGTAACAGAGAACTGTCATATCTGGGGGTTCAGGATTATTGATCATTATAAACATGTCCCATATGGCAGCCCTAAAGAATTACCATCCATCCAAATCACAGGCAGCCTGGATTGTTATTTACTTTGCAGAGCTGACATCTTTTTTGATAGATGAAAAGAAAACCTGACTTCTGATCACCTCTAAACTTCCAGAGAGTTTAGTCAGGTTCTGTATTCATACATAGGAAATCTAAGAAAGAATTTATGCAAGTTTGATGACAGTCATGCATGTGAGCACTTAATACAAATGTATTACAGCATATACCTAAGAGTTATTACAATATGGCACCATTTTGCCTACTGCCACTGTCTCGGTTTCAGCTGGGATAGAGTTAATTTTCTTTCTAGCAGCTGCTGTGTTTCAGATTTGGTATGAAAGGAATGTTGAGAATATATATGGTTTCAGTTGTTGTCAGGTGACGTTTATATTAGTCGAGAACTTTCTTCATCTCCCCATAGAAGCTTGCCAACCAAATATTCCTTTCCATAGACGCCATCAGTATATAAATGGCAGCTGGCCAAGAGACAGGAACCCATTGCCGCATCAGATGGGGTGGGCAACCAATCGCCGGGTGGTGAGAGTGACTTGTGTTGTGTTGCTTTATTTTGTATATTCTTTTACCATTATCGTTGTTGTTATTATTATTGTTGCTGTTATTTTCTTTTCCCATTATTATTCTATTAAATTGTCTTTATCTCAACCTATGAGGTAGTTTCTTTTCCCTTTCCCCTCCTTTTCTCCCTCTTCTCCCCACCCTTCTTGCAGGGGGGAAAGGGGGAGAATCGAGCGAGCAGCTGTGTGGTCCTTGCTGCCAGCTGGGGTTAAACCACAACAGCCACAAAAACGTCTCAAAGGGTACAACATAACTCACAAGCTTGAACAGAGGAACAGAAATATAACTTTAAGACTACTGTGGTTTACTCTACATTTTCATTCCTGAATGCTGTGCTCTTCCCTCTGCTCTGCATCAGTTATGTCCCTTTAGATTGGAGAAGGGAGTCCCTACCTCTGTGCTCTGCAGTCCTGAACCTGGTAGGGCTCTCGGGCATGACAAACCCAAACAGCAAGGTGATTAGCAATTTTTCACCCCGTGTTTGAAAAGGCTCCAGCTTCCACCACCTACCTCAGTGCAGTAGTGCTTTTCAAGCCTTTGACTTTCTTTTTGCTTCTGACAGGTCAGGGATACCACAGACACGATGGTGCCGTTGCCGCCACTCTCTTGTGATGCTGTCCAGGACGTCAGGGCAGTGGTGGAGCTTAGCACCGTCACGGTTACATGCTGGGGTTTCTCAGTGAGCTCTTCTATCCATTCACCTGTGGGGCCTGGGACACGAACCAAAAGCACATTTGAACATGCCACTCTACGCATTTGAGGCACTGAGGTTAAAACATTCTTTCATGGGATTATTTAGCACTGGTGAAAGAGGCTGGACTGGCAGCCGTTCATCTCCACGGCCCTCCGGCAGTGAAGCTGGTAGCCCCTGGGAACCAGCCTGTGGCTGGTGCTATTTCACCTGGAGCAGAGAAGGAGATAATGAGAGAAACTTCACCAAAAAATTCAGATTGCAGTATTCTCTGTTGCTCACCAGAAACCATCCAGCAGTAAACATCCTCCAAGAGAATGTTCAAAAGCGGTAACATCCAATAATGTACAGAACATTGACAAATATTAAAGGACAAGCACGCAGTTTTTTTCACCTCTCCACACACCAATCTACCTTCCAAGCGTACTACAGCCTTGAAGTGTGAAAATTGAGTTCACGGTGGTTACCACACTGAAGAATCTCATTCTCCATCAAACTTTTTGAAGCACTTAGTAAAGAACACAGGCTTAAATATAGATAAAATAAAAATTTGGAAAATAACTTCAGCTAGACTTGGTCAAAATTCCAGATCGCATGAAAAATGTCAACTTTTCTTATAAGTGACGCTGGTGACAGCTCTCTCCTTGACATCCCTTTCCTCCACACAATTCTAATGGGACTTTAAATGTATTGAGAAAATAAAAGAAATGCCAGAGCAAGAATTTGGTGTAAGATCTACCCATAATATTTGACATTCCAGGCTGCTATCTGGGTGCAAAAAAAAATATTGTGTAATACAAGCCAACAATTTGACAGGATGATTCACTGACCAAATGCTACAAGGATATGATAAGGTTGAAGCTGTGAGCAAAATTTATCCATGACAGCAGACCCACACCTACTCAGGTAAAAGGAGGAATTAGATCATTAGATTTGTCTCTGGAGCCAGTGGATGTCTGTGTAGCTCTTACAATTCAGAAATTTTTTCAGCATTGACATTAAGGGAACTGATATACCTCATGTCACGGCCCAAAGTTGTAGTCCCCACTTAAAAAGCCTACTTGATTATAGCCATAAAGGGAAATGGAAAAACAATTCCACCTTAAGAGTACTTGTGCACATCTCAAATCCCTGAATATCCTCATGTGTTACATGTAAAATGGAAATATTTGTTACATTCCTGCAACATCTCAATCCTTTATACCCAATGAGATACAAGTTCATCCTTAATCTAGCAACCCATACACCTATACATTGAATTAATGTTTTCTCAGGTCTCTGTCCCCAGTTAGTAGACTTCATGGAGGACGCTGTATTGCATGATGCTTAACGGAAAGAAGTCACAGCTTGTAAAACAGAATAATATTTGGTACTAATAGCAATGCTACATAATTTATTTTATATACATGTACACTTACATACACTTTAATGCTTTCCATATCATGAAGCTGTCTAATAACTATTCCTAAATAAAACCAGAAGACAGTGAAATTAAACAGCAGAGACCCTTTCTCTCGTGTCCCATTTCCTATTTTCTCTTTGTTTTCCACGTACTGTTTCTTTCAACTATAAAGTTGTTAAAAACATAGGAGTGATAGTGGAATTCAGTTACATTGCAGTCAGCATTATGACAAATTTAAGCTTAAATAGTTAATATTTGTAAATGTTACAGGTTACTAAAGACAAAAATTTTGTTAGCAATGGAGTTAAGTACTTGAGTACCTTTCCTTTTACTATGAATATTTCTGCCAGCCTTAGCTACATTGTCTTGTTGGAGCATTCATGACTCGGGGGAGACGCTATCCTCCCACATGTAAAATTGCGTTGTGCTGCAAGTATTCCCCCATTGGGGTATTTTGTAGGGTGTATCTATTTCCTTTTTTGGAAAAAGGCACAAAGGTGACCAGAAGGATAATAATCTGAATTCACCAACACCTGTCCCACTTGCTTATCTAATTGTCAGTCATGATATTAGCTTACACAGTAGTGTATTATTACTTTGTCTTTTACTAAATCTTCAGCTAAGAATCCCTGGGATCCTACAGGGAAATAATAAATCACTTGTTCTCCTCTGAATTTAGCAGGCTGAACTATTTCATCTACTGTAATTCACCCTGTGTTCTCCGTGTAATTTCGGAGTTCGGTGTTTAATTGCGCAATTCCCACACTCTCAGCCGGAGATTCCCTTCATCCTTAACCCGCTACATACAGCCTCCAGGAGAAAGAAAGGTAAATATTTTCAAGAATCTCTATAAGAACCGATTTAATTCCTGGAATTCAAGCCTCCCTTTGAAAGATGTAAGAGAGGAACCTGTTTCAGTGGGCTGCTTCTGGACACCGGGCAATGGCTCTATCAAATCCCTCATCTGTTTTCAGTTCTTAGCTCTGCCAAGATGGTTCAAGGAAGGCCCATCCAGGCAGGATATAATGTATTGGCACTATATTTCCTTCGCTGGCACAGGGAATTCCAGAAGACCAGACTCTTCCACTTGCGCAGCAGATGCCATAGCTACCACAGTGGTCAGACTCCACACACTATAGTTATATTGGTCCAGGAGACAAAGTCAGATTTGTTGAGATACTTACTGATATAAAAGCTAAGCGTCTTTGTTGATTGACTTCCACGAACCTCACAAGAGCCAGAAGAGCTAAAAGTTGTTACAGACAACTTATATTTTCCTGGTTCTTTCAGTTCAGCAACAAATTTGTGAGTGTCCTCACTTACTGTCAAAAATTCCGTGGAGTTCTCTAAATCAGGAGAGAAAAAAAAGTGCAGATTAATTGAAATTTGAAAGGCTCCAGCCACCGAGAAAATGATTTATATCAGAAATGCTAATGCTGTTTCTGCTGTGGGATTAAAAGGTATCCAAAAGGACTGGATTTATGTGAGTAGTTTTCCTTCTCGCCATCAGCACAAGAGTAATTAATGATTAAGGTTGCAATATGGGTGTAGAGGAACAATAAACCCAGGACAAATTTTCATTCAGTAATAGGGATGACAAAATAAGCTTGCCATGACTGTACAAGTGAAAAACAGCATGGCATGGAAGGAAAGGAGCTTCCAGTTTTCTATCTATTACCTTTTTATTCTGAAAAAAAAAAGTATTTGCCCTCAGCGTGGGAAGGCTTATCAAAACTGCTTTTCAGGAAATAAAATCCATTTGGAGAAAACAGATTTTAAACCAGAAAATCTTTAAGCAACATGACTATTTTATTGCATCTCCATCACTTGAAAAGTCTTCCCCTTCTCCATCTCAGCCTCCTCGTGGCCTAAGGAGTACATTCAGTAGCAGTCCTCTGAGACAACTGTTAATCCGAATGTAGACCATCTTTTCTCTATGCCCTTTCCAGCTGAGGTCCCCCTGAAAACCTTTCTTAGTGGCTAACAAAGCTACACGATATAATTTACATTCTTTGAATCAAATTTCTGTCAGCTTGTTTCTCCTTTCTCTGATACCAGGAGGGACTTACATTAATTGCAATGTAAACAGTGCAGCAATATGTAAAACACTATAAATCTCATTTAACAAAACAGACTTGCAAACTGCAATTTACCCCTCCCCCTTACGTTTTATAAAGCCCAGCCAGAACTAGATGCTAATCAATGCAAGAAAGTTCTCAAGAACTCCAGGAGATCTAATAAAGCCCGCTGAAGCAGAGTACTAGGCAATTAATAATTTGTAGAGGAGACAATGCATCAATGGAATTACAGAAAAAGGGGTATGAAAAGGGTATAAGGCTCTGGTTTACCTTCCCTTTCAATATTGATATGGAAACCATCAAATGCAGTAGGAGGCTTTGGTGGTAACCAGGTCAGCACCATTTGTACAGGAAGGAAGGAGGAGGGCTCTGGCTTGAGTTTTCCAGATGCATTGACTTCATTGGCCTCGTAATCACTGGAAACTGCATTGACAAACTCCTCTTCGCCCTCTGATGACTCAGCTTCGTTAGACCACCAGTACGGCTGCGATGTGGCTTCGTACTCCGTGTTGTTATAGCGGTAATCCGGCCAGGCCACAGATGTGTTCACCATTGGGGCATTGGGTGGGTCGTCAGAAAAACGGCTATGTTTTCCTTTCCTTATGATTTCTTGTGGTCCCATGAAGGATTCTTCTGCAAAATTCCCACTGTGCTCTTCCCAGTTGTTTCTGTTGATTGGTACAATCTGAACAGAAATGTTTCGAGGTGGGTAAGGAACTAAAAGAGAAGCAAGGGTTAGTCTTTTAATAAGTGTGTTCTATGAATCTTTATGATGTGTTAATTCCTCAGAGAAACACTGTTTGCAGAAAAACAGTGCATCTATGGATAATTTGAAATAACTTGTTCTTATTAAGGTTGTTCCTTCTCTCACTTATAGCAGAAGTGGGATCAAGATGAGCGTAAATTCACAGAAGAATTATGACTCAAGAATACCGGGGAAAAAAAGGAGATGTGAAGTCACAGTAAATCAGACTTCAGTGCTATTACAGCAGCAAGGCTACTCATGTAAGAGTGGATCTTCATTTATTTCATTACATCTTCTGGAAAGATCTTGATCACAGAAAAAATACTTCTGTAAAAATGGAATTTTTTGAGAGGACAAGGGGCAACAGGCACAAGTTGGAACATAAGAGGTTCCACTCAAATATGAGGAAAAACTTCTTTACAGTGAGGGTGACAGAGCCCTGGAACAGGCTGCCCAGGGAGG
>JAOTQQ010000001.1:67353237-67386579 GCA_026546715.1 Gallinago undulata | reverse complement strand
AAGACCCGCCTGGATGCAGTCCTGAGTAACATGCTCTAGCTCTGGGCAATCCTGCTTCAGCAGGGGAGTTGGACTGGGTGATCTCTATGGTCCCTTCCAACTCTAAAAATAATTCAGTGAAATTCAGTGGATTGAATAAAATACGCAAAATTAATATACGGCATAGCTTGTATTTAAAAAGTATGACCTTCATGTTGCTGTAGGGCTTTTCATATGCTTTTAGCAGCCGCTTTTTCACGAGCATTAAACATCAGTTTCAATTTTAATATTTGTGAAAGCTTAATGTTAAGACTTGGGTCTCCAGAAGACAAAATTCTGGCACACAAAGAAGTTACTTCAACTCATGCCAGGAGGTGGACACCCAGCATTTTGTCTGCCTCACTGTAATCATTTGTCTCCCTGCCCTTACACACAACAAGTGTCAGTAGCCTCTGCAAACTATTCTGACCAGCATCTTTCAAGCTGGTTCCTTATAACACACTAATTTATTCAAATTCCCTGTCCCAGCCATGGTCACTAGCACAAAACCAGATACTATGATTTTGTTGCAGTCTGTGTGAAGAATGAGGGATGGGAGGGCAGCAGGAAAGAAAAACATGACCCTGTTGGTTGCATTCTTACAATCCTATATCTCAGTAAGTATATTTAGGACGCTCAGGACAGAACTCAGCTGGCACCAGTTGGCTTTTCTCTGTCCAAAGAAATGGACCAACACCAGTGCATTCAACTGAAGATTTGGCCTTTTGATTTTACCACTGGGTCATTTCACTTTGGACCCTGGAAAATGTCCATGGTCTGACAGATTAAAAGGCAAGTTTTAGGCACCATCCCAGGACCAAATTAAATTAGTTCTGGACCCCAAACAAATGCAATTTCCAGCCTTTGCGACATTGCTGTCTTGGAAATTAAAAGTTCATGCTTCAGGGAATAAACTGGCTGCCAAGTAGGACAAATATGACATTCTTCTTCTCTGTGATAGAAGACTACTCGATGAGGAAGGGCTTCTCCAGGAGTTTAGCTATGATTCACTGTGCAAGGAGGCAGACCAATATATCGATAGATTAACAGTATGCTCAGGGTGGCTATTCTGGTGGTTCAAAAATTAATTACTGGCATAAGGCCTGGGATATCTCAGGAGATTCACAATTTATTTCCTAAGAAGCAAGCTTTATAATAGGAACAGTCATGCAAATTTCCCTTTGCGCTGTACATGTAACCCTCTGCACTGGCCACAGCATCCTCCTCCCGTGCTCCTGGAGGAGCAGCTCCCAGGACTGTTCCCACACAGACCCTCCCCTCTCTGTGGGGTCAATCCTCTCCCCACAGCAGAAAGGAAAGCAGACAGACAGACTTGGAGCAAATGGTACATAATCATGTCCTTCACCTGTCCTGTGCCGTTTGGGCTCGTGCTGGACCCCGCTGTACTCCACTAGCGTGCTTTTGTTGAAGGTTGCTTCCGATACCAACTGAAACGTAATGTTGCTGTAGCATATACCTGGTAGCCAGTGATTGAAAACAGTTTTGCCTTTAAAGAAATCTGCAGAAGGTTTAAAAAGAAGAGAAGAAAGGGGGAAAAGAAAAAAAAAAGAAGAAAATACATCAAATGTTCACTTCCTGATAATGCAGCTGCACGTGCTGAACTGGCAGCGTTTCAGATATTTAAACATTGCTCAGCTTGGACTGAGACATGAAATTCTCATAACCCAGTTTCCCAAAGTTTTTTTTTTCTGTCTGCCAAAGCCACTTTGCTACAGGAAAAAAAAAAAAAAAAAAGAAAAAGAAAAGCATAAGAAACATGAACTACTTTTCACGGGAAAGGAAACTGGATCTGGCAACCTGTTCCCTGTGACACCAAGTGTCTCAAAGAGCATCTGGCAGCTCCTGCAGACCTTTGGCTGCTGCACGCAAAAAGCCTCCTTGGACTTCTGCTGACTGAGGCATAAGGTTGGGGGATGAGATGCTGCAAGGGCCGTCCCCCACGCACCCGAGTGCAAGCTGAGATCTGAGCTCACATCCGCCAATGCTACACGTGTGTGCTGAAGAGAAGTTGCTTAGGGTTATTTGGCTTCAGGGAGGAGCATGCGAGTTGATTAGTGGACCTCAATTCAGGTTGATTTTTTTTTTATTATTAATCAGCTTTTTATTATAAATAATTTTATTATTAATCAGCTGCAGCTTTTCAGCCCCTGAAACTATGTATTAGCTGTAGAAGATGAAAATCACCGCTGGTATCCCTTTCGTTATCTGGAAAGAGGTCACCTATATTTTATGCTATGATCCAGAATTACCCTGACTAACTTTGGCATCGATAATGTGATTTCTGGCCCCACTCTGTACTGAAGCGAAGAGACTCCAAAATTTCCTGACCTCCATTCTTCAGGTGCTTATCTCCCTCTGCTGACTTCAGAGTGAGCTTACAGTGATCAGACTTCTACACTGGGAGCCTTAGTTCAGTCCCACAGGCATTTTAATGCCACCCTGAAATGTTAAATCATTGGGGTTTCAGGGCCTTCAGAGTATGCAGGTGCCTTTCTCACCTCTTAGGATGTTTTCCATAGGACAGTCCCATTTACATCTTTAAAATAAATGCTATGCTTAAGGCATATTGCAGGGCAAAAGGGAGTTCGGTTTTAAACAAATAAAAAAAGAAAGCAAAATTTGCTCTTCTTAGATTCAGATGGCTAGATAGGTTGTTTAAATTGTCTAGACTGACTGTCTAGATTATCAGATCGATTGCCTTTGAATAGATTATTTTAAGAAAAATGAAACTTATAATATAAGCATTAGCTCAGGGATAATACTGAAAGCTACAGTAATACACAGTACTACGCAGCACAGTGTATTAGCCCTGTGTCACTGTATGGTGACAGGGAACTACCAGGTTTAAATCCTGCACCAGGAATCATGTATATTGAATGGGTTTCCTGGCTCTGGGCCATCCCAGAGCTCTCCTGTCAGCTATTCACCAAGGAGGAATTCCCTTTTCCAGAGGGAAGGGGCTGGGAATATTTTTAATGCTGTCAACTGGCAAGGAATGTCATCCAGGGATTTCAACAAGCATATCTAGAAAGCAAAAAAGTATCTCTGTCCTTCCTACTGAGTTTTGGGTTTATTTCCTTTTTCCTTTTCTTTTCTTTTGTTTTGGATCGTACAGCAGCAGGAAGATTTAAAAAAAAAAATGGTGGAAAGTTTCAGGGATTTTAATGTACATGCTTCTTTGGAAGCACCAAAACCTGGGGTTCCCTTCCCAGGCTGACTTCAGAGCTGATTAAAAGAATCCAGGCTGCCCAGTCTTCCTCTAAAATTCAGAAGAAAGGAAGCAATCACTAGGAACTAGGATGGGAAGCAGGTTTAAACCCAAAGTGAACCACCAGCTCAATTCAAAGACTTATCCAATACTTCATGATATAAAGTATAATAAATATAAACAGATGCATTACCAGAAATATTAATCATTATAACTAATTCATGCCAAAACCACACCTAGGACCACTGTTTAAAACAACGCTTCCAGCAGAGTTAGCATTAAGTTTTAGTAGAATAGTTTCCTCCTACCTTTGTACAGCATCGTTCGGTAGTCTTTTCCTTCCCAATAGCTTATATTTACCCTGGTAAAAACATTGTACTTCTCTGGGTACTGAATTTCAAACAACACTCCTGTTTCTGGAGATGGTTTGTAATCATAGATAGAAACACTGCTCACAGGAAGGGGTTCTAAAGAATATACAGATAAAAGGAAAAAAAAAAAAAGGAAGAAAGGAACACATTAATAGGCAAAGTGAGGGCTTCACACATATACGGCAGCAAAGACATCGTCAAAACCAAGATTTGTCTGTTCCCTCACAAAACAATTTATATTATTGACACACTTCAACAGAAAAAAATCTTTATTTGCCATAGAATATAAGGTTGAAATAGCAGGTATTATTTAAGCAATCACAGACATCACCCCAGAATTATTTTTATCCTTAATGCTTGCCAGTCATATAAAAAGTGCCCAAACACAACAAAACACTTGGAATTGCTCATAACTTTGGCATAAATCTAAACTTTTAAGACTAGCTGAGGAGTTTATCAGTGTAAGGGCCAAAGGAAGCTACCTGAATGAAGACTTTTTTCTATTTTGATATGTATTCGTTTCTTTCTTTGTTTCACGGGTAATTATACAGTTCCCATTCCTACCATAAGTGAGAGGGCCAACGTCTCCAACAAATTTATCCACACCAAGCTTCTACAAAATTATTACCATTATTTTACAGATGAAGAATTGAGGTACAGAGAAGTGCACAGAGGAAGCCTGGGCACAGAAAGGAGGTAAGCACAGAATTTAGTGCTCTGAGCACTGAGCCAGGTGGGCTATAAAAAATAAGAAAAATAGCCATGTGGCACGATGTGGCACCTAGACCCGTACAGTTCCATTGACTAAGGAAAGCTGTGTGAATTCACTGTAGCTGTGAATCTGGATTGTTGCTAATAAGAGAGTCACAGTTGTATTCGGACCCCTTTATCCATCAAAAAAACCCCAACAAACTCAAAACAAACCCAAAAGCATTTAGCCTTTTTCTCGATGCTCTCCTCAGCAAGAAAGAAATTATGGCAACCCAACTATACACTGGTTAAGAGCACCAAGCAGATATTCAAAACAAGGTTATACTGCTGGTTCAAATTTGTCATACTAACACTTTTTAATAGAGGTAGTTAATGAACAGCACCCTCGGTAATTATGCCTACATCCTTGTAAGTTTTTTCGTGTTGATTTAGTTACTTCATACTTTAGGGAACAGATTGAAAAATTCAGACTGCTCATTAACACGGCCTTAGAGGACACATTTGAGTTCAAAGTTCTGCTGTGGTAAACCCCTAAATTAAATCCCAATTAACAGATTTTCATCACAGTACTAAGTTTCGGGATGTAAGGAGAAGAAAAAACAACTAAGAACAAAAGCCAGAAATGCAAACAGAAACTCTCCCCAAGTCTTAAGAAGAAGTCACGTTGTCATTTTTAACTTTGTCAGAGCATGGGAACGCAATGTTGTGGGATTATTAAACTATTTCTTTTGGCAAAGACACAACCTTCAGGTAAATATCAATATATTTGTATGTTAACCACTTAGAAACAGAAACTCCCCCAATCTTGCAGCTACCAACAGGCATTTCTATGATGCAATCCGTGAAAATTTTGCTGACAATTCGTGATAGCCTAGAAATAGATAGCAGTAAAGCAGATCACGGGAAACAAGGCGTACTCTCTTCTTTCTGCTGAGGCTTTTCCCACCCCTTATTCCAAAATAAATAGTTGCTCTGACTATCCACAGGACCAGAGGGTTCATATCACAGCTCACGTAGCACACAGTAGTAGTTTAAATGACATTAACAATCCCTAAATAGCCCAGCTCTTACATGCAGTCATCTTTCACGTTAGCGGGTGTGCCCTAGGCTTTCTCCTGCTGCCTCATTCACGTCTGAGGTCTCCTTATTTCTGAAAGAATTACTGAAACTTTCTTATGCCAGTGATTTAATTACCCCATTTATTCCTTCCTACAACAAATCAAATAAAGGATGGAAGTTATATTCATTTTTAATCCAAATGATTTTTCCTCCTGATGCTTTGATTTAATTAACCAATAATTGAATTAAGCGGTAGTCACCACAGACTCTTTTTCTTGTTGTTATCTTCCGCTTACTATCCTCTCCTTGCTCATGGCTGATGTTAGCAGAGTAGCATGAGTGACATAATGCAATTTAAAGATTCTTTCATTATCTTACTTCCTTCGGCACCAAATCTTCACATCAAAAGCTATTTGCACTCTGTAAAATTAAAAGGACACTCAGCAGATAAAAATCATGTTCTGTTTTTCACTTACTAACTGCTCCCAGGGTTATTAAACTTAAAAAATATATGTAAAATGTCACTCTTCACTATCTATATTTATAATTCAGAGCATAAACAGTCTGGACTTTTTAATTTTACAGATTTCAGTATTTAGCATCCATCTTTTCACAGATTACAGAGGGTCTCAAGAAATAGCCTAAATAAAGTGCAATCTAATAATTCAGAATGCTTAGAGCCTTATGAACGCTGTGCACTACATTGACTTCTGAAGTCATATTACAGAAGGGACTTAGAGGATTTCAGTGTCCCTCTAACAGCATGTTTAAGGCACTTCTTCATGCTCAATCTCTTTATTTTTAGCCTGAACCATGACACAGATTATATTAACTGCACACAGACAAGCTTGCAGGATCAAGACCTAGATTTACCTTTTTTCTTAGTGGCTCAGAATTTGCTGCTCCTACAGCAACTGCCTTCCCATTGTATCTGTTTATGAGAAATTTAACTTCTTGTGTTTCTCCTGGACTCCACAGCATTTTGCATTTAGCACATATCCTGCATTATACAAACATCAAGATAGCAGAATAAATACTGCTAACCTCTTCCTCAAATGCCCTAGAAAATTCCAGATGCTAAATCCTCCATTAAAGCATTCAGTCTGTAACAGACATATTAATGTTTGCCATTCAGGGAAAAAAAAAAAAAAAAGGTACATTGAAAATAAGTACCATATTCCAGTCAAAATCCATTTGGCTTTAATATTTGGAGATCAGGTCAGTCTACAAATTCAATTAATGACTGATTACTGTGGTAGCTTAGATGCAGTATTATATGTGGGTGGTTGAAATGGGACTGAGATAGACTCTCTTGCTTCTCACACTCAAACCCAAATTAATCGTGATTTACCTTCATATTGTGACTTTTATAAAAAAAGAAGACCCATTAGTGGAGTGACCTAACTCCTGTGGGTAGGCCCCTTTATTCACAAGAAGAAGTTGTGATCTACATAACTTTCTCCCCAGTGTGACACTATTTCCATATCTGTGTACTTACTGGGAGGAAGTCATAGCTGGGGTAAAGCTTCCATTATGCTATAAACTTTAGGGATCATTTTATCTCTTACTAAAAATCAACCATTTTAGAGATTAAACAGCTGCTGTTTAATACTTTAGGAACATAATGTTCAACTTTATGACATGTAATAGAGGATACCACGTGCAATTGCTTATGAAGGGGGAGTGTAAGTTAAAGTCGTATCTGAGCAATTATGTTATATACTGCAATTTCTAGATGCCCACATAACATGACTAATAAAAAGACAGTACAAACTAAAAAATTATGTTGTCACAAGAACAAAAGAGTATCTGTTGTTCTGGAAAAATTTAGGCCAGCATTTTAAATCAGCCTTTCAATGGAAATTATGGCAAGAAAAAATACTCATATGGTTGCAGCTCTTGTTGTTTCTTTGATTCTGATGGAGGGCTTTTTCACCTTAAAAAGGGATAACACGATTCTTTTGCTGAGGAAAGCCAAGCACTAATGGACCTAGATATTTTTCTGAGTCACATTTCAAAATTAGGGCTGGCACAGATAGCCAGCCTTTTTAAATATGTGCCATGTCATCCTTTAAGAAAGAGAAGCACAAAGGCTTAAGTTTCATTGGAAAAAAACAAACAAACAAACAAAAAAAACCACCTCCGAAGCTTCAACAGCCCTGATCCATTAACGAGCCAGAGGAAAGGATTCAACCTGCTGAATCACTTCCTGCAGCATCTGGCACAACGACAACCCAGCATTAACCAGGTCTAATGCCAATTACTTTCTGAGAGCTGAAGAGATCAGAGTCCCAGGCAGCAGGTCCACAGGTCTCTTGAGGAGAATATTTTTTGTACAAGACACAGAGGCAGAACCCTCCCTAAAGGGAATATATTTTACAGTGGTTTACGTAAGGAATCATAGGCTTTTGAAACAATGAGACATTTACTACTCAAAACTCCTAGTCACAAGCTAAAGTAAGTCAAGCAAATCTGCTCTTAATTACCCTCAGAGATCCTGAGATCCTGATTTCTCCAATTCCCAGCAGAGACATGTTTTTCCTACAGCACACAATAGGTTTGCATTGTACGGCTTTCCCCGTTCCTTCAAATGTACAAACATTTTTTCCTTCACAACAAAAATTGCCAGTGAATTAAAAAAAAAAAAAAGGCTATATGGCTATGAATCACCGGTGGGGGGGTGGTGGGGTGGTGGGAAGGGGTTCAAGCTGGGAAAATGGAGAATGAGTGAGAACTTCAGTCACTGATTTTACATCCATGCTCTTTATTCCTCTCATAAACGACTTTAAAACCAATTAGTAATAAGGTGGAACTTTCTTCCAAATATTGCAAAGCACTAAATTAATTCTATAAATTCTGGAGTTACTTCACTCCCTTTGAAAAGCCACAACACTAAGAGCAGAAGAAAACAGGCTTGAAATAATTGTGTTAGACACCAGAACTACTTCTAACCTTGTCCAGACTGAAAACTGGAAGGAGGGTCATTTTTGATAGGCACAACGCAATGGCACACCCAGGAATCCGGCCAGGAGAGTGAGATTCACAAGCCTATTCTTGTGAAAACCATCACAGGGAATATTATAACAAGTGGTCAGGGTCTCAGTTTTTCTCCTTCAGTGAAGTACTTAGCCGACTTTGCTGAATTTAGCTTTGCTTCAGAATCAGAAGAAAAAGTGCTATTTTGCACTCAAATTCTATTTTACAGATTCCTATCTAGGAGTTGAATGTGCCCTGTTCCTCTTGTCCTTCTAAGGTCCTAGCTCAGGAAGCATTGCAGGAACGTGGGTTGTGCTCAAGCTGACAAAACCCTCAGGCTCTGAGAAGATCTATTGCTGTACTGTGCATTACAACAACCCGGACTACAGCACCTAAACAGGGATTAACATGAGAAAGCCCTGAAATGATTCCAGAGACAAGCAGAAAATAAACTGCTCAGTCTTGTAGGGATGGCCCAAATTGACAACAGAAGTCACAAGTGCCAGCGTACACATATGCCTATATGTATATTTATATAATAATCTTAACATATTTTATATTTTATATGTACACATTTATCAACACATATATTTATATGTATTTACATTTACATATATAATTATATATGCATATATAAAATGTATAAAATATATGTTTTGTTAGCTTTTAAATTGTCTGTATCTTGAAGATATTTTTTTTTTCTGAGCAGAAATCTGTGAGGGTAAACCAAAATTTTCTCTGACTTAACTGGGATGAAGTTTCAATCTGTGAAGAGATACACCGTTTTCTTGTCAGTAGGCTGAGAAGCAGCACATCGCTGAGGGATGTGAATGGGAAAAAGGAAATGTCATCAAGATACACCATCGATAGAAGAGATCTTTCACAGCTCTCACTGAATTTCTAAGTAGGCAATCTCTTTGATTGACCTTGCTCTCCTTTTGACACACACAATTTGGATACACACTGCTCTGTACGAAACTCAGATCTCCAGTACATGGCCAAACTGAAAGACTGTATCTCCCTGCACTGACTCCTTTGCAGACATCAGAAGACCCCAGAAAACTATTGGGAAATATTCAAGTACAGCCTTGGGAATAACCACGCTGGCATCATTGGCTGTCTTGCTTGATTTATCTTGTGGCAGCCTAATGAATGGGGCCAATCTGCAACTGGTAAAGCTCTCCTGATACCAATGAAATTAGAGCAGGAATTAATTTGGACCTGGAAGCTACTTGTGATGTGTAATTTTTTCGTGTGTAAGATATAGATGGAATAAATTAGACACTTATATTTTAACCATGCAAAGACACAAACTAAGGACGTTAAACAGGCAGAAAGAGCATATGGCATGAAGAAAAACATGAATTTATCCCAATAATTAGCTGCCAAAAAAATCAAGTTAATTAATAGTCAGAAATGATGTAAAACAGCTAGTAGACACTACCAATAAAAGGAAAAATCAAAATAAGAAAATGAAAACCCACTATCATCTAATGCAGTTTTTTTTCATCCCAAATTTACTTTCATTCCTGTAGCCTTGTGCCCAAAAAGGTGAGTTATGTTAGGAGATAAAGCCAGTACATGAGAGCTCGCATTAACAGATGATGCCAGGAAGGAGCCAGGGCCCTTTCCCCTGAGAAGCTCACAATTCACAACACACTTCTGGTGCTCAGCACAGCATCCTTCAACGCTGCCTGTGAAAATGCCCTTTCTTTTCCATGAACCAGGTTGACTTTCTGTTGAGACAAAGCCAGTGAAATTTGCTGTTATCGGAGTTCCTCGAGCAGCGCTGGCTGACTGCCTAAGTCACTGGTCCTTCCAAGGTCTGGGTGAGCAGCAGAGGCCACAGGAGGAGACCCTGAGATGCTGCCAGCCCACTGTTAGAAGACAGGTGGTGAAAAGGGGTAGGCTCCCTTCTGTTGGAATGAACACCGTCAAGCCTTGGAGGAGCAAGAGTGACGTGGCGTTCAGCCTCATGCTCTTTCGGGAACACCTTGTGGAAACCCCCCTGAGCCAGAAATGGGAAATCTGGGGCTGGCTTTGATAGGCAGCTGACTGACACCGGCCCCCTTCTTCCTGCAGAGATCCCCTGCACAGGAACGAGTGCTCCATCTGCCACCCTGGATCACACCTCCCCCTGCCACCAGTGACCTTCGTGGGTTCTGGAAATCAAACAGCAGTGAGGCATATTTTTTTTTTTTTTCACTTGTATGCCGCACCTGATGCTTCCATTCTCTTAAGAAACCAAACAAACCATAAAAAAGGAAACTGGATTAGAAGTATTACTTTGTCTGCAAGGTTAAAACAGTCAAAATAAAAGGAAATTCAGGCTGCCTATGAACCCTTAAATTGTCTGCTACACATAGATGTTCTTGCACATATGCCTTATGAAAGACTTGCATTACCCAACCCCTTATTTTTCCCATGGAACCCTTCCATAGGAAGGGTGGTTGTCCTCACCAGGGCAGAACTTGAGCACACACGGGAAGGCTGAAGAACATGTACACGATGTAAAACCTGGTTATTCCTAAATTTCAAACACCTCAGTAACATATGAGGATACTGTAATATGTTTTATTACAGTAAATGACATTCTTCAATTGACATAATAATGTAGGTACATAAAATCATAACCATTCCTCATCTGAAAGCCAACTAAAACTGTCCATAGATTCTAAGGTGCCATTTAGGAAAAAAAAAAATCTGGAAATTTGTTTTGCCCCATCCAGATAAGTTTTTTGCCTGTCTTTTCTTGACTCTGTCTTACAGGTGAAGAAATCCTTTTATATTCTACAAATTGTTTTCAGGATGGCACATGGAAACAGTTCTAGACCAACAGCAGAGCAAGAAATAAGGCGGGAATCGCACAGAAATCCGTGATGTTTAGCATAACAGTGCAAACAAAATCATTCTTCTCCCCCAGGATCAATGTACCTGCAGGTAGTAAGAGAGACTAGTACAAATATGGTCTCCATCTCCAGCTTTAGCTCTACCGGCAGAAACACATGGTGGCTACTATCTGCTTTCCATGTTTGGTACTGCTTCAATATATTAGCCATCAAGGAACATTGTTACAGCATTTAAAACAGAATATACATCACCATGTAACAGGAGTGTTTACACTGAAATGTCAGTCAAAACTTTTAATGCCTTTTACTAGATTTTTGGAACTCCTTGTTCAAAGTGTTTAGGATGAACACCTAGCAAGGAGGTTTATCCATCACTTATTTCAGTATGTTAAACCTCACCAGGCAGCGTTCGGGAAGGGTCAACCCAGGGGAAACTCATAACTGTCCTTTTCTTCTTGCCCAGACCTTGTGAATTTTCACTCACAAGCTTCTCAATGCATATTCCCTTCTGTTCTTACACAGGGATTCATCCCCCACACAAGGAAACAAAACAAACCCACCCACCATTTTGCACAAGAAAAACTTCTGGGAAATAAAACCAGACACAAAGAGAAGAAATAGAAGAAAAAAAAGAATAAAGTGTTACTTACTGGTTAACACAGTGATTGATCTTGCTGACTTGGAAACCATATTGGAGTTCACTACCAAGAGAGTTACTATGTAATATAGGCCATGGTATTTGGCATTGAAAACCACAGGGGCAGGTAAAGTGCTATTGAATTCTTCAAACTGGAAAAAGTAGTTCTTGGATTCTCCAGCTATCTTCACAACATATACAGAGGATGAGCTCACCACATCAGATGCTTCCAGGGAGACAATGATACAATTGTCTTCTCGGACAGTAACCTGGAAAGGTTCTGCATTCTACAAGACAAGAACAAAGACTTTGCTGAAGTTATTTCACTCTTATTTCACTCTATTATTTCACCTTTACTCATTTCCCTTGTTATTCATAGGGTACTCATGTTATGCTTGTTATAAAGTTATGTTTCATATTCTGCAAGATAGTTAACATCAAACCCTAGCAATTTTATTTTTTTTTTTTTTTTTCAGAATACAATTCACAATCTGCCAAAGCCCACAGGCATCTATCAGGCCAGTCTCTCTGCAGTGGAGGCTGGTTCCTGCTGCATACTTTCTGATGCTCTGACTACTCCATCCCTTCCTTCCCAAGGAACAAAGTCTCTGCCTTTCTTTCCTGACAGAAGGTGGACCAGAGCAGAAGGATGAGATTAAAAAGGGTATCAACGGCAAAAGGATTTCCAATGAAATCACAAAGCATAAGTCATTTAAATCCCCCCAAAAGAGGTGATTAAGTCAAGACTCTTTTATCTTGCAGAAACAGGATGATATATTCTTAAATGCAATATATTCCGCAAGCCTGCAACTGAAGAATAATTTTTGGCACTAACTAAGCTTTTCCAAATATGCCTGTTCCAGCAAGTACCAGGTGGTAAGGGGTTCTCAGCGCTATGTCCATGGCTTTGGTTGGTACTTTTCATTTCCTAAGCTACAACATTTCATTTTCAGTATTTCTTTTATTAGTAGAAGAGAGAAAGGAGCAATTTAACCTTGTTTTCATATATCATGAGCATGTTAAGTCATTGCCAGCTGAAAACACTTTCCTTGTTATTAATTGCAAACCAGCTGTCAGCTAGGAGCACTTGTTCTCTACAGGAATTTCAAAACACATTTGTGGTAATTAATGAGAAAGGAAAGTTCAGGCTTTAATCAAGACTTGCTTTTTTGTTTAATAGACCATGCTGCTGCTTAGGAATTTTTTACCGCCAGTGAAAAGCTGTAATATCTGATATTTTCAATTCCCAACTCCATAGTAACTTTTTTTCCTTCACATTCCAATGGCTGAGAACTTTATTTGGAGGGCAGGGCGGGCGATCATGGCTAGTTTACAACTTATTCAGTCAAGTTGTTCCTGTACCAAATAGTTAGATACCTCCTTCAGAGAGTAATTCTAGCAGCTTGGTTACCTCCTGTCTTCTTATAGTTTTTTTTAGTGTGTATTCTTCCATAAGAAGAATCTATTTTGTATTTATGCTGCTCCCTATTTGGAATTCACATATATGGTGTTGCCAAATCCTGGCATTCAAAAAAAAAAAAAGGCAAAAAAAACCCCACCCTTTGTTCTGTCCAAGAACAAAGAATTGAGTGATTTTAAATAACAACAGTTTCCCTTTGCATATATTTATGCTTTTATCATTGGGCTTATAGATTTCACAGCGTACCAAAGGTCATATTGCCCTACACGCAAAACTATAGCCTTGAGAAGAAAGGACCTAAGCAAAATCACTCATCTGACCCAATATGAGAGCAAGGTAACAAATGTATAATAAGCCCAACCCAAATAGGATAACCTGTCTAGACAGCTTCAAGTCTGAGATTAAAAACAGAGGCAATGCAACTTCAGCTGCTGATTTGAGGTTTGCTTTGATTAGCCTTTTTAAAAATGACTTTTAAGTTGCTAAAATGACATAAGCCAATGTTATCAATGGATGCATACTTTGGTATGGAATTCTGGGTAATTTTTCACATATGGCAGAGCAATTGCTCCAAAAGGTTTACAGTGCAAGACTACAATTATGCAAAAGCTTCCATGTGTTTTCCTTATCCTCAGCTGAATTCAACAGGCTTTCCCTTGAGTAGATCAAAACACCACATTTCAAGATGTTTGTATTTTACTTTAAATCCCGCTCCAGTATTTGGATCCACACAGATTCAAACCTTCAACTGGGGATTACGTTGAGTTCCAGTCAAAACCAAGTAGAGGTTCTCTTATCCTTCTTCCTCCCCCTTCTCCCTGCGCTAAGAAAATGTGGGATTCCTACTTCAGCTCACCTGACATGGGAGGACGGGAGAAGGAAGGCATCCACAGGCTGGCTTTCCAGAAGCACGGCTGTCTTCCAAGGCCAACCAAAGAAAGCCAGACCTGATTTCTGCATATTAACCTTGAAGTGCATGTATAAACCCATAGAAGTCAGCGGGTTTTGACCTTCCATAGACCCGTGTTTGAATGCTTCACTAGAGGAAAGAGAACGTCGGTGTCTCTAAAATTACTCGAGCCTTCCCTTGGCTTTGCCACTGAATCGCATGGTACTAACTCAACGTGCCCACCTTGCTAGGAAGGTAGGAAGAGAGGAAGAGACAGACAAAAGAGCCCAACAAATTTATACGTGCCAACAGTTCCTTGTGTTTGGTGGTATTATAAATCATTTGTGATGTTAATCAAGTACAGCTGGAAATTAAGCATATAATTGCAGAGTTATAGGCATTCCTGGGATATAATTAGACGCTTTCAGAGGCTGCTTATATGGGGTCTGATTTTATTCTTTGATTCTTCCATAGGTATTGTATTAAACATGTTAAACACTGTACTTTCATTTTTCACCTCAGAATGTTTTCTTGAATTCACAGCAAGTACCATTCAGCAAATGACCCACTAACTTTCTTCAATAGTTCTCACACAATTAGCATAACATGCCTCTGCTAGCTAAATATATAGAAACTTCTCAGGCATCTGCTATTGTTACCTGTGATAACACCTAATTGGGGAAAATAGTCTTTTCTGAGTCCTTTGCCTCCTAAGCACATGGAAATCATGAAATTATATCCTCCCTCCTTCGCGTACCTGTGTCTGGATGCTTTTGGACTGCTGCTGCCATGATGCATAGCCATTTTGCGAGTGACATTTTGCTGTGTGGCTCATCCGTCCTACACCTGCACCCACCTGCCTAATACATCCCTTCCCTGAGTGGCACCTATTCTTTTCACTGATTGTGGCCCTCTGCCACACACCTGTACGTGCCCAAGCTTCTAAACTGCTGCATGCATGGGACACTTGGGTTGCGGGAGGCATCTGTTGGTTTTACCTGTTGGCTCCAGAAATAATTTTTATCCTTTCATTTCAGCTCTAAGCTTTGGTTTACAGAATGAAGTGGCAGGTAAGGGATGAATAAAAAGGCTTGGCAATTAACATGTCGTAAGAGGAGATCACTTGTCTCCTTTGGGCTATGGATTTCATTTTGGCAGTGTTTTAAAAGAACAGATCATTCTGGGCACCCTGTTCATGTCGTATGAGGTGAGGGTTACCACTCAGCACTGGGAACTGTGATTTTGGGAAGAAGAAGGCTAGGGACAAACCTGAGTATTTTTTTCTGAACACCACTGGAAGTGACAAACATGCCCCACTTAACTAGACTGTAAAGCCAGCGTGTCTTAGGACTGACAGCATCAGTATGGTAAATACACATTTCATTACTTCTGGTCAGCTACCTCCAGGATTTAATTTGCTGGTGTCACAGCTTGAGCGGCTGTTTCATGCCTGTGGGGAAATTTGGCAGGGCTTGTGCATTCAGAACCAAATTATTAGCTCCAACTTCCTTCCTAGTTTATTATTACAAGCTCGTGCCACGCTAAAACACTTAGGGAAAAAAAAAAAAAAGGCAGGGGGGAGTAAATCCCACAATGTGATGCCTGTTCACAGTCATTTCCAGTGCAGGGATGAGTCATGCTAGTGGAATTTCCAGCCAATAACCAGGTCCCAATTAAAATAAAAAGGAGGAGCAGACAAGGAGATATACGACATGTCAAACAAACAATATTCAAAGAGTAATAGGAAAATAAATGGCGTGCAGCAGAGCTCAGAGTTCTCTTTCCGGAAGTCCATATCCTCAGTTTATTCCCTTATAACAGTGTGAGTTTTACACACAAGGAAGAGATCAAAGTTGCAAAATAGCTACTAATTTTAGGTACTTTAGCTTTTGAACATCTCGCACAGAAACACATTAGGCAAAGACCCAATTATCAAAAGTGGCAAGTAGGTACATGTTCTGCTGACTTTAGGAAGAGCCGGGGATGCTCATCACCTCTACAGTACTGGTACTGGTAACCACATCGTGTTATTTAATGCTAGACAAGTGGATCTAAGACCCTGAGCACATCCAGCTTCTGCCATCAATTATAGAATCATTCCTGAATACAACAGTTTTCAAAGTGGACCAATGAAATCCCAAAAGAGGAGTAAGTTTTGAAGCTAGTAGGATTTACTTATGCCAAAGTACCATTATGATCATCGACTGTGTAATGGTGGTCAAAAATAACAGCAATGCAAGTATTACAAAATAATACTGAACACTACATCCAGACCTCCTGGATGAAATACTTGCTATTTTTGTGAGTGATACTACTATACTCAGATATATTTTGTTCCGGTGACCAATAGCGCTAATTTCATTCTAAATCACAGGATGACTCATTCTCGACAAGATTCATCTTACTTAATTTTAGGTACTTAATGGAATGACTGAGAGTCAAGATGACCTTTTCGGATAGAGTATCTTTGGACTCATCTCAGATTTGAATTACTTTTGAAGGTGCACTGAACAGCCAAAGGGGCTGTGCTCCCAGCTGGGCAAAATTCCTGCTGTTCTCTGTCACCGAGTGCAGTGAGCCCAGGCCTTACAACATAGATAGGACTAGAATCAAGATCTCAGGATCTTGGTCTCTACTATAGTCTTGCAGTGGTATTCCATAAAATAAAGAGTATTGCAAGGCACGCATAAAAGTCACATCCTGTGACCTATTTCTGCACCACATTCTTAATGTGTGTTTTTCCTCTGACGGTGACAAATGATACTGAAGAACAACTACAATAAAAACGGTAAACGTTCATTTTACTCAGAAACTAGAATCCTACATCTAATAAGTCAGCTACACATTTCTTGGAAGTTTATTGTTTCATTGGAGTCATTGTGCAGGGAACAGAGTAAAAATCTGGCCTATTAAACTGTTGTAGTCATTTACTCTGTTTTGTCAAAGTCCGTGTCTCTGTCTCTCTCTGCAGGCTAGAGACTTCTCAGTTTTGAGATGATCTCAGCTGCTTTCCAAGCCTTTATAGCTAAAAAAAAGAGGGGTCCCTGAAACTCCCTTCTATTGGAATGTGAAGTCACCATCCAGAACACGCAACAGACTCTGGTTTCAAATAATATATCTGTTTTGAAGTATGAATTAGTGCTTAAATCTTTACTTCAGATGACCCTTCAGGTTCCCACATTGCTTTCATCATTACTGCATCATCTACCTGGCTCAGCTCTAATACCATATCTTTCTTATTTTCACAGCTCCCTGCTCATGCTCTTCCAAGAGTACTTTCTGCTAAGTGTTGCAACATCAAACTCCGCACTCTCTATGTTCCATATCCAGGCTCTGCGCTCTTGTTTCAAGGGCTCTCAATAAAAAACACATTTCAAATGACTGAAACTGATATGGTTTCACAAAAAGATGCAAGCAGCCTCAGAAAAAGCAGTTCCCATGGCCATGACCTGAGAAAGACCCTCTCTGAGCCTAGATAAGAACTGGGTGGAAATTGCCCCATGTTGAGGCTTCTTTGGAATCGTTACCTATCATTATTAGATGCTATAGTTTTAACAAAAAAGGCAAAGTCATCCTTATAGAATTTAGGGAAGAAAGTATGTCCTGAGCTTTCCACGTGTTCTAGTGAATTCTGGAGCAGGCACAGACCTGGGGAGTGTTGATGCAAGAGGAGAGGATTGTTTAAAATGATCTTCAAGAGCCTGAACAAAAATCACAGTTAGGCTCATTTGTAACAAAAATGTAACGACTTCTTGAAAAGAAGGGTATTTATTCCTGGGGCTTTTGTTTTTATCTACCCTTCTCCACAGGTTGTACAGAGAACTTCCCTTAATAAATACTCTTTGAAAGAAATACTCCATGGAAGAAATGGAAACCCTTATCTTCAAGATTTTGCATGCAAAAAAAAAAAAAGGAACGTTGTAAGAAGTGGAAAGCTAGCAAAAGCAGCAGTTCTCAATAATTTATGATGTTTGATTCAGGTTAACACATCATTTCTGGCATTCTGCTCCCTGAATAGTATCCTCAGCACTGTTGCTATTCTCAGTCTTAAAAAGTCAGTAATAGCAATCTGGTAGTAATATTTTATAAATGAGCTTCAACATTTCTTTGCTCTGGAGACAGCTTTAAAGGGACAGGTATTTTTTTCCTGTCTGCACATGCATGCAGAACACAAGGATGTTCTTTTAAGTTAATGTCAATATGGTAGGTACAGTCCATCATGTTTTGCTACCATTCTAAAGTTAATAATCTGGAAGGAACTCTTTCTTGACACTGTCAACTGCTATTATCATAACATTAAGTAAATGCCAGAACACTAAATATGTGCAAAAAAAAATGTTTGAATTCTGTAAGGCTAATATATTTTATGTATCACCTTGTTAGCATATCCAATATTTAATAAATTATTGCTAAATATATACTTCTATCCCATCTTTCTAGTGCAAACTGGAGAGGGCAAAACCCAAGCACAGTGATCCAGAGACCTTGATGTTGGCAAAGTTTAAAACTAGGTTAGAACTTTACGGATAGTATTTCTGCCTATTATGGATCCTGACAGCACATATACACCCCAAATACAACGGGAATTCCCTCTTAGGAAGATATAGCTTGGTTTCTCTCCACTCTAGGTTTTTAGCTTCTCTCTAGTAGTAAATTTATGTCAAAAAGGGTAAGTGCCCTGAAAGAAAATAGGAATTTGACCCCCTTCCCTAACTATGAACACATTCATCTATCCACTCAGACCTTTCTGGAGCCTTTGCAATTAAAGTTCAGCCATCCCTTGTGGATGTACCCAAACAAATACACATGCCAGATGAACCATGTGGTTTAATTAAAATGCATTTTCCCTCTTGAGCTTGTATATAAATAACAGAAAATAAAAAAGGGCACAGGAAACATATTAAATCACCTCATCAATTCCCTTAACTCTGTCAAACTGGCCCTTGTAGTGATCTCCTCCAGTCAATCCTTGTTCTCTGTCTTTGGGAGAACAGTCACAGGAATTTTCTACCTGAACAAATGTAAAATGATCAGAGTTGTACATAGGCCAGGTAGGAAGACGAGGTCATGTTAGGCAGTTCCTCTGTTAAATTCCAAATAGGAGAAGTTAGGGGAAAAGGAAAAGAAAGATTACTTTCTAGGAACAGGAGTTAAATGAACAGTATGTTCCACATATACATTATCCTAAGAGTGTACATACTCTCCATCAGTTGGGAGTAAGTGCTTTCCCAGCACAGTGACTACAGGTCAAAACACATCCAACTATACTTCAGTTCCTTCTCCATCATAGAGGAAAGAAGTAGGAACAGATCACTCCAGGAAAATGGTGAAGGAGAAAAAGAGCAAGTGAGAAATTAATGTGGATTTTGAAAAACTTGGATTATTAGAAAGAAATCTCTCTTTCCATGATGTCAAATGATCTTTGAGATGTCTTACATTGCAAAGTGCCCTATAGTAGATGAGAAGGAATACTGGAGGAAATGTCTTTTCTGGATGATGAAGGACAAATCCATTCATGATGTTCTTCAGCTCCGTAATTGTGGATTCAGCTGTGCAAATGACACAAGTCTGTAATACAAGCTTATGAAGCTGAAACAGCTTCTGAACAGCTACTGATGCTGAAAGGTGACATTAGAAAGTCACACAGAAAATTTCTGATGTTCAACAGAACGTGAAAACTGATACTGCACCATTAGAAAACTGTGACCACGCCATGCTCCATCACTGCTGTGCAGCTGAGAGGAACTGGACTGGACTGGTGTCAGCTGAACTTCATCTTACGTGCTCTGGTAGAGGGTATGACAGAGGGGTAGAGACAGAGCCTTATGGGTACTACAAAAGTGAAAGTCCTTTCATTGTGAGTTGATAGGGTGCGTATGTACCCTTAGTATGTGCACAGGGGAACCAGTCCGTCAAGACAGAATGCAGTGACTTGTGATCTGCATTATCTACAAAGACCACAGCTGGGAGGGAGGAAGGTGGAGTTTTTGTTTAGCTGAGAAACTGAAGACCAAGATGGTTATCCAATTCATTTGAAATCACAAAGCAACTTAGTGGAAGATGGTAGAAGGGAACAAGTCTTTCCGCCCTGCGTTAATCTATAATAAGAGAACAGACTAGACACCAATGAATAAACTTCTAGACAGGGGATAGACTAACTCCTTGTTCCATAACTCCAAGTGATTTTAAAGGGAATTAGGAACCAAAGTGCTCTTAAATATTTTCAAAAACTCTATTTTTTTCAAGTATGTTCTGAAACTACTAGAAAGGAAAAAAATAAATTAAAAATTCCTGTTTCAAACCAGTTTTTTTGACATGAAGAATTCAGAAGCAGATGCAGGCTACTTTTTATCCCCATCTAAACTGCTAACTTCAGTTAGCCCAGAGTTCACCTTGAACAAGTCACCTGCCTTATTACCACTCATTTTTCTGTGAACCCCTGCCCCTCAGCTTCCCAGAAAAAAAGACCCAAACACCCACCACCTTTTCTTCACAGGTCACAGGCATAGTCCAGAAAAATGTATAAATCCAGATCAGCAGTCTCCCTACTTTGTGCTCCAAAATACTTACTACCTTTCTGCTCCAAGCTATAACTATAATGTGGCTATGGCTATCCCTTGAAAGATTGAGTACTCAGGCTCAAGTGTGGGTTTATTTTGTTTTTTCAGGTCCAAGTAGAACCTGATATTGTGCCCTTTGATTACACCGTTGAGTTCATGTGTTCCCTAAATTGGCAAGGGCTGACCAGATGACCTGCTGAGATTTTCTCACCTTATTTATACATAGTTCCTGTGGCTGAATGTGCCGGTTGGTTCTTTTTTGTTTTTTTTTTCTTGCTAAAGTATTTTCTGTGAGGGTTCTTGGGGGTTGGCTTTTTTTTTGCTTGGTGGTGTTTTTTTTCTGCTTTTTTCCCAATCTGTGCTCAGAGAGGCGAGGAGCTAGTGCCATTTCCCTGATTACTAGCAAGAGATGAGCTCTGTAATTCTCTGTATAACACAGGGTCAATTGCAAACCCACACAGAACATTTCAGTTGTTGCTGCAGCCTGATTTTCAATTCATTTCTAATGTGGCTTTAGGCTCAACTCAGCCATTTGTACTGATTTGATGAATTCTTAGCCACAGAAGGGTTCTCCATCACACTGCTGCTTCCAACGTGCTGCTCAGTAGTCATGAATGCTACCAAAGTCTCTTACACTGCAAAGACTCATGACTTGTCACTGCCACCATCCCCTGCAGGGATAACTCTTGCAGGATTAAGCTGGTCATAGTGTATCAAGCATTTCGTTTTTAGTACAGCTGCCACAAATTGACTTGAAGGAAGTGAACGAAAAGAGCAAACACAGAGAGCTTAGAAAGTGGAGTCAGGATCCTTGGCTGTGAGGTAAAGTTCTTCCAGATGTAACGTGTCCCACCCCACCTGCCCAGAGGGAGAGACTGGCCAGGGGAATTCAAATGCTGTTACCTATCAGAGGGACAACAGTCCAGGCTACTGAGTGTTATACAGCTTTCACGAAATCATAGAATCATGGAATTGTCTAGGTTGGAAGGGACCTTTAAGATCATCTTGTCCAACCATCAACCTAACTCTGACAAAGCAAAAAACAACATCACTAAACCATGTCACTAAGCATCTTTTAAACGCCTCCAGGGATGGTGCCTCAACCCCTTCCCTGGGCAGCCCATTCCAATGATTAATAACCCTTTCAGTGTAAAAATTTTTCCTAATATCCAGTCTGAACCTCCCCATGTGCAACAATTTCCTCTAGTCCTGTCGCCTGTGACGTGGGAGAGGAGACCAACTCCTACACCCTCTACACCCTCCTTTCAGGGAGTTGTAGAGAGTGATAAGGTCTCCCCTCAGCCTCCTTTTCTCCAGGCTGAACAACCCCCAGCTCCCTCAGCCTCTCCTCATAAGACTTACTCTCCAGACCCCTCACCAGATTTGTTGCCCTTCTCTGGACCCTCTCCAGCACCTCAATGTCTTTTTTTGTGGTAAGATACAATCCTTCTATAGTATCCTCTCCTAGCAGCTTACTGGCTTCAACTTGCAAAGCAGAATCTTCTGCAACTACATCTAGCAGATCAGGAAAATAATAATTCCTTCTATTTCTACTCTAACATGCAGCCACCACATTTACCCTTCATTGGAATCCACTTGTGTGCTATCACAAGAACTTGCTTACATATTCTGCTCAAGTCTGTGTGTATAACTAAAATACTGAATATCCGGTTGCCTTCAGAGTGAGGGGACCTTAATGGTCTGAACTTTTACACTGAGACTTCTGTTCTTGGTGTGGGCCTCACCTGACTTCATTTTATCAAACTAAAAATTTGGCATACAGTCAAATCTCATCATCTAGGCTCCCTCTGTAATCTGTAGGGAGAGACAGATCTGAAGAATTTGCTTTATCTACTTAAGGTGAACCAAATTGCCTTCTGCAGATGCTTTTCTGTCTCTGTGCACCTTCCTTTTAAACATCAAGAGTGAGATGACGCCAGAAACATCAGCTGTGTATGGTATGATGGCAGCTGCAACTCAGCTTTGTATTGCCGTTTTCATGCATTATGGCTCCTAGTCTTTTTTTGTCTGAACTGATGCTATACAGTTTACGTTTTGCTTAGCTAGTCTCTTTCTCAGCAGTATAAAAGTACATGATGGCCATGAGTGAGCAAGGCATATAACTCTAAGCATACAAAAGGTCCTACTCAGCAAAAGATGTAAGCATCTTCATAAATCCTCTGCCTGTGTGAAAAAGGCTGGCCCTGTGTACAAGAATCAATCACGAGACCAAGGTCTCTCTTCCTGAGTTGCCAAAGTGTAATAAACCCCTAAAACTTGCTTCCAATTTGTGGGTTTTTTTTCTCTTTTATGATGTGAGGTTGCTAAAAAGTCATTCATAGGATAATAAAAGTCTCAGTTCATTAGGTGATGCTGAAAACCCTGTTCCGTAGGTTTGGTATTATCTTCATACAAATTATTTTTCCTTGCTGCTGTCACGTGGCTTTTACACTTGGCAGTTATTCAGTGGCCAACAGGGATGCAGACAAACCTTTATAAATACATTCATCAGCCTAGTATGTTAGGCTGAGGTAGCTCAGCAGTAATAGCACGGAGGGCATAATAGATGAAATTTCTAGCTAGTTTGGCAGTTACAAACCATTTGAATGCAGAATTTATAGAAATGGACTTTAGCCATTAGCTTTCTTTTATATAGTTCTCTTTTAATACCTGACAGAGCTTTTTTCCCAGGAATGACAATGGCTAGCCAGGCAAGAGAAGGTGTAATACACGGAGAGATGAAAGTCAACTGAGAAAAGGGGGTGTGGAAATTGTCAATGGGAAGTCTGTTCCCTAAAGCAGAATGGACTATAAAACAAAAATACATAATTTTACACTGTTTCCCATTTAACTCAGGATGTTAATCCTTTATTGTTTCTTCTAAAAAGGATGATTTTATAAACAGCATGACCTTAAATGAGTCAACATGACCTTTCCCAGACATACCCCACAGTAAATATTTACTGAGCTTTATTTCATAGGCATTAACTCATTGGTAATGTAAAAAGCTTTCAGGTCACTAGACAGTGCAATATATAATATTATTATTGTGACATATAAAAAATGCACATTTTAAGTGATAATGATTTTCTTTCCTGATAAAGTTCTAGATATGAGTTCATCAAGCATTGGCTTATGTCATTGTTTTGTTCTCCCATTTTATGAAGTATTTTTGTCGCCAGCGAAAGGGAAGGATGGAGATGATGACATGGATTTCTTTGCCTTTTCTTTAATTCACAGCAAGTGGTGGTCATATTGCATTACACTAATCCAGGCAAAAAAAAATATATTAGTCTAGTTGGCTGGCTGCCATTTGCCAGTCTCAGTATGGTCATTTCTCAATAACTGCAATGCAAATATACAAATCTCTCTTAGCTCATCAATTCCTGTACTCAAAACTCAAGCAATAAACACATTGCCTGAGCTCCTGCCCAACTCTTTGACTGAACCAAAACATTTTTCACGATCGTCCTGCAAGCACACCCGTAGTTCAGAATACCAACATTCAGGTTCTTCTTTTTCCATATGTGACCATGAAAAATCATTAAGATCAGTTTTGTAAAAATATATAGGGGTCTTACAATGCAGATAAGTGCCTACAAAATCTTTTTAAAAAAAAAAAATCAGAGCTGGGAACCAAGATATTTTTTTTCAAAGTCAACTGTGCACCTCTAAATCTCTCCACTTGCAGAGCATGGTCCTTTATGTACGCACATGTACGCAACCTCCCCATCAGACAGATTCAAGTACATGCATGCTGGCAGCTTTGAGCCCTCATGGCTAAGGGAGCTACTTGGTAACCAAGCCAAATGAGTGATTTCTGTTAGTTATTTATAGCTTTTTAAAATTTTAAATACATTCTTGACTTCTTCTCCACCAGGTCCTTACTGATGTCTTTCAGTTTTTCCTCCACTTCCACTCCAATGTGCCCATGCAGCAATGAAACCCCTACAGTATCAGCACCAAACTACATTTTTGTCTATTTTTTTCATTTTTGTTTATTCCTAACGTAATTTTTGCCACCTCACTCAGGTGCCAGGGGAGTTTATAGACAGAATTATGTTGCTGACCGAGCTGTTTCCCATCAGCCTTTAGAAATTTAAAGTAGCAGAGGAGGAAGAATGTTTGGTGTCTGGTGGTTGGTTTTTTTTTTTGGTTTGGGTTGGTTTTTTTTTTTTTGGTGGCTAAATGATGATAGGTTATTAAGTATTGCAACCCCAGGCATGTTCTTGTGATTTCTCAAGTGATATTAAGAGGGCTGACAACACACAGAAGAAAGTTATGGCTCAGTGTTGTCATCATGTTTTCTTCAGAGGAGAAACTCATCACCCAACAGTGCTGTGAGCTCCCTACATCTCACGGCACCAAAAGTCATTTGCAGGTGACAGCTTCTCCAGAGACAGCTTAATGAAACACCAGCAGTAACAGACTGGGTGCATACTCTGAGTTCGCTTCAAGCACCATCGTTGGCTTAAATTACCCCAAAGATTTGGATCTGTACAAACACAATCAGTTACCACAGCTCAGCCTATGAGCAAAGATGTATTTATTTCTGGTAACCAAATTGGTCACGCTCTGCTTGTCCCTGCTGTTGCAAATACATCTCTTAGTGAAAGAGTGAATGCTCATACTCACATTAAGTATTTGCATGGTTATGAATAAACTATAATCTGTTTGACGGTGTTCTCCTTTCTCATGTTATTAGCCCTATAAGCCCTTCATTCAGTTCTCTTCACACTTTGCACACCAAAAAGAGAAAAACAACAATGTCCTCATAAAGATGCACACAAGTGCAGCAAGTCTGCCTAAATAGACCCAAACACTGGAGACCATGCTCCAAAGAGCAGGAATGTCTTAGTATTTGCCACAGTAAAAACAGAAGCTGGAGAAATGTTGGTTTTTGGTCCTCCCCCCGTTTGTCTCTAATTGAAAGGGAAGAAAAAAAAAAAGACATGCATGAGTGATGGCAATGGGAGTTGTATTTGTGTCCAATTCACTGGAGAAACAGTACAAGGACATACCATCCTTGTGAAATAATTTGCCCCATATTCCTTGAGCCAGATGAAAGTCCCATTATGTACAAAGTAACATGTGCAGATGAATACAGATTTGGGACATCTATTATTCTCTCAATTCACACTGCTACAGTGCAACTCGTCTTCACCTCTGTCATAAAAACAGGCTTCTTTCCGGGTGCTTCATGCTGCCATAATGTGTGACTTTTTCAACTAACCTAGAATAGATTTGAAAGCACACAGCAGCGGTGAGGAGTCATTCACGATTAGGGCTCTTGCTGTGAAACAAAACTGACACATGTTCCCGAAACATATAGCAATTAGCAAGTGTGAAATCAAAAAATCACACCACACTGGTTGTTAGCAAGGCACACAGAAGCAAAAATGAAATGGAAGGGCTACATCTTTATATCCCTGGACAGCTTTGCAATTCGAACTTATCTTTATGAGCACGTAACAATTTAATTCCATAAGATGAGGCTCCGTGGCTCATACTGGGCTCCTCAAAAATTTCCTCTTCAGGCTGCTATGAGGTACAAGGTACTATTATCCCAGACTCTCTCCCCATGGCTAGTCCCCCAGTCTGACAATAAGCTTGTGGAGTAACAGAAGATTTTTGAGATCTAAAGAAAGATTAGAGATCATACCTGTTTCACTTAGTAATCAAAATTTTCTCCTTTTGCAGCTCTGAGAAATAAAACTAGGTCCAGTATTGCAGAACAGCACACTGGAGCCAGTTCAGCCTATGAGCCATTACTGGTAAATTTTAAGTGCTAACAGAGCAACTCCTTCTACTACATCAAATTAAATAACACCAAAAGAAAAAATTGTACTTCTTACAATGAGCCCCCACTCTTGGTTGAAACCTCCTGCTATAATCACATTACAAATGACACAAAACCATGTCTCTGCCAGGAAAAAGCAGTCTGCATCTACACATGGTAAGACAGAAGTTGGAAAGTAAAGACCATGCTGTTTTATTAAGCTGGCCCAGAAAAACCAGTAGCTATCATTCAGACGTGGGTCAGGAAAAAAAATAAATCAACCAATCTGGCAAATCAAATGCATACAATTCTCATCATCACCTGCTACAGCACAGTATGGTAGCTTCAGATGTGAGGATGGAAGCAAAACCTTTTCCATTCAAACGCAAACCCAGTCTGTCCCCCTTGCATCCCAGTCTCTCGGGTAAGATCACCCTTCCTTATTTCACCCCGGGGATGCTGTGATCTCAGCACAGTCTCATCAGCGTGCCAACCCTCTCCATGGCTAATCCCCACGTTACTCTGACTTGGCCTCATGGCTAGGCAAGGTACCGGCAAAGGTTTTTTGCAGCAGATGAAAAGGACTCTGAGATTTTTAAAGCTATTTACAGATCCACTATATAGATTTTTGCTTTTGAAAATCCCACTGACACCAATTTGTACCTCCACAGACCTAAAAATCTGGCCTTAATGACTTCCATACCATGGGCAAAACCATGATTCTTGCAGTATTAGGCTAAATCACTTAACAGATGATTTATATTCGTTAAGAGAACTCAAGAGAACCTGAAGTTGCAAAACTTGAACTTATTTTTTGAAAAATTATTAGGAACATATTTGATATCCAGATCTTACATGGTGGGTTTTGTTTTGTTTCGTTTTAAGTTTTTCATGTTAGCTATCCCAAGACATTCAAGCACGCTTTTGCAAAAGCAGCTCAGAATGAGGACCTAGGGAAAAAGACCAAGAGCACAGACAGAATAATGATTATAATTCAAACAAAACTCCTCAAAGGGCAGAAGAAGTTACAACTATGATAACTAATTGATTCTACATACACAAAAAGTGATAAGAAGGATTTTGCCCTGGTAAAACAGATTTTTTTTTTTTCAAGACGGATTTAATTAAATACCTCTCAGATTTTTTTTTCCTTTTTTTTTTTTTCTTTTCTTTGACATTTTAACTTTCAGGCTATCTTCAGACTATCCAAAAGAAAAACAATACCATCGAGGAAGTAATTATCTGAAGTAAGTGTGCTGTTTGACTTCTTTCCCGCTACAGTGATCTCTGGCAGAAGGAGGAAGCAAGGAAGTTGGTGGGGGAGGAAGAAGACCTCTGATTCAGTAATCTGAAAAGTTAAAGACATTTCTCTGTCTCTCAATTAAGAGAAGTAGGGCTTGTTCTGCTCTAAGAGCAGCACAAGGTTCATAAAAGCAAGGACCTCTTTAGTGAGTGTGTGTCACATTAGAAACTGGAGAAACCTAAGGGCCTTGACGCAGCATTATTTGTCCCAAGTAATAGCCCCCCCTAGTCAGAACTGTCATTACACGTCAGGTCATCAAATCTGGGGGCTCCATCTGGGTCAGCTCTGACTATGTGCAGATGTTGAAGCTCTCCTTATCTCGGCTTTGCCTTTCCCTGGCTCAGGGACAGATGCACAGTGCAAGTCCTTCAGGCTCTTCCCTTCCCTGCTGGCTCCAGTGGAAGGCTACACCTACTCACTACAGAAATCTGTTGATAGGTTTTCAAGGTGGATGCATTGCTCATGTTCTTAGACTCCTGTTTATCAATGTTTTATTACCCTTGACTTTGGTTTATCTCCGCTCCTGTTATCCTGATAACAGAGAGTCGAATTGAACACTCAATATTTCAAATATGTTTCCTGCGTGTTTTGATGATGTCATTTCACTTGTTGAATCCCATCACCGGTCATTCTGAACAGATGAATCTTTCATCCTTTTCCCCAAAGACTTCTGCAACCGTTACTTGATGCTAGTCTCTCCATATTGTTGAAAACACCTGCTTTCTGTTCTTCCAGTAACAGGAGACACAAGTACCTATTTCTGCTTCTTTCCCTACTGTTCCCTGCACGTGACACTGTCTTACCATAAATAAACAAGAATTCCTTCTTTGTGTGTATATATTTAGAAAACATAGAAATAGGAAACAAATTTCATATAAAACTTGCATGTAGCTTGCTCCCACGTTCCTCACCTTTAAAATAAATTTTAAAAAACAACAGATTAGAAACAGAAGTGTTTTGTATTTCTGACTGATTTATCTGTGTGTTGCATTCTGCAATCTCTCTCTCTTTCTTCTGTATCCTTTTTTTTGTTGTTTTTCTTGCTCCTGACTGATGTGGATTGATGCTACTCCTTTAAAGACCAAGCCGGGAACCTCATCCAGGGCTCACAGTAACCAGCCCAATGGGCTTCCAATCCTACCAGGAGCTCTCACTGCTCCTTCAGTCTGCACTGCAGGCATTGAGCACAGCTATGGGATAACAAATCTATTTTAATTTTCATTGTTTTGCTCCCCAAAAGGATAAGAGGTTTCTATCTCCTCTCTTTTGTGCAGAAGCATGTCATCCTTAACGTGCAAGACCTTGACCTCAAGTAACACAACAACTCCACAATTTATTTTTTTTTTTAAAAAAACCCTTGCAGTTGTGAAACTATGTCTCTAATGTCAGCAATGGTGGCACAGAAAAATCTTTCTGGTAACTCTCCACTTACTCTGCACACAGAAACTATGCTTTTTGACAAGAGACCAAGAAAAGTCAGCCTGAAATAATCACATTATTCCTCTATGCATGATTGCTGCAGTGACTAATCCCAATTTGCTGCCTTAACTCCCTACTCCTGTCTCCCTCTCTTTCAGAAGGCAGCAAGCCTGCCCAGTACCGAGAACAAACGAGAGTGGAGGAGAAAAGGCAATTTGTACTCATGTTCTCTCCCCCACCATGCTTCCTCCCACTCCGGTAGCAAAGGAGCATGTTTTGGTTGACGATTTGAGCCTAAATTCCCAGCTATTATGCTAACTAATGAAAGAATATTTCTTGGTTGTTTATGTAGCTCCACTGTTGATATTGCAGCTGAAGGGGGGAAGACTAGAGAAAATCTGCACGGTTTGTGGTACAAATGTTATGTGGGCAGTGCCCAGGCCACAGATTTCTTTGATCTTCATTCAGTTTCCCAAGAAGTTTGGGAGCATTTCGGTCTTGTAACCTTCTTGCCAACCTGAGGGAGAGGATCCCAAACTGAAGTTCAGATCCAGACAATTTAAATCGAAGGGCTGATTAGAGCTGATGTCAAGATTGGAAAATGCTCTGTATTTCTGCGATGCGATATCTTTCACTGCAGAATTTCAAAGCACTTTTCTGATGTGTGTTAATGAGACCTCACAAGAATGCTATAAATACAATATCATGTGTATATGACTCATGCAGCTTATTAATTTTACATCACCTACACCGCTATTTGAACAAGAGTGACAGAGCAGCATTCAGGCAAATTCCTCTGTGAGAACTTAGCCAAAATAGCAATACCTGTGTCTTCAGGGGACAATCTACCTCAAGGTTGACTCTAGTTAGAGAGATTCAGACTGAGAGAGAGGTTACCATCTCACCCCAATCCTCCCATTGCACGACTGCCTTGCAAAGCAACAACAGCACAGTTCTCTTGCCAAATACGTAGAGCACTCACCTGACAAGCAAACAAACTCTAAGGCAACGTATAGCAGCTTCTACGCTAAATGTATCTATGCCAACGGTCTACAGCAGGGTGTAATGAAGAGAAGGAACTTTGCTGGGGGGGTGGATAAGGATTCAAAAGGTGTAGATCCTCTGCAGGACTTGATTTTAATTATAAAGCAGGAGAAAAAGCAATATATAATCTCTTGAATTTACCTAAGCCCTTAACTAACAGACAATTTTACCTAGCTTAATTAACTATCAATATTGAGTTCCTGAAAAGCCCTTAGTAATCTCAAAGTGTTCTCTCTCCTCCTGTGGCAATTACCCATTTAAGAGGTGCTACAGACAGAGCAGCAACCAAGACACGTGAAGGAGTTGTTTGCATGGTACTTTACAGGAACTGTAAACCAGAGAGACGCTATTTAATTGAAATAAATAAGATGCTACAGTCATCCACATTGATGAGAGGTCAAATATATTAGCATGGGGTTTCCACTAGCATAGCTTCCTGCTAGCTTAGAGGATGGGTAGGTGAGCTAATGCCTGTTTGTAGACTATCATAAGCTAAATGAGTGGTTAAAGACCCCACAGTGGGTAAATAATAAAGCTGAAATCACAGTGACTAGATTTCTTTAGCCCACTCTCAGTGGAATCAAGGAAGTTGGATCAAACCCCTAATTTTTCATAGCAATTTCTTTCTTTCCTGCATACAGAACGATTGGCATGGTGGAACTCAGCCAAAACAGGGAGGACAAATTTTGCTGTAAAATTCACAGAGGCGAGAGTGTTGCGACAGGATGGCAGGAAAGGAGAAATCACTGGCAACCACACTGCTCTCTCCCAAAGCAAAGAAAGGAGGAAGAAGAGGAGGAGAAGATGCTTCCTATCATCAAAAGGGGAGGAAGGACAGAAAGAGCAGCTTTCTATGCTTCAGTTGAACACCAGGACTTACAGCTCCTAACTGGATATCAGTAACATAAGAATATAAAATTGTAAATTAATTGTTTCCCTTTCATGTTTTGGTGACTCTATGCTGTTATTAATAATCAAAGATTTATAATTTACTAAATTAGTGGCTAATAAAGATTAGTGAGAATGCCACTCTTCCTGTACTGAAACCCATACTTGTCTCTTGTCTTTGTGAATGGCTCTTCTCTAAACCTGAATCTGAACAACTCCAGATTACTCAGTATTCAAATCCTAAAGCAGATTCTGTGTCTAGAATCTACATCTGAAGTCATCCATAACCACTACAAGTTTCATTCTGTAAGTTCCTATGACTGCTAAGAATTCAAATCTGCCAATTTTGATTTAAATGGAAAAATATCTGCTCTCTGCCTTTGACAATTCAAAAAACACATTGAAGATTAGACTAAGTTGAATGATGTATTTGTGTGTGTAAGAATGATGTATCCCTGTAGTAATTAAAGAAGGAATTAAATTGCCATTCAAAATGTTTCTTAGTCCAGATTGCTGTGCTGTAAACGCTCTGCATGGATGCGTTCTGTTTGTTTGGCAGAACAAAAATGTTCTAACATCTCCCCAAATTTTGGCTGAAACAGTGAGGAAAACATCAGAAAATTCAAGTGCATCTGCTTGCATGTTGTAGCAACACAGCACAGTCCTCACGCTATTAAGCCATTCACTACCTAAGGATGATAAATCCATGAAAAGCTAAGAAAAAAGTTGATGACAGAGCGTGTGCAATCACCGAGAGGTGACCTGAGACTAACTGCTGTGCACTGGGACCAGTCAATCATGGGAGATGGTAGCTTCTGCAGTCTGAAAGGATTCCCGAAAGGATTAATCACTATTTGAAGTAGGGCACAATTTGGAAAAAGCAGTGTTCTTGTGAAACACCTGATGGAGTTAAAATTAAAATGCCCCCTATTCTCAAGAGTTAATAACTTTTTAGGGGAAAGAAATTACCTTAGGGCCCTACTGTATTTCAGAGGAGGAAAGAAAAAGGCAGTTTTGGGTTGAGGAGATGGAGAAAGGAGGTGAAAAATCTCATGTGGTGGGAACAGTAACTTATTCCTTTGACCTGCAGAAGGTTGGGTGAAGCTATGCAGTGGTTTCCCAAATGAGTTTCTGAACTTAAGGCTCCTGTTTTCAAGACCAGAGTCTCCAAATTTGGTACTTTCCACTAATGATATCTGCAAGGGAGTTGTATTATTTGTATGTATTTGGAATTAGCTGGTGACCGGAGCTGTATCTATTACAGTCCAAACACAGTTTGCATATCATTCATTATATAAATGAGGTTTGAAATGAACATAACTGTTTACTCAGAAGACATCCATTTAGTGAGTTGGCATTTCTTCATTACCCAAAATATATGATAATTGCCCATGTAATTCCTTCAGCAAGTTAACTGCACACAGTCCTGCTCCTCGATGGAAATTATCTGTCAACCTCACATAATTATTATGCATCAGCCTCAGTTAATATTCATTCATTCTTGCTGTTGCATACACAGGACTATGGAAATTGGCCTCAGTTCATAGTAAGGTGAGTACCTTTTTTAAAAAAAACTACTATAATGAGATATTTTTACAACAAAACTAAAAATATGGGTCCCAAGTCAGTAAATGAAGTGCTACCACAGCATGTGGTGGGGTGCTTGGCACACACGAGAGGGAGGAAAACCCTTGGAGCCAGGAACCCTGAGACCACAGCTCCCTGCCAAGAGACACACATCTTTCTGCAGGTGCTGAGCACCACCAAGCCTTATCTCCCACCTCTGGACAAAAAAAGCCCAAATAGTCCCTTTCTGTCATGGAAGCGAGGATTGCTGAAAGATGCGGTGGTGGCCACGGGCAAGCTGGGCCCAGATGGCAGCCTGGGAGGCTCCATGGTGCCTGGACAATGCCTGCTGCAATGTTCCCCACCTTGGCCTTCTCCCATTTGAGTGGGTGAGGTCATCGCAGGCTTTCAAGTGTCTGCCTTTTCACTGAATTTCACTGAACTATTAGGGTTGGAAGGGACCATAGAGATCTTCTAGTCCAACTGCCCTGCTGAAGCAGGATTGCCTAGAGCATGTTAGAGGATGTTACTCAGGACTGCATCCAGGCAGGTCTTGAAATTCTCCAAAGAAGGGGACTCCACGACCTCCCTGGGCAGCCTGTTCCAGGGCTCTGGCACCCTCAC
>JAOTQQ010000001.1:67328920-67348700 GCA_026546715.1 Gallinago undulata | reverse complement strand
CCTGAAAGGGTTGTCAGGCATTGGAATGGGCTGCCCAGGGAGGTGGTTGAGGCACCATCCCTGGAGGTGTTCAAGAGGCATGTTGACATTGTGCTCGGGGATATGGATTAGTAGTGGATTGGTGTTGGGTTTGGGTGTGGTGTGTGGGATTTTTTTTTGTTTGTGGGTGGGTTTTTTGTTGTTTTTGTTTTGTTTGGTTTTTCTTCTCTTCATTGGTTTGACTAGATGATCTTAAAAGGTCCCTTCCAACCTAGGTGATTCTATTATTCCGTGATTCTGTGGCCTTTTCTCATTAACCAGTACCTGAGAATGCTTGCTTGAAAATTTGGCCCTGTAGTTTTGGCAAACTCTAAGACAGGTATTGGACAGGGTCTAGAGGGAGCACTCCTTGGAGAAGAGAGAGACTAACTCATGCCTTGCTTTTCTGGCCAAGCTCCTTTACTGCATTAGAAGAAAATGAGCCTTTCCATAATTCCTTTTCTTTCCTATTATCTCATCCTGTTGCTGAGCCCACCAGTGCAGGTGACAGATTGTGGAGAGGGCTTTTAGAGATATTGTAGATGCTTATCTGCTGTAAATCACATCTTCATTACCTCCAGCAGAATATTCTGAGCTTTATCAGCTGAGGGGCTGACTCTGCATGCTCCACTTTAGAGCTGGGGTGTTGTCACCATCTTTGCAGAGAAGCTACCAATATTCAATTTGTAATTTAAATTAATGAAGAATAAACGTTATTGCTTCTGCCACAGAAAAGGAGCTCCCCAACACCAAGAAAAAATAATGATACTGAGTTTTCTTTTCATCTGTAACTCTTCTTTCTTCCTTTGTAAAACCATAGTAGCATTATCCTGTTCCACAAATTAAGGCACAAAAAAGGGACAAGTAACTAGCAGAGCTAGTGGCAGATCCAGGGACAGGCTCTCACAGAAAGAAAGAAAGAAAAAAAAAATATAATAATTATATATTCACAAGGATTTAGCACAGATTAGAAACCTACAGAAAAATGATGCAGAAAACTCAAGAACTAGAGGCCTTATATCCAAATAAAGCAAAGCGATCAGAATGATCTGATGGCAGAAAGAGGAAAGAGTTTACACATTTCTAAATATTTTCCAGTGGAGCAAGGGTGTATTTTGCTGTGAGCTAACAATTTCCTTGTGTTTGTCACTCTGGATTCTACTGAAACTGAGTAAAGTAGCCTTGCTTTTGACAAAGCAGCCCAGGACAGAAAAAAAACACATATGAAATTAGCTCTATCACCTTATTTCAGAAAACGACTGAAGCGTAGCAGTCAAGAGCCAGCAGCACAGTGCCAGCAATGCACATTTGTTCCAAGGCTGGATAAAGACCCATAAAAAGATCCCTAATGTAATTCCTGCAAAGAGCTGAAACAGGTAGAGCCACTTCCAGCTTGGCACAACTTCAGGGGAGGCTCAATTTGGCTCTGAACTTGACACGTTGTTTCACACCTGATGGGCATTGCCAAGCTCTCTTCTCTGGTCAATGGGGCAAGATGCAGAACATCAGCGAGGCTTCAGGAGGCTACAGCTCCCCTGGGTCTGCTGTGCTCAGAGCCCTTAGCTCCTCTGAACATCCCACCCTGAGACAAGTTATGGCCCATTCAGGATTTCAGAATCACCAAAAGGGCCCTCAGTAATCTCTCATTGAATAGTCACATGAGGGCTCAGAATACTATGTATAGATAAAAGTTAATATTTTGAATTTTAGAACTATGGTTTGGTAGTTTTTTAATTTTTTTTTTTTTAACTGAAAGGAAGCCATCTGAATTAAAATCTTCTGGCTGTAGCTGCCAATGAAACATAATTAGCGTTATTAAAGTGTGACAGGTAGTCCCTGGAGATTTAGCCTTTTCCAGTGATGAATGACAACATGTGTATTTATGGCCACAAGAGAATTATGGATAAAACTTCCATCATTTAATTTGCAGTTATTAAGACAATCTATATGAGCAAGATGAGGAAGGTTATCCCACTTTAAAAAAAAAATCAAACTAAAACCCAAGTAAAAAGTGTGTTGGCATAATGCTTAAAATGGCAATACGAGAGTCTATATTTGGTTTGTTTAATAAAGATACTTGTGACACTTCTCCTCAGTTTATCCCATAATCACTAGAGTCCAATGGTTTACTAAAGCCTTTAAAATAATACCGTAATCCTTATTTTGGGGACTACGTTACTGCACAAGTTCACGCAGGGAGTTCATATAGGAAGTTTCTAGATGAGTTGGGAAGCGACTCTAGATATGCTAATTTCTTATCCTATGCTTAAACCTAGCAGCTCCTCTAAACTTTTATAAACAAAGCCTAGTCCAATCCAGCTCAACTTTCTAAAAGCTTAAACAGTCACAGAATCACAGAATCACCTAGGTTGGAAGGGACCTTTTAAAATCATCTAGTCCAACCAATAAAAAAAACACAAAACAAAACAAAAAAACCCCACACCACACCCAAAACAACACCAACCCAACAAACCCAACACTGATCTTTATGTAAAACACATCCAGGAATCAGGTGTTTTCAAACAGCTGCCCTCGTATACACATGATAATGGGGCTGGTGCTGAATGCCCCAAAGCAAACCAACCACCACTGGCTGGATGACTGCATCACCACGTCTCCTGGCCCTCTGCGCTTCACCTGACACAGTTTTGAGTAAAACCTCATTTGTGTCCTCCTCCTCGGTTTCAGTTTATTACTGTTTTATGATTTGCTCATCTCCAAAATCCAGCATCGAAGCCAGCCATGTCCCCATTACCTGAACAGTAACCCATCAGTGCATTTGAACTGGGAACCTGAACATCTCTTTGGCTCAATAAAAGGCACATCTGTTGAAGTCTCAAACAGGAATTGTTTGTTCAAATGTGAGGACTCCAAATGTCAAAGTATTTATCCATCTCTAATTGTAGCTCACCCTCCAGCGCGCTGCACAAAAACACAGATTCACTAATTATCTTTTGGAGTTGGGCTTGGCTACTCCAGCTTTGATGCTCTGCTTTGCAATTAAATGTATTCTGGCAGCCACATGGGGGAGAAAGGAAAAAAAAATAGAGCTTCCAGTTCTGCAATGACCTACTTACGGCATTAAAGCACTGAGGGGGAGAAGGAGGGCTGTGGGGGAGAGGAGAGGTCTAACTACAGCTTAATGCAAGCTGACACTCAGCTGTGCTTCAGACTGCACAGCAATCAATATCAGATATGACTTCACATCCTACAGAAAATATTGGCAAGACAGGGAAAGTTAATGACAGGAAGAAATTAATATAAGACCTCGGTTCTCGAAACATGCAGTAGTTTTAGTATCCCAATCCTTTTCTGCCTGCTTCACCGTACCACAGTACTCCTAGGGCTCACAGTAAATTCACAGTAGTGTTCAAGATATGGGAACCACTTTATTGAGTACTGTACAGCCACAGGCTCCATGTCCCAGACCATCTAACTGGACAAACTCAGAGATGAATAAATAAACAAAGCAAGGCAACAGAAGAGAATCTGATTTATTTAGCATCACTAAGCTAAAGTCAATGCCTGAGCCACTGATTGACTCTAGATTTTCCCATCCTTCTTTTTTTTTTTTTCCCCCTCTAGGATTGTCTTTAAGCTTTAAGGCAATTAGCCAGAATCATTAGAGAAAGGTGTTGATCATGGAAACATTTAAGCACGGGATATTTTTTGGGCTACGGCTTCTCTTTTCAATATTCTGCTATCCTGGTCATGGCATATACAATTTAATTCCTGGACTTCACACTAACCATGTGTGCATTGGTGATATAGTCAAATGGAAGCCATGCCTAACAGTGCTATTGCCGGACTCTTCCAAAACGCCATACATTTGCAGCATGTGAAATGCCTATTACTTAAATATCATAGCAAATGTTTTGAAAGTTTTATTGCAAAACTTGAGCCAAACACGTCAGTAAGCACTTAAAAATCTGTTCATTCATTTGTAGCTTTTGTATAACAGAATACAAAGAGAAGGAAACCCCTTTAACTTATGCTAGAGAAAATTCAGAGTAACAGTTTGAAAACAATCATCCATAATCTTTAAATTTTTTTATTTTTTTTTTTGCTACTGTCAGATGAAATATCAACGTTCGGCCTTGCATTATAAATATATGGGAAATATCATAAAATATAAATGTACAATGGCTACCTTGAAATACACCAGCTAGGAAAGCAAGAAAAGTGAAGGAGAATATGATTTTTCATCCTTTCAGCCCCCACTCGGATGAGGAGCAGCACTGTTTGCCTCAGCCAAAAGAGTTTCAGCCTGAATTGTTAGTGTCCTTCAGTATTCTCTTGCTTGAAGGAATCATTCACATCAGTGGAATTTACTAATCCTCTTCTACAGCCATCATAGAAATTGGCTATCGTCCCTTTGCCCAAATATCTCCGAGTCCCAGTACCTAAGGGCTGTGAGCTTGTCATACGTGATAACTGAGGCAGGGTCAGATGCGGTCGGTACTTTAACAAGAGACAGCCAGGAAGAGGCGAGGTGCTATTGAGACGATGCCAGTTAATCAATGGACAGCAAATTACACTTTGCATGATTCTGCACGGAGCATCGTTCTGTCCGTATGCTCAGCTGCAGTAGAATTGCCACGGAGCTGGAAACGAAGAGAAAGACTGCTCCTGCTTGAAATGACAGGCAGAATATAATAACTTAATGAACAGCTCTAAGTTAGTCAAAATCCCTATGATCTATTGCAATGGATATATTCCTGAATTAATGTCCTGCAAGAGAGTTGGCAAAAAAAAAGCCCCTCCATTCAAATCACTGCTAAAAATCCCATTGCTCAGTCAGAGGTTTCACTCAGGATCATGTCCACGTATCACTGCATTGTCACAGAGATGGAGGAGTTTCAATTTCAAATTTACTCAGCCTGCAGCAAGGCGTTGGACAAACAGGGACTCACTAAAGTCTGCCAATTATACCTATTTATGAATCTCTGTGCCACCAAAATCCAGGCGTTAAAATGAGCAAGCAATTGAGAACATGGGCCAAAGGTGCCATACTTGCTGGTTTCCTGAAGGGTCTCTCCCTTCTAGTAGCCCTCTGTAAATGTTAATACCATGGCTTTCCTATAGTTAAGAGTTTGGAGAGGAGGAAGTATGTCCTGCAGAGGCAGAATAGAATTTCCTTCTTGGTTCCTTGCTGTGCACCCAAGATCCTGTCACACGCTGTCTTCTAGCACATCAGGTTCTCGGTGTATCCATCACTGCAATGTTGCCTTGCAGTGACATTAAGCCTTAACAGTTGTAAAAACTTTGCAATGCTTGGATGAAAAACATCATCTAAAGTACGCTGTATAATTAATGTGACTGCACAGGCTTTTTCTTCTTTTTAAGCAGCTTCTTCAAAAAGCATCCCGAGTATCTAAATCCTTTTTTCTTTTCATATCAAGATGATTGATTGCATGTTTAAAAGTATTAATTGGTTCTATGATAAGGTTTTTTTAAAAACCCTTAAAGCTTCAACATATCAGGAAGAAACATTGTAATTGCTCAAATAACTTAAAATGCTCACACATTTTTACCAGTCGTAGGTAAATTCACACAATAAGGACACTATTATAGGCACACTGTACGGTATTATTTAGAAAAGGCTTCTTGTAAATGATGGACTAATAATAAATAACTTGTAGAATATTGTGCACAAACTATAAAGAGCATTCAGAACAACTGATCTCATTCCTTGGTTTAATTATTCAGTTCTTTTTAGGCTTGAGCTACGTGTCTGGTATATTTGCTTCAGATCTCGGGAGGGTATTGACCAGGTTTTCTGAAGTCTTCTGCATTATTTATCTCTTCCTACCATAAGGGGTCTGATAGGCATACTGTTTCAATAATTAAATGTCAACAATTCATGCTGTTGGCCAAAACCCAGAGGACCTTAATAAATAAATAATAACATCTTGCATTTTTATAGCTTCTTTCATTCAAGGGTCTCAAAGTCCTCTCCGAATATTCATTAAGACATCGCCCCCCCCCCCCCCCAACTGCCTTGTAAGGTAATTCAGAATCATTCCACTCTCATTTTTTTCCACAATTGGGAAAACTTGCACAGAGAGACAGATCAGCTAGTCCAAGGTCACGGCTCAAGCCAGCAGTTGAGGAGGGGATAGAGCCCTCACTGCCAGCCCCTTCTGCCAGCTCCCCTCGCTGGCACCAAAGCAGATGTGACTCTGGGGACCCCACCGAAGTCACAGCTGTATAAAAGCAATGAAAATGGAGCAGGGTAGGGGGGGGGGAAATCAGGATCTGCCCTAGTATTAATTTTGCTGCATGGTCCACCCGGCTGACCCAGCACTGCCATTTCTCTGTTACTAATTGTGGTGCTGCAAGCAGCAGGGATCTCAGCCAGAGCAAGGAAATATTTGATATCTTGTTTCCAATCTAATCTGTCAAAATGTTCATTAGAAGTCATACATCTATGTTTTATTTGCCTTTTTCCATCTTTGTTAGCATCATTCTGTATGACCCCTTTTTCATTCCATACCGAGGAAAACAAGAATGATAATAATGATGTTACATTTCTATAGAGGCTTTCATCCCGCTGACATGTTGAGAGCAATGATGAGCCCAGAAATGACATAAGAAGCTTTTCAGGCGTCCTTTTCTGGAATTAGAACTGAGTTTCTGAGGAGAGAAAGGCTGAGTCTGAAAGCTGAGTGCACACCACTCGCTCAGGTAGTTTTCAACCATTATTTCTACTTCCAACCCTTCAAAGAGATGAGAAAATCTACATGAAGATGATAACCTCAACCTAAACAAAGTTCCCATTAAGATTCTCAACAACAAACACTAAGTTCAATAAAGCTACAGTACTGTGCACTGTTACAGTTCATTTCTGGCTTGAATACAATCCCAGAACACTATAGATTTTTAGAGAAAGAAAGCAATATCCAGAAGTGCTTTCACTCAGAAATAACACTTTAGGATCCCTGACTCTCCGTTGATTTCAGAGGAGTGTCCATGTTTTCCACTCCATACCCAAACTGTTGCTGTATACATATATACACTTATACCTATATATAGTATAAATATATACTGTATACACACACACTTAAAGTACAGCCTCAAACTGGTAGGTTGTTTGATACTGACTAAATTTGAGCCCAAGTCCTATCTGAACTTGCTCACAGCAAGTTAAAAAAAAAACAAACCAAAAAAACCCAGACCAATAAAAATAAAATCTATTTTATATGTTGTGAAAATTAGTTAAAAAAATAGCGCAAAATAGGGTCTATGATGCTTTAATAACAGTAATTCACCCTTTTCTCCTGCTGGTTCTTTACTCCCTGCCTGTACTGTTTCTCTCCTCCTTTAATCTCCTTTTCATTGAGCTTCATGTCTGCTTTCAGTTACCCTTGCCCTGCAGAGCTATAAATTTTGAGTAATTTAGGGAAAGTGTGTGTTCTTTTAAGTGAGTACCATAGTTCTGTATCCACAGCATTGTTTCTAAGTCATCCTTCCCCATATTTTTCTCATTAAGTCGTCCAACTCAGAAATTAACCTTACTGCTAATTTTGGCTTCAGCTGTATGAGATACTGAGTTGTGGAATACAATTATGAAGAGACAGGAGACCATAAGAAGTCACTTTTCTTGGCAGCAATTGTGGCAATGTGGTAGATGTGAAAAGACCTTTTTACCATTTGAGCAACAACCAGTTGATTTATAAACTCACTGGACCTATTTCACCCAGATACATGCATATGATTTGCAATCTCTAACTGAATTTAGATTCAGCATGTGATACTGTGCCAGAATAACACCCATTCTGTGGACCAGCTATACTTGTTTCTCAGTTTTCTGTATAGTTTAATAAATGGTCCCATCACAGCCTTTACAGTCCAGGTTGAGACTAGTTTGAAGGGCAAAATGTCATTGATGTGGACTGAAGTGATCATGAAAATAAGAGGGGACATACTTTGAAATTCATGTCGTTATCTAAATTTAGATTCTTAAAGGACTTTTGAACTAAGTCTCTAATGGTCCAAGTATATTTGGTCAAGGTCTCACATCTTACTGTTTATATAAGACACAACCTTACTGAAGATCTTCTTATATGACTATTCCATAGTGTCCTTAAAAATAGCAAGTACAATTGAGTTCCACCATGCCCAAGGCTGATAGCTCCCCATGCTTTGTTTGCCACTTCCCTAGACAGTTTCATATCACTTTATGTCTTCATGGAAACCTGTATGTGAGCATGCATGCACATGCATGTATACATATGTGTGGCAAACATGCAAATGATACCTTTAGGTAGACTTAAGTCTGTCTCAGAAGATTAGAATGTTGTCTCAGGACAGCAAGCTTCTTAATACTGGGTGCTTCAATACTAGTACTGAAAGACATTTTGATTCACTTCCTCTGGTTACTCCCTGCTTTCTTTTTCATCTCCTCAAGATCCAGCAAGCAGTACAAGACAAATATAGTTAATTTTCAAAGCAGGCACTATTGATCCCATGTCACTGCTCTATTAAAATGACATTTTGCTCTGCGCAGAATGACTGATGCAGAAGTTATTTAATCTGACGGATACTAGAGCAAGAAGGCAATAGTTGCTCGCTGCATCATTATTCAATAGGTAACACTTTAGCTGGCTTTGGAAAGGCCACTCTCATAGAAGGGCTGCTACAAAAATTGAAGCTACTGAACTAACACTTTATTATGCTTTCAGAATACATCATCCACCTTTAACATTCCCTCCTTCTCAGTAAAACTATCTTAAATTCAGTCAAAGCAATAGTGACTGAGATACCGCTAAATTCTCTTATTTGGATAAGATAATTACTAGTCTGACTCCAATAACATCCATATTCTCCAATCATTTTTTCTCAATTCCCCTCTCAGTTTTTTTCCTATGGACCTTTTTTTGAAAAAACAAACAAACAACAAACAAAAAATCCAACCAAACCAAAACGCATATATGAAGTGAGCAAGATTCTCAAATTGGACTCTAAGATTTTCCTTTCTGTGTGAAAAAACCCACCTGTGTCTACACAAGCCAAAACTTTGTAGTTTGAGCCTACAGGTACCCACCCAAGGAGATTTCAGGCAGACTGAGTATGCAGAAGTTGCCACCTGTTAAGCTGAGACAATTATCATTCTAGCTTTTAGAAAATTCAGACCTCTGTCTGTTGCCCTGTGCCTTCCTCCCAATGCACAATCTGGAAACTCTCCTTGAAGAGCTAAACAAAGATCATAGAATTATAGAATCATTTAGGTTGGAAGAGACCCTTAAGATCATTGTGTCCAACTGTAAACCGTAAATCCTAAATTAGGAGAAGAGCCTGATCCAAATCCTAGCCTTACATCACAGAAGTCATTTCAGTGATGACAGTGTCATTGTTTGCATGAATGAGGACTCTGATATGGGGCTTTCACTTCCTGCACAGCATCCTGGAGGACAAGACAGGAGGAATCAGGGCAGTTGGGGAACAAAGCAGCACGGCCACATCAGAGCAGCACTTTGCAGAGCCTCAGTAGTGCTGCTGAGAAGCACTTCATTCATATCCATTTCGGGTATCTCACAGGTACTGTATACAGACATGCCTTCCACCACAACCAGACCCACTGAAATAAGGAGCTGATTGCTAATCTCAATTATTTTTTTTAATTGAAAGAACTTGAGTCACTCGGGGTATGTCCACAGAAGTTGTTTGCAGACAGATGGGAAAACTGTTTGCCCAGCCTTTCAGCTGCCTGTGTGTAGCTCAGCTTCATCCCAGAGCCACAGAGCTATGATTAACACAGCCCTGTCCTTAAACTAATCAAGCTCTGCCAAGAACTTCCTTCACACAAGGAGTTTGCAGCCTTTGTGGAGAATGATGGTTTCACTTCTGCTATTTTCTTCTGCTCTAGAAAGGTGTGAAAATGAGCAGAGAAACTGAATTCTAGCGACAAGTGAACTTTTCAGGAACAAAGCTGAATTTGATCTTCCCTCAGACAAGAGCATAGGGCAGACCAGGTAAACAAGCACAGGCAAGGTGGGAAAAAAAAATAAAAGCAGGAGTGGCAATGTCACTGCATGGATGACAGGTCTCAGCGCAGGGGGAAGCAGGCGGAACCTTTGGCCCCACTGTGGCAAGCAAAAGCCACAGCTATGGCACGCTGCTGGAAAGACTCTGCCTCCTGCCACCAGTACAAAGGACTGTTTCACAGAATCACAGAATCTTCATGGTTGGAAGGGACCTTTGAGATCATCGAGTCCAACCACAAAAAAAACCCAAACCCACAAAAACCCCACAAAACAAAACACAGAACCTTCCCCCACACCCAGAGTCAGACAAAACCCAACAATCTTGGGCACTAGAGTGTGCCCTGAAGTGCCACATCTACACGTTTCTTAAATACCTCCAGGGTATTTAAGAAATACCTCCTCCATGGGCAGGTTGTTCCAGTGCCTGACCACCCTCTCAAGTAATTCTTCCTAGTATCTAATCTAAACCTCCCCTGCTGCAACTTCAGACCATTTCCTCTGGTCCTGTCATTATTCCCTTGGGAGAAGGGGCCAACCCCCACCTCTTTACAACCTCCTTTCAGGTAGTTGTAGAGGGCAATGAGGTCCCCCCTCAGCTTCTACTTCTTCCTTTTTTTCCCCTCTGCCATGCAAGAAATGGACCGAGTTTATAAAAAAGATTTGCACCGTTAAGTCATGGAAAACTCTTGTCTTTGGCAGGGCACGGAAATCAAGCTGTTGGTATCAGTTCACTTAGGTCATTTAGAGCAGATCTCACCTGCCGAGTGATGCATAAGGAGAGATGGGTCATCAGTGCTAGGCCACCAATCCCCAATGGCCCTAACTGCTGGAGCCGAATGTTTTTACTTGCCAGTGTAAATTCGACGAGATAGGTAGCATGGGGACTCCTGTTTGTATCCGGGTGCAAGCAAGGAGCAGTATTAAGCATCAGAAGGAGACATTTAACATCAGCGGTGTGGCTTTACCGGCTTTTTAGACAGCAAGTCAAACAGACTGGATAAATCTTCCAAGGGATCTGAGCAGTAGCAGCAAAATACTTTTAATGTAAACAACTGTGTATTAATAGCCACTCTATGGTGAGGATCCCATGTGATAAATACACCCATGGGAATCCAAGGCTCGTGCCGGCAATCTTGAAAGTTCCCAGAGGTCTGATTATTTCGCAGTGATGTTGCAAGCCTTGTCAAGGCCCATTGCTTAATCAATCTCTGCAGAATCATGGGGCTAACTGGCCTTTCACTGACAGGATAACCAGCACCAGCCCGTGAGCTTTACTTCTGTGCAACTGTCATATGTTAACAGAGCCAATAAAACATAAGTGGCCATTATCAGCTCAACACCGCTAGTCAGTCGAATTGACAAGGTCTGCTAAGATGAAAGGAAATGAGACAGCGATATACCTCCTGAGGAAAATCCTTGATTTTGTCATTTCTCTCCTACTTTACGTGTTGGCTACATACTTCTTTGCTTAGTAGCGCCCCTTGATTCATAACAGTCGATTTTAGTAGCTGATGATATTTTCAGATTTATTTTTGTAAGACAAGAAGGTATCATTCTGGTTGTCTATTCCAACCCCTCACCTAACTCAGGCCAGAGAACTTCAGCTTCTCTTAAGCCTAAAACCTCTGCTTGAGCCATAACACACTTCTACAGAGATTCCCAGTCCTGGTATCACCCGTATCAATTTTTCTTTGCATTATAATATATTAATGAAAAGCACGCATAAAAGAAGTAGATATTACTGAGTTAAAGACTTACAAGTGAGGAAGAATGCACTAGTTCCCTAACTTGCTACAGAGTCTAATTACCCATAATGTAAATTTTTTTTCATATTAAGCTAGACATCAAATCCTCTGATCTAACAGAATAAAAAATATGAAGACCAAAACACTATGTAGTACCAGAAATCTCCTTCCCATGGTTCTTCTAGACTATAATCAAATTGACTCCTTCCCTTCCCATGGATAAACCAACTAGACCAAGCTTCTTTAATCCCTCACTACAAGGCATGTTCCCCAAACTTTGCATCACTCTCATACTTTTATTCCTAAGCGTTTTCCAAACCCGTGGCAGCTCTTCTGAAGAGGTATAAAAATCACAGCTTAGAAACAGCCTGCAGAGTCATAAGGCCAGGCAGTTGGATGTCGTTATAGGATCCAGCAGAAGCTGGTTTTTGTTGGCTCAGAGGTAAAATTATTTGTGAAACTGCCTTTTTTGTAGCATAGAAACCCTGTAATTGTTAACAGAGATCTCTGATAGAAATGAATCTAAACTACTCAGAGACAGCAGAAGGAAATCTTGGAAGAACTACAGATATTGAGACATGAAAGTTTGTTTTGTGTAACATTCTCTTTTTTTCCCCCACATTGGCTGAAGGGTGAAAATCCATCCCTAGAGAAATTCAAAATTAGCAAGGACCAGTTTGCTTAAAAAACTGGAAATTGCCTCTTTCTATACTGCCTTTGGTGAGAGATCCTTATTCTTTTGTACAATTTGTTAAATTTAAATGTGTCTTGCTCACAGGCTGCTTGGCTGGAAGTACATCTATAATAAGGAGCAAGTAAACCTAATTTGACCTCCTTTTTGTTCACTCGCAAACTGCCCACATAAAACAAGCCATGGGAAAGCTCCTGGAATTAACTTCACTCATGTAAATTAGCAACAGCTTAAGGGAAAGCGAAAGTTTCACACTTTTGTTTTACAATGCTAGAAGTACCATGTGCTGAAGAGCAACGAGAGTTCACAAATTGCATAGAAACCGTAAAAGACAAGGGAAAGTGAAAGTTTCACACTCAAGCATGAGTTGCAACGGGGTGATGGTAAAACGTGGCCAGCACGTGACCTAAGCCTGACGTGTCTTGCCACCCCGTCCCCAAGGTCCAGGTCTGCAAAGTCGCACCCAGAGCTGCTGCTTCCTCATAAGTCCTCATAAGTGCATAACATAAGGAAGGAGCTAGCAGGCTGAAACACGTGCAATCAAGCAAGTCTCCCATTCTTTGCTTTTCCACTGTCTCTCCGCATTGAATGTGCCATCAGACCCGGGTGACCATAATGCTCTTGGACTGCAAACAGGATTTAAAGCTCCATGGCTCAGAGCGGTAGTAACGAAGGCTCTAATGACGTCATGAGAGTGACAAGAAGGCAAAAGCAAGGGACCTGGTAATTGCTCCTTATAACAAGTGTTTAAAATTCTGTGCCTTTCCCCCACCCCCAAATTCTCTTGAGTAAATCTGCTGTTAGACTATGGCAAGCTGTTATGGCCCTGGACACATCTCGGCATGAGCCATAGTTGTATAATTACACTAAAAGTTAAGCTTTTGCTAAAAAAGAAAAAAATATTTCACTCTCATGATCGGGAAATAGTTAAGAATATTTCTAGAGAAAAAAATTCAAGCAGTGCAAGCTACTGGAGTCTGCAGAGACCCTGAAATGACAAATCTCGTGGCAATATTTAACCCAGGACATATTGATCTGGAGGAATTTCATCAGCACCATCTTGTTCCCTCCTTTCTAATCAAAGGGTTTTCCCTACCCCAGCAACACTGCTACCCTCACAGACTGCCACAATCCCATAAGAAGCATCGTGTTATACAGCGCTTAACATTTTGGGTATCTTTCAGATAACTATGCTCGATACAGTAAACAGCATCTCCGTGAACCTTACACCATGTATTGTAGAACCGCATTCGCATTTTATCAGCCATGACTCCTCTGTTATTAAGATGTAAAGCCTACGTTGATAACTGCAGATAAAATCTTATTCTGCCGCAAGCGTTTTGTTCTATTAAGAATCAAATTTCCCGTAGTCTTGCTTGTGGACAATGTTGTACCTGAGCACGTGCAAATTGGATTCAACATTAAAGACAATGCAGACTAGTATGAAAAGGATTTCCCATGTCAATAGAGCCATGGAATTTCTGTGCACCTGGTTTGTAACCAAGAAAATTCCACTGGAAGTAGCTTATTAGGGCCAGTTATAAAAATCTCCAGGGATTTGAGGGTTTTTTTTTGAAGGGGGGATGGAGGGAAGAACATGAAAGGAACTGAGTTTTTTCGGGTGGCAGAGCAAACCTGCCTGCCCTAAGACCTCAGAAATGATGTTAAAATTTTTAAATGGCAGGAGGAGCAAGATTAATAATTGAGGATGTGGAGCACAAGCAGACTTCCCTTATTCTCAGTGCCATCTTCTCAGAATGCAGTTCAGGGCTCCTTGCTCAGGCAGGATGCTTGCTGCCACGACTACAGCAGCAGACTCACAATTTGGACCATCAGTAAAATTTAGACCATCAGATTATCTCATTTGCATTCACTGTTACTCTTATTTTGCTAATGATAAAGCAGCGCTTTTCCTTAGGAGGAAATTACTCTCCCCGAGAGACATTTGTGTATCAACAAAAAAATTATTATATTTAATTCTTTCTGATGTATTTGGCTACACAGAAAAGAAGTTCATTTTACACTTGCATCAAAATCATGAAAACATTTTGCCTATTTTTATGTTGCAGCATGCCCCTCTGCATTATTTTCTTTGAGGCTATAAGTTTTCAGTGTTGACTTTTAGGTTTTTGGGGCAGTTTGATGGATACCACCAAGCAAGGATTTCACTAGTCATTTATTTTCTATGCATTTAAGCACGTACTGTATATGGAAAGAAATTTCTTTCTAAGGTATTTGATATTTGCTGTTCTCCCTGTGTACATGGGGGAAAAAATCTCTAGCAGCTTTTCGGATACAGAAGTAGAACGTTGGCATCTCCGTTCTTTGCTCGTATTTGAAGAGATAACTTCACCCTAAACATGCTTAAGATTCCTCTGGGAATTTCTCTCCAGTCAGGTGTGGTGTCAGTGAAAACTAACTCCCTCTTTCACTTTTACACACCTGTATGATCAAAGAGAATGAACAACAGAAATAGTGATCTCCAAGGTCTAGTGCCCTCAATTTACCTGAAGGTGGCAACTTACCAATTCATTTTCTATGTATTGTTCCTAGAAGTGTTTTCCTTACGGTTTTCCTTGCAAGGCTAATTTGATTTACCTGGGTACGGATCAACCACCTGTCACAATACCAGAGCATTATCATCACTTTCCATTTTAACTTAGATGTAGTCACTCCTGGATCAACCCAGTATGCACACTGAAAGCCTGGGGAACTGCAGGGGATGTTTCTCCATCCTCCCTCCCTGCTCAGAGATGCAGCACGTGCTCTCCGGGGTGGGGAGACAGCAGTGCCTGGCATCCCTCTGAGCACCCCTTTGACAGCAGCTGGGCTCCTTTAACAGTGTTTAACTTGCTGAATTTATACATTCTTAATGTAAAACATCAAGGAGGTAGCTTCAGGTCAATGATCACAGTTGGTGAGGAAACCCAGCTCAGAGCTCCTCACCTTTCCACACGATATGAGAGGCTACACTGCTCTGTTCTGCAGAAAAAATGAATATACATTGAATATGCTCACAATGCCACGAATATCTCCATCAAACCAATCTCTAGCTTGACTGTTCCAGCAATTTAAATACTAGAGGGACAGGCTATGCATAAGCTGCCAAGCTGGAGGGAGGACAGCATGGCATGGCAGCCTAGTGCCTGGCCCAGGACTCACTGCAGCAGGAGGTGAGATGTCAGGCAGCCGCCACACAGGACAGCAGCACAGGGGCTCTCTCCGTGGGAACTTCCAAATTAATGTCCATGGAAAATAACTGATGCAGATGGCCTTTCCTCTCAGCTGTGTCAGCAGTTCCGTGTGAGCAAGGACACCCTACGCATCAATGATCTTGGAGGTGAAAAGAGCTGTTGTCATGTTCCTGGCCCTTTCCAAGAGGTGGGGATGCAAAGGAGGGGAGGAGAAAAAGAGGCAGCGGGAGCAGAGCTGTCCACATAAAAGCAAAGGGAGAAGGGCTGGGGAGGGGGTTGCTGTCACACAGACGCTGGAGGTGTGACAGAGATGAAGATGCCAGGGAGCATCCACCAAATGATAAAGGAAGATCCAGTTCAAACTTGAAACAGATTAGATGCCAAAACCAAAAGGCCACAAGAGAGACAGGAGTGCTTCTGGTAATTAACAACATCCATCACTAAAGTGCTAGAATTTCCTGGTCTCCCCCCAGGATGAGGCCAGCAGCAGAGGGGCAGCATGAAGAGGTGGCAGAGCCCCTTGGGCAGGGGACATCCACCTTGGCACAGTTTTGCTGTTGCAGTTCAAAGCACCAACGCACACTCAACGCACACGCAGGCTCCACAGAGATGGCCACTGCAGGGGGGGGGGGACAGCCCCACATAGAAATAAATATTAAAGGCCTTCTGAAGCTCCCTCACATACTGTTGTTTTAATGTGTTATTAGCTGTGGTAAAGCAGGGGCAGATGCACTCTGTCTGCACTCTGCAGACATAAACAAACTACTTCAATTTCTTTCAGAAATTCAACCCTCTGGTTCTCTCTCCATTCCTTACTCTCCTTCTCAGGAGCGGGCGAGCAGTTGTTAAGTTTGGCTTTGAGCACAGGAAAACACTCGTTTGTAATAACCCTCCTAATTTGCTTTTCTTGGCAAGCACCCTGCACCAGCCGTCCCCAGTTCTGTTGTTAGGGGATGACTATGAAGTTAAGAAAATACACAGACACACACACAAAGTCTCCAGTAATTATACTTGCAGTACCTGTTTTTTAATGCACTGCAGTGTAATTACCTTTTTGTCAGCTCAACTTCATTCCGCACAGAGCGGCTGAAATCCCTAATTACCAACTGCAGCAGCGAAAGTCTCCAATTTGCTCCCAAGGAAGTGGTATCATTAACCCAACTCATCATGTGCCACTTGTCAGGTGAGGGCTATGCAAATTTTACCTGCATTTATACGTTTCCTTCTACAGAAGGGTAAACATCACAGTCTGGATAAAATACTGAAAAAAAACCAAACAACCCCACTCCCCAAAGGCAAAACCCAACAAACCGATTCAGGCGAGAGTCTCACCAAAGACAAACTAGGCATAAACGACTTGGATGATGTCCAACGCTGATGGATTTGGGGGTTTAGCCCTAAATAGTTAGAAATGTTCTTCATCAGCAAGGGCTGATGAATTCGGAATATTGCACTTACTAGATGGGGCCCCCAAAGGACCAAACCCATCTGGGCTATAATTCGGGGCTTTGGCCCAAACTGTAGCACAGTGCCATGCAGTTCAAGAGTGGCTCCTGCAAGTGATGGAGCTCCCTGAACAGAGAACATGCTGGTTGATCAAAGAGCACAGAATTTTCCATAACCGGTTGGGTGCCCAGAGCAAAATCTCAGCCAGATTTCTATATATATATTCATATTGTGTCCAGCAAATACCCCCTGCAAGGAGCTGAGGAAAGAAAACACATACAATATAAACTAAGTGCTATAACAACTTGACTGAAAGCTGAGGTTTAAAACTAGTTCATTGCTATCTGCTTGGAGCTATGCTTCTTTGTGTTTCTCTGTGCTTACCTTCTCTATTTATCTTCCTGAAAAAAGGACAGTTTTCAGTGCATATTTGAAACAAAGAATGTGTCATTAACAATTGCTTTGCTGTAGCTAGAGTCAAATTTAGTAGAGAGAAATTGAGATGATCACTCACCAAAGTAATGGGTGTATTTCAGAGGGACTAATATCTTACCATTTTTCCCAGGGTGTATTTAATTTAGGGGAAAAAAAAATAAATAAAAAAAAAAAGAAGAAGTGCTTCAAATGTCACTGCAGCTATTTCACATTGCAGCAAATATCTAAAGTTTCCAAGAAAGGGGCTTGCAGAAATAATGATTTTCAGTCAATGCAAGAAAATATTTTGCAGAAAACAAATTTTGAATGAAAGTATCTGAATCATAAAATTGATTAAAAACTGTGTAGGGCTTTCCAGATGAAACATGGGAAGGGACGCATAATGGAGGTAACTAATAGGACTTCAATGATTAAAAAATTAGGCATTAAGACACACGTGGACTGTATGCATCAACCCTAAAGTGCAGCTAGCTATACTTATTTATGTACCATCATAAATTTGTCTCTCTAGAAGTCCATGTGTGAATTAGTGAGTCACAGACCTATGGACTTCCCTTGCAAGCAGTAGTGAATACATCACTACAACAGCCAGGGATTAGGTTCACGTTCTTTAGGTTTTAGAGTCTTGCTGTTGAACAGCAAATGCATTTCAGAAGTCAGCACATGGATTTGGATACGACACACACAGATGCTGAGCATTCAAAGAATTCCTGAATCTATTGTGTGGAAGTTCTAAGCAAATTTAAAGCCTTTGTGACTCAACCATTTCTCCGTCAGGAACTCTATATTAACATCAGTCTGCTAGACATCTATAGAAGGTGATACTAATAAATTATTTCTTTTTGTGAACGTACTCACTTTCTCCCCTCTTTGCAGAAACTAAATGGTGAGATAAAGCAGATGATAAAATTTTAGCAACTTCTGAGCAGATTTAATTAAGGAAACTCCATTTTATTGCAGACAGACTGTCCTATTTAATCTCCCACTCACAGTTTTCCTTCTCACTGCATTTTTGTGCAATTAAAAAAAGACAAACTGGAATGCCAATTAAATGCTTTTTGAAACGACAACAACTCTTTCCGACACCTGTTAAAAAATGCATGAACTGACACATTTGCAAACTAATTTTGGTGTTTCTGCAGTGGCCCCCATTGCCTTGTGTTCCAGCCTGCTGCATTTTGTGCCTCAGCCGCTCTCACAGCCCCTGTGTGGCAGTAGAAATGAGGGGGGTTTCCTAAAGCCGGTTCTCGGGCAAGAAGGAGCTGTAGATTTTAGATTTTCAGTGGTCTGGAGAGAGAGGAAAGACAGTCCCTTTGTCTCCTGATGTTTCATGGGCCCTGTTTGTTATTCTTTTGCATTGATCTGCTCCACATGGAAACTCCTCAGGAACCAGCATCCAGCTGCCCTCTGCCATCCCTTTCACTGCTTTCACCATCCTCAGACCCAAAGAAGCCCTCTTAGTCTTCCTCCTCCCCATGTGGCATCCCTTTTGCACTGAGCTTTCTCCTAGGAGTGGAGAACTTTCAGCCACATGGTAGTGGGAAAGATAGTGAGTTTCCTCTCTGAATAGTCAAGTCACTGGATATATCTGAGGTTTCAGGGTAAGATAAACTCAAGATAAAATCAGACACTCCTGGGAGCAATCCTAATATCCTTCTCTGGGAAAATGTTATGTTAATGGGCTCCACAAGCTTACAACAGGACTTCTGAAGCTTGAGCTGGGTGGCAGCTCTAGGAATGTATTAGTCAGCCACTTGGAGAAGGACAAACGTTGGATATAAAGAGGCCCTTTTCCTTGTGGCACAAGTTATAATTATACCAGGAATGATGATAAACAAGGAGAGACTATGCCATGGCCTGGAGGTACAGACACATCACATTGCATCACTCAGAGTGGTTATTTCCAACTCGAAACTTTCCCCTATCTCCATCTCTGCGTGGCCACACCAATGAAGGCACAGGATGGCCTGGGGCTGGAGGCAGGAATAAGCAGGTGGAAGGTATTGCAGGGGGACCAAAAGGTGCAGCTCTCCTGGCACAGCTCTCACCAGCACCAAAGGAAGACCTGGGAAACTGCCAGCTTAGACAAAGCAGCTGGTGGAGAAGCTACATGGCCAGGGTGCCTTGATCAGGGTGTTCCTGCTGCTCCTTGCTGCCCTCCTCATAGAATCACAGAATCACCTAGGTTGGAAGGGACCTTTTAAGATCATCTAGTCCAACCAATGGAGAAAAAAGAAAAAAGAAAAAAGAAAAAAAACAAACCCC
>JAOTQQ010000001.1:67305559-67325798 GCA_026546715.1 Gallinago undulata | reverse complement strand
CCAACCCCCCTGCCAAAGCAGGTCCACCCAGAGCAGGTTGCACAGGAACGTATCCAGGTGGGTTTTGAATGTCTCCAGAGAAGGAGACTCCACCACCTCTCTGGGCAGCCCGTTCCAGTGCTCTGCCACCCTCACAGGAAAGACGTTCCTCCTCATGTACAACATGAAACATTCCTCCTCACGTAAAACCTTGAACATACAGGACATATCAACCCAACGAGCAGGCCAGTTGAACTCTGTGATATGAAGGTGACCACACAAGTCCCCGGTGTCTCAATTTCTGCCAAGTTTGGAACATGCTTGCTGAAGCACAGGCAGACCTGCAGCATCAATGCTATGACTCCTTGTTGTGCTGAGGGACCTTGAAGTGCCTTTCCCCCTCCAGGAGGGAAGACAGACCTAGGGCAAGAGTCCTGTGGTCCACAGAGCAAATTGTAGAAGAGTCCCTGCCTTGCAAAGGAACCAGGCCACTAGCTGACAAAAACTGGAATGACAAGACCTTGCTTATTAAAAAAGTTTGTTTGACCCTGTACGTGGTTAAAGGGGCCTTTACCTCAGCCTGACAAGTTGCCTGTAGTTACCTTGGTGCACATTTTTCATTGATGTATTCAACTCCAATATGCTGCATACGTGCTTTTGTACATGACACCACCGCAGCACAATAATGAACCCACAAGCAGCTAAGAGGAGGCTTATTTTGTAACATTTTGTATTTTGTTATTGAGGAAAACACGGTCATTATTGAAGGAAACAAAATAACATATTTTGTTATTTTCATGTTTCCATAAGGTGCATCCTGGGGTCATTATTCACTGCCATGATCAACATTCATTTTCTTTTATGTACAAGAGACAGTGGTGACTAATTTATTACCAAAGTTCATTGCTTCAAGAACGAACATTTTATGATTGATGTTGGACATCCTGTACTGCAGTCCTGTCACAGAAAATTAGTATCTAGCACACTTACGAAAGGCCTGTCTGCAGGAGGTGGTGTCATCTTTTTTGATGAGCATTGTAAGTATAATATAACCGCAATCAAGATTTCAAATGCAGGAGATGTTGTACAGAGTAACAACTAGTCCTTTCCCTAAAGGAGTTTGATTATTACAAGAAATAGACAAAGTACGGGGAAAGGAAGCATTAGCTGAGCAATGTAGCAAACACAATATAAAAGGACATATACGATAAAGTATCTTTAGGTCTTTTACTATAAACAATATGATTGAAATCGCTGAAAAAAGACTAAGGCAGAGAAGAAAAGTTAATGCACATCTCTGAAGTTCCATTTTTGGTTTTGTTAATCAGAAGTTCATTATTTCCACAGAATTTCAGCTTTAAATGGAAGATTGGACATGATGACCACCAGAGATCCCTTCCTGTTTAAATGATTCTATGGTGCTGTAACTCCATTGATGACTAAAGAGGAATCTCCCCATCAATCAAGAATAAAAGTAACTGTATAGAGGAAAAATAGAAAAGAAAATTATTTCACACTGTCCCAGGGATTGGTTTTGAACAGTGTGCCTAACCATAACAAAAGAGTATGGCCATATACTCAGCATCTTTCCTACAGCACTTAGGCTGAATATGAATAACACATGACAGTGTTAGGACCAGTGTGGTGAGTAGACTCGGGAGGTGATAGTCTCCCTGTACTCGGCACTGGTGAGACCCCACCTCAAGCGCTGTGTCCAGTTTTGGACCCCTTACCACAAAAAAGACATGGAGGTGCTGGAAAGGGTCCAGAGAAGGGCAATGAAGTTGGTGAGGGGTCTGGAGCACAAGTCTAATGAGGAGAGGCTGAGGGAGCTGGGGTAGTTCAGCCTGGAGAAAAGGAGGCTGAGGGGAGACCTTCTCGCTCTCTACAACTCCCTGAAAGGAGGGTGTAGAGAGGCGGGGGTCAGTCTCTTCTCCCAAGTCACAGGCGAGAGGACAAGAAGAAATGGCCTCAAGTTGCACCAGGGGATACTCAGGTTGGATATTAGGAAGAATTTTTACACTGAAAGGGTTATCAAGCATTAGAATGGGCTGCCCAGGGAAGTGGTTGGGGCACCATCCCTGGAGGTGTTCAAAAGACACGTTGACATGGTGCTGGGGGACATGTTTTAGTGATGTTTTTTTTGTTAGAGTTGGGGATGGTTCGACTAGATGTTCTTGAAGGTCCCTTCCAACCTAGGTGATTCTATGATTCTGTGACAAAGGCCAGAAAAGCAGCACTTAGCAAAGCTCCATGAAATTCCTGTAGACAGACTGACCACAGAGAGTTAGCAAACTAAATACATCTAGTAACGGCCTGCAACTTTACAGTGCTCCATTCCGCAGGAATAATGTTTGCTAAAAGGCACTCTGGTTTCAATCCCCAGAAACTCCAAGCAACCCGCAGAACATGAGGGCTGGGGCTGCACAGATTGACTGTCTTCACGGCACTCCCAACCTCACGTCCCATCTCTGGCACCACACAGTTCGGACCCAACCTCGTGACCCTCAGTTGAGCTGGGAGTTGTCACCCAGAGCACCACCAGCTGCCACTTCTCGGTGGGGAAGGGCAGCATCAGCCCTTTTTGAGGTGAGAGCCATAAGGCACCCGCTTAATGCCAGCGGCAGCAAGTGCCCCACAGCTGTGCCGTGCAAAATACCGGCGTGATTAACCGATGTGGAGGAGAGGTAATTACTCGTTGCTGGGTCACTGGAGGAGGATGGCTTACATACTCACAAGGAATGCAGGGAGAGAAGGATGCATACGTAAGCAGCCTAACAAAAACGTGCTGACATTTCGCGGACCCAAATCTGGATCCACTTGGATTTCCACCTTCTTCCCTCCACCAACAAAACGCAATCCAGATGCAGAGGAAAAATTACTCTCCCTCCCACCTCGACGGTAGCTTTATTATAGCTACGGCAGCACTTATCCTGCACGTTCAGTCTCATTAGCTTCAGTAGGGCTCTTCTTACTGCCAGATCAAAGGAGCCTTTTCCTGGAGGGTTTGTGCCATTGATAATTTGGATATCTGCAGTAAACTTAATCTATCTGTGCTACACCATAGAGATTGGAGGCAGGGGAAGATTAAAGCGATTTGCCTAAGACAACAGACGCAGTTTGAAGAAATTGAACGCAGGTTTCCACAAAGCCCAGGCTTAAAACGGAGTCATCTCTTCACACATGAAAAACCCCCAAATACACATTTGAAGACTTAGGATTTTGCTATCGCTATATTGGATATCTAAAGAGAAAGGATTCGGAAATAGGCTTATGTTTGTCTTTTTGATGCTTTTTTTTTCCCTTTCTTTCTTTCCCAGCGTATCTTAATTTTGAATATGAAAGGCCCAATCAAATAGGTCACGCCAGTCCTTTGCAGGCGTGTCTTATCAGCGGGCAAGAGCTCCAGGCGAGCGCTTTCCCGACACGCTCGGCCCTGCTACCACAGACTCAACAAACATTTGCTACTTTCTACCATTATTTCAGAACACACCAGCCCAGGAGGAGGTTCAGATGGCCATCACCTTCCCTTGTGGTCCAGCTCCAGCCGTGACCACAGCGTACTTACTCCTCTGCAAAACACCAGTGGCTCAGACAGCCGTGGTGGCCATGAAGGGTGGAAGAAAAGGTGGTGGCAGGGGATAAATAATGAGGTTCCTCCGGAGAGCACTTTTAGGCATGCCATTTCTTCCAAAGGTTTAAGAGAGAGAGGTAGGTGTGACAGCAAACGTCGGTGTGGCTTTGATAATGACATTCTGCACAGCTAGCCTGTTCTTTGGCTTGTTAAATTCGAACTTTCCTGTGGGTAAGAAATGAACATTACTTTGTCACTGTTTTCAGGGCTTTCTGCCATGTTAATCTGATTATCTATGACAGTTTCTGTCAGTTTGTTAGCAAAGATCCAATTATTCTGCTTGGCTTTTAAGTCCTCACATACTTCTGGCTGTGGGCCTGATTCTGAGTTCTTCTTTCTCCTCATGCCTTCGGTGAAAATTTCAATGTTAAAAAAAAAATAAAAAATAACACAACAAGCCCACAGGATCAGAACTGATATGCTGGTGTTCTATACTGAGTTCTTAAAAAACAGATGCATTCTTCATCCCTAGTAAGCATAAACAAAAAAATGCAAAATTGACAGCTGAAGGAAATAAATGGCCCTGGACATGATCTGCCTACACTTCTGCAATTAAAATTTACAGTGTTGGTAAAGAAGGGAGGTGGGTTTTTTTTCCACCTTCCTTGAACTCTTGTTTAGATATTGGCTTTCCTTCTATGTAAAAAAAAAAAAAAGAAAAAAAAGAAAAATATAGTACTGTTCTATAAGTAAGCATGGCACCCTTTAAGCATAGAAATAAAAATAGAATTGAGTAGATCCATCTCCAAGGCATTTGACATTGGAGAACAGCATATTCAGTCTTTTTCTCGCTCACACATAGCTTTTCTCAGATACAGGTTTGCGTGGGATAGACCAATAAGACTGGAAAGCAGCAAGCATATAGTAAGATATAAACAGACACAACAATAGGTGTCCACACCATTACACGGTGTTCAGTGCCTAATCCTTGCAAGTCACTAGCTTTTAACTGACCTCTGTCTGAGGGTCCCGAATTAATTTGCCCAAAGCCAGTTGTCAATTCTTTATGCCTTTGTCAATAAAACCAGTAATACACGGGGCTTCATGAATCCCTGCTGGCAAACTCGGTACCTTTCTCATTCTAGTCTGTTCTAACTGTAAATTTTTTTCAGTGATGTCTGTAAATAGTGTGTGTTTTCAAGAGAGATTTTTGCTGGAAAGGACTCCCCACCATTTCCTACGGTGGCATAGCTCCACTGACAACAGCATCAGCAGGAACTTGGCATGACAGCCTCCTGTAGGTACTTAATATAATTATTTAAAGCAAATAAAAAGGCAAAGGTGGTGGAAGTTCATGGTCTTTTTTTTCTTGAGCTCCATGTCTCTATTACTGCTACTAATCAACATTAGTGATGCCTGCGGTAGTAGGCATTTCCCCCCTAAAATCGTCAAAAAAAAAAAAAAAACAAAAAAAGAAAAAAAAGAATGTCTATTTGGCAGAGTTATATGCTTCTACATCAACACAGAACATCATGTAAGAAGTGATGACACCCTGACACCCACAACCTTCAGTGCCAAACACCTGAGGATTTCCTCACAAGAAGAGTTTCATCAAACCACAGCTCTCGTTCAGTCCTGGCAATTCTCATTTGTCATTTTCACTGTCTGCAAGGTACCAGCAATGAAAGACGTACCCACGGAAGGGTATGCTTCTTCACAGAAGGAATTCCTCTAAATGCATACTCCTGGTCTACAACAGATGCTTACGGATAAAGGCTTCACCATCAGCATTTGGGAGCAAACATTGCTCTCGCACACACCCCCATTTTTGGAGAGTGATACGGGATAACTGTCCCTTGGGGCCATGTTATAGCTCAATCAACCACAATAAGCACGATACCATTGCCTACACCCATCTACAATCCCAGTACAAACTCTGCATCCCACCAACCATATCAGGAACTTAAGGCAGCAGCCACCAGAATTAATCCAATAATATTTTTCTTAAACTTATAAAGTGGGTATATCACACCATGATAATTCGTTTGTGCAGATCCTTCCAAAACGAGCCTGATTGTATTGGGTGTGACTTGGCAGAGAATCTTCAAAGTCAGCAGAGTACTGCCAGGCACTAGCAGGCGAGGATCTCACCAACAGTTCCATTGCTACACATCTTAAAAACCATCAATGAAAGAGAAGGCAATAAGAAAAAAAACCAAACAACCAAACAGCATTTTCTTCTCTAGGGAATTTTAAAGCTTGAAAAAGTCTTCTAAGTGCAAGCATAAAGTATATGCTCGGATAACGGAAAGAGTGGGACTTGGAATGTTAAGAAGGAAGGGTAATCTGTGGAACTGCTGCCCCTTCACCCTTACTGCTCCTCCCCGAGCCAATTATGTCTAAGACAGTCAGGGGAAAAGCGTGTGTGTGTGTGTTACGTGCATGAAGGAGGGGGGGAAACAAGGTAATAAAATCTCACCGCTTCAAAGCTTAAGTCTATCACTAACAAGGGTTGGAAAGCAATCCTGCAAGCTCTCCCCCCTCCGTCTGCCATGGTATTGCACAAACCCATGCTTTGGGGGGGGGGGGGGGGTTATGGGGTTTTACATCACCTCAGGCTGTGCGGCTGCTGCTTGAGCCAGCGGGCTGGCCTCGATGGGCCAATTCCCTATACCATCAGCCAGGCAGGTGTACTGGGAAATGGCTTGTTGTCCTAATTCAACCCACTGATGATCACTGGTACACAGGTTTCATAAGAGAACCACCTTGGGAAGTCTGTTGAGCTGCGTAGCTGAAATTTGTCTCTATTACCTCTGTCCAACCCCACTGGAAGCGGCTGTATTCTGAGAAAAGAGTGGAAGCAGAATCCAGCCCACATCCCTGAGTCTGGGAGAACAGGAGTATAGAAATTATTAACCAGCTGCTAGCAGGTCTCCAGAGCACTGTAGCAAATAGAAGTTTATAAGCTTATAGCACAATCAAAGGAGGAGGGAATGACAGGTGGACTGCTCACTGCACATCCCAAGCTGGGTAGATTAAAAACATAAGTCTTGTTCACTGTATTGTCCAGGGTTTTCTGAAAGGCATTCTAGAGGGAATAAAAAACTAAAAAAATAAAGGGCTTTTAAAACTTTAGTGGCAACAGGGAAGCAGTGGGAGCAGAAAGTCAAAGACAGTACACAGGTAATAGACATTTAGTGCACATCTCCCACAGAGGAGGTGTTCTGCTAATGCCCTAGCTCTCTTCATATTTACAAGACTTGGCTGGTTTTCTCTAGTAAAAATATCTAAAACTTTCACTGCTGGGTTAATTGGAAGACCTTATGGTTACCTATGTTGGCCTTTTGTTTAAATTACGGAAAGGGCCTGGGTGGTGGGTAACCGGTAATTAAAAAAAAAAAAAAAAAAAAAAAAGACAGACACTCTCTGGTTTATGTCAGCTTTAGGCTTTCCCAACCCTGAAGCTTGTGAAGGAAAGGAGAGTGCTCCAGGCTTCAAGAAATTTGAAGGCAGCTGTGAGGGCTGATCTTAATTTGAATCCAGGTGCAACTAGCTCTCCAGGGGACACTTGGCAGCCTGGGATCATGGGCCACCCTGATCTGCCACCTTTCCTAGCTGTCACAGGAGCACAACACACGCTCAGACTGTCCACACACTTAAAACGGTCCACTCCCCTTTAAGCCAAGGGTATTTGCTGTAAACCACAGAGCTAGCAGCCTGCAGCTGCAGTAGAGAGAATAATGTGATAATTCTTTCCCATTCCCTCAGAGAGGTAAGAGCAGCTTAAATCAGTCTTAACTTGTGTGAAGGTCTTGAAGATCCTTAAATGAAAGGTGCAAAACAACCTTGAAAAGTTAACTGTGTTTAGGCCATCTGATAATTACCAGTGCAGTATGAAGAGAATAAGTCAAAACAGTTAATTGAAGGAGAACATGACACTATCTGAAGCTTGATCCATTATTAAATACAGTAGCATATTAGATGCAGTGCTTGTACAGCTATATTGCTGGGAGCCACCCACAGGAATACCCAGACATCTGAAAGACACAGGGGAGGAAAAAACTTTTTCTTTGTATGATTGTTACTTTCTGTAAAGGCCATTCCTTTTCTTCAAAAATCATTTACACACAGCAGATAAGACCTTACTACATCTGCATAAAATCACCTCCAATATTAGTGGATTTACAGACAGGTGAAGAATTTGAAATACCTGTAAATATTTCAATTTGTATTGGTACTTCAGTATGTTTTAAAACTAAAAAGTTCACTCCCTTGTACAGGGTGTTTCTCACCAAGATGCATGTGCAGCACACAGCCACGGCACTGAAGATGCTTGGAGCTGTTGCCATAGCAACAAACTGTGGTGAGGTAATACACCTGAGATACTAATGACCTCAGCGTGGAGTCTGGATGCTCACAGATAAGTGAAATGAGATGGCTGACAAATTTCACATTTCAGTGGGTTTTTTAATGAGCAGGAGAATGAACCCGTAACAAAAATTTCCAGATAAAATACGTTTTTTCTTTTTATCACCCCCTAGGGCATATACCCTTGTTAAAATTAAAATATAAAAAATATTTTAAAAAAAAAGAAAAGAAAAAAAAACCAAAAGCCATTCATATATCTTCAGGAAAGGCAAAGCTGACAGGCAGATTGGTTGCCTCTTTTTGTGCCTCTGCATGTACAAACGCACTTTCACATCCTGACTGAACACATTTAAGTTCATAGAGAGCTCTTATTTATTTCAGCAGGTTTTAGTTTAGGATTAGCACGAAGATCCAGCTTCCCTGCTGGCCCACCTACCCTGTGTCCTTCCCCCTAAGAAATTCCACCATTAGCTTTTGCCAATGGGAACACGGACTACAAGCCTATCTTTAAATTTGGAACACTGATCAGTGACGGCACGGAAGAGCAAGTAATTTTAACAAAGCACCCTAAAAACAATGATAATATGATTTTAAATCCTGTCTGAGCCGAGCCAGTGGTTACATTGCTGATGATTCATAGGACAGAAGTTCACCCTGGCTTCCCACTGAATTCCATAATGAAATTATAAAATGGAAGTGTTCCCTCCTCACCGATTCAGTACCAAAGCCAGGGCAGTTGGCAGCAAGGTTGTTGCCTGGCACGACTCGCTGGGCTTCAGAAGAGCCGGGCGGCTGGGAAGTAGGTTGAGGACACCTGAGGAAGATCCAACATCTGGGAAAAAGGATCCAAAAAAACCTCACAGACAGGTTTGGCAGCAGGGTGTTGTCAGAAGAAGATTACTTGTAAGCAGCCGTGCCCGTGCTTTGAAGAGGTGGCCATGTTGACACAAGAGCTCCTCTTTCTAGTCACTTCAATTTTTCTAATAAATTAAGACCAGGCAACCAATACTTTTTCTTCCCCTGTAGTTGCCCTTGAAAATGCTTTTCATCAAGATATAGAAAAAGCTCTGAGAAGTCACAAGCAGATCTTTTCTAAAATACTATTTCAAACAAATGATTTTACAAGTTACTAAGCATTGTTAAGCTCCTTTCCTGCATCTCTTTGAGAGGGGGAAGGTACCCCCTCACTACAAGGAACCTTAAATATAATTAACACAGTCAAAATTGCCAATACTGCTTCAATTTCTCAGTGAGTTTCCTTCAGTAAAACTTTCACACTTTCCACTTTGAAAAGGTCATTAACAGGTAATCCAGTATTGATTAGAGGAAGCCAAGGTGGAAACCAGAATTTGCACTTCAGTACCGACAGTGCAGGTGTGATGGGATCCCACTCCACTTGCCCACTGGGAAGTAGGTGACTTACTCATTTGTTTCCAGGTTGTTATATCTGCACCTAAGGTTGTCTTCAAAAGAGAAAATACAACCATGTAGCGAAATCCCTGCAATGGGGCTCAAATACCCCATGCAGACATATGGCTGCTGCTGCAAAGCAGGGGCTATTTCTTGGTTAATTGCTGTGCTAAGAGATTGCTGACCCTCTGGGCAGAGATTAAGTGAACTGGGCTGAAGGGAGCAGAGCAACCAACAGACTTTTGGACCAGTGTTTCTTAGCAATGATTTAGGATTGAATTCCCCTTGCCTCTCTCATAGACCAGGTTGTATAGCTGCTAATTTTCAGCAGCCCACTTAAACTTTATTTGAAACTCCACCAAGCTTTGTTTTGGTTTTGTGCATGAGAAATCTGTCTGCGAAGCAGCAGATAAATACTCATGATGCTGAGAAATAAGTCGGTCTAAAGATAAATGCATGTGGCAGAGAAGCAGAAAAAAATGCAAACCAACCCCAACTTTATAAGCGGCTTGAAAATTAAACTATACAAAAAAATACTAGCTAATTCTGATCACGTAAGGAGCGGTGCACAGGCTTGCCCTGCCACAAACATATTGCTCGCTCTGCAGGGAAAGGAGATTTTCAGGTGAGAGAACTGGGTCAGTAGAACTAGAGTCCAGGCTTGTCACTTCAGCACTTTAAACACAAGTCAAGTGAGTGTTTAAACCCCAGGCTCTGACCCAATGAACGCGCACAGATGCTGTGCTGAGACTAATCACAGATAAAACCATTTTTGCTGTTTTTTTATTTTTATTTATTCTCATTTTACCTGAATTTCTCCAGTTTGGTGCAAAAATTCAACAAAACAACCCAATTTTAGGATGTGTCACAGAATCTAATCTTTTCCTCATGAATATTTATAGACTGTAAATTATAGTCATTTGCATTGTTCACTTCATGCCAAAAAAAGCAAGTGTCACATTCCTTTAACTTAACTTACTTGATATTTCTATTGATGTTGATAGGTCTACCTGGGTTTGAGAGCAAACAGGATTTGGCTTCCATCAGTATATGATTTCAGGTAAGACTATATTGATACGGCTCAATATTATAGTTTTACTCCAGAAAGACTCATGCTGAATATAGAGAAGGACAGAACAATACAAACTGGAACTGTCATTTACTGTGTTTAAAAGTGCCCAATAATGTTTATGATCCTTTCCTCTTAGCAGGCTGCTCTAAGATTTAATGCTCATTTAAAAAAAAAAGCATATATTGGAACAATGCTATTTTATTGCAATCCTCTTCATATTGCTGACCTTCCCAAGAAGCTGAAGGCCATTTAGTGGACTGAACAGGGACAAATGGGTGTAGCTCAACAGAAGAGCCAACTGCAGCACAAAGAGAATGGGAGTACTCAGTCCCTGAAGCATGAGAGTGAAGGTCAAAGAGTCCATGAGCTAATCCGCAGAAAAAGGCAAGTCATAAAATTTCCTTCTGAATATTGGTTAAATTCTCATCAACATCATAGGGCTATGGTTTGATGACACCTTATATACCAGTTGGTTCTGTTTTGTTTTGTTTTTCTTTTTAATTACTTCATAAATCATTTCATCTGAAGCCATTTGACACCTATGCTGTGCCAACTTCTAAAGGAAATCAGAACAGAGTCCCCAGAGATGACTCTTATCTCCTTGAGATTTCCAACACTTCTTTGTCACTGTGAAATCAGAAACACACTGAGAGTATTTTGTGGCTTGAGGCATTTAGTACTTTCATTTCTGGGATGAGAGATTTATGCAAATTCGTATACAATAACAGAGAACTTTGAAGCTTCTAAGATGTGCTTTCACCACCGAAGGGCTGATAGGAAATTCAGCACTTTCATTCAGTGGTTTCCCCTTTCCTGTGTAAAACATTATTTTCTCCCTCGCAAAATTTTGTTTTGTGGAAATTACTGTTAAAATCACAGCCTTAAATCATAACAATAAAGCCTGTTGTCACATCCCCGTTGGTACTGTCAGTTTAAACCGCAATTTCTCTTGGGGTCAACTTCTGAGCACAGCATGCTGAGCATCCCATCACCTGAGGGATGTTGCTTTTGGTCCTCTGCGGCTGCGCGCTTCATATAAAATGAGATTTGCAGAAGAGGAAATTAGACAGCCAGCCCTAATGGAATTGCAGTGAGATTTGAGGACCAATTTCCCTTGAACCTTAAAAGCTGTAGTCAGGATTCTCATTTACCTGGCATGCAGGTAAATGAGAAATGCTCTTCTGGCTGCTTCCTACTATCCGGTGGTATGCAAACGTGCCGGTTTTCTGCAGCCTCACAGCTCTCTCCTGACCCTGGAAGGCTAAACCATTTCACTTCTGGGTTCTTTTTTTTTTCCCCCACCCAATTTTATTCTAAGCTGAACTGACAAACCTCTTCACTGTTAAAATTAGCTTTGAGCAATTGGTTACTGAATTAAGCTGCTTTTCTTTAGCCTATTTCTGTTCCATAAAGTGTTTCTTCTAGTTCATTTGCCTCTTCCCTTTCAAAAAGCATGCAGATTTGTAGATTTGTCTTTTTTGTTTTTGGTATGTGTAGTATTTATAATAGTACTGAGGTAATCAGGGGAAATTTATCCAGATAGAAAGACACAGAAAATTGTTTCTGTACACTTACATGAAGATCCAGTTTATGTGAAGAGAAAGAGCTAGAAAACTAGTAAAAGCCGAGTGGAGAAGCTGACTTTGCCACACCAGTTGATTCTGACAGAGCCTGCTCTGCAGACCCGTACTTGTGTTGTAAACGATGGATAATCAGACAGATCAGAAGGAGACTGAACTAGTTGGAGGGATGCACACCATCCATCTTTCAGTCATCTCCAAAAGGCTTTAATCCTCCGCAGTACAGCTGAGGTATCAGGGAAACCTTACCTCAAAACCATCCGGGAAATGGGAAAGCTATTGGCAAAGAGAATGTAGCTTGCAGTTCTCACATGGATATCCTTATCCTGCTTTATATTCTCTACCCCTATTCATTCAAGACTATAGATCAAACTCCACCTCTCTTCTCCACCCTCTCTCTCCCTGTGCTGCTTTTCAGTTGCATCTTCCAGGGAATTTTTTGCTCCAAACCATTATATTATGGAATCATAGAATTCTCTAGGTTGGAAGGGACCTTTTTAAGGTCATCTAGTCCCAATCATCAACTTAACTGTTAAAAAAAAACGAACAACCATCGCTAAACCATGTCACTAAGCACTATGTCAACCCGTCTTTTGAACGTCTCCAGGGATGGTGCCTCAACCCCTTCCCCTGGGCAGCCCATTCCAATGCTTAATAACCCTTTCAGTCTAAACATTTTTCCTACTACCCAATCTGAACCTCTTTTGAATATTAAATTCAAAGAAATATTAAATTCAAAAGAGCTGTCTCGTCTGGTAGAGGCCACCAGACTGCTTACTGAGCCAAACAACAGACCAGAGCAGTAGGTTAGTGACCTGCAAAAATTAATGGGAAAGAGGAAGGGAAATCCCACAATTAAATTATTTGAGTAATTCAGGTGGATAAAATGCTGAACCTGTGCTCCTCTGTAACGAGGTGTTAAAGAAGATACAAAGGGTTAGAAGATGAGAAGTCAATGCCTCTCTCTGTCATCCGAAAGCTGAAGATGGTTGCGTTTGGATGGCAAGAAATGTACACTGGATATCATTGAGATGGTCAGAGAATCTCCTTCCTTTATGAATGAAAACTAAAATGAGAATTCCAGTAAAGAGATAGCCTTAGTCTTTGCAAGATTTTTTTTTTAGATGAAGTCCAACTGATCAAAATAGACCTTAAGAGATTTAACTGTGAACTCCATTTCTCAAAAAAAGAGTGCTTTCAGATCCTGGCGTACTATTAACGTGTTAAGCATCTTTCTATATTCTATTACAAAAGGCCCCAAATCTCTCAATATCTATTAGAAGTACGATCTTGTTTCCAGTGCCTGGAGAAGCAGTAGGTAATTACAAAACAGACAGAATAGCTGGAGGAAGATAAGAAAAATCATTATGTCACACAACCTTGAATTAGGTTGACTGCATACTAAAAAGCTACAGTGTAAAGTGCAGTCAATGGTAACACTCCCACCAACTTCACTTGGGAAAAAGTTTTATACAAAGGTTTGCTTAATGAACACTTTGGTCATTCTAAAGCATTTATAAAGGTTACAGTAGTTATTAATGAGTTATTAATTAAGTCTAATTTTTAGAGTCTTATACATAATCACTTCTAATTTACAGCACTATAGGAGAAATTGAGTCAAAATTATGATATTTTTTTCCTTCCCCAAACACTAAAGCCCCAGGCGTGGAAGATACTTTTGTATCTATTCATGCATTTGATCTTTGTTTTGAAATTTGGAAGATGAACAAAATCTCAAGGCAAAGCCATGAAAATGACAAAGCAAAAGGTTAATTAGTCCCTTCCCTCTTTTGCAAATATCTTAATGCCTCTCCTGTCTCACTTTTTGGAGGAATTTTCTCACTAGCTACACTTTTATCACTTACAATTTTATGCCTACAATGCTTTTGGGTTTTTTTAGGAATTCGGGAAGTAGAGAGGGGCCAAAATCAGCGAACTGAAAAGACAGGCTGTAGCTCTACTACTGTTAGAGAAGAAAACTAAACTTGCTGATGTTTCATATATACACCATGAATGACCCATGCAGTGGCACAATGCAGTCCCTGACCCTGAGAGCACTCATTTCTAACATCACAAGATCTTGTGATGGACACAAAGTACTTGATTCACCCCAAGAAATTGCCCTCTGGGAAAGAACCGCAGCATAAGGAGTTGGCATTGGTTTCAGTGGCATCTTCAGTGTAGATAGGCAAGGGGATTTTGTTTCAAGAAATATGAATTTGGAAGCTTTCTTATGCAGAATATTTAGTTAAGAATAAAGAATGTGCCATATGTTGATTCTTCCTGGCAAGTGAAAATGAGCCAGCTGCAATTATAAAAGCTGCTGTCTCCTAAATTCTACCTTCTTTATGTGGGGTCTTCAGCAAAATCTAGCTATCACATAGAAAGGGATGAACAAATAACTGAATGCAAAACTCACGTTCATCTTCCAAGCAGTCTCCAGATAACCCTGAAGTAATTTCCCCCCTCTATCAGGTAAATAGTAGACTCCCAGGGGGATGGAACTTGTATGCAACTTGTCATGTAAGTAGAGAATAATTAATTACATTCTTATTTACAGTTTGTCTGATAAGAGCACTAAACAGCAAGTAACTAGAAGAATTCCAAGGTGCTGAAATGTTTACTCTCACCCACTCAACATGTAATCACAAGGGGAATGAAATTAATTTGGCACTGACTTACGCTACGGTCTCTCACAGTGATGGGGCTTGGTGTTTGCAAAACAGGAATCACAGATGCCTCTGTCCTAAAGCTGAAATCAAATTTTGTTGGTGCTCCACATCGGCAGCCTTAAAAGTCATGAAACTCCAATTATCTACTCTGAGGCACTATAGAACCCCCATGTATTACTCAGATTATGATATGAGATACGTCCTTGATTTTTCTGAATTTTCACAATTCAGCCAGCTTTACCAATCCCTGGCTCTGCTTGTGTTTACAAGCCTCAGCACATATATCTGGAGTAAATCAGGAGCTTCAGACACTAACTTGACTGGCTAATTACAAAACCACTGATTTCTGAAAGACAAAAAAAACCTTTAAGGGGAAAAAAAAAAAGAAAAAAGAAAAAAGGAGGGACACAAACCAGGCACAAAACAGTTACAATATCCATGCCACAGTCATTTGCATTCTGTTTAAAATTTCATTCTGGTAGACCCAGGACATCTGTCACAGGTCTCTTAATACCTCTCTGACAAGGTGAAAATATAGTCACATTAAGACCTCTCTACTTGCCAGTGAAACATGTAAGCTGTTCTTATGGCTAGTAAAAATGAGGGCCTAGAATTTCAAATTGCAGTCATAAAAGTGAAATAAAAAGCAGAAAGGCAGAGGAAAAATAAAAAAAGGAGGCGGCTGCTTTTATTTCAACCAAGAAAAAGTAATTCCCTGGGATTAGCATACTTTATTTCCTTTGCATATTCTTTTCTGAATTAATTTCATTGCATTTTGATAGTGATCTTAACTCATCAGGAGAAAATAAGTTGGTGCCAAAAAAATTACACTAATAGGAATTGATGGCTTTAAGGGACTCGAAAGTGGATGTAGGGCCTTTTTTATAGGTCACTGCTTAATCCAGCTCCTAGGTCATTAGAGGGCAAAAAACGTTGCTGTTATCTCGTGGCAGTAGATAAGTAGGTCTGTGACCTGCAGCTACAAGGCTCATCCCTAAAAAACGGGGGCTGCAACCAGCAGAGGTGAAGGTGGGACCAGCAAGGGAAGCGTTTCACTTGTATGTGCTAAGAAAAGTCTAGCTTTCGCTACTCCTGTACCTAACTGAAGTTGTGTCTGCACAGAGATGTAGTTATGGTCCAGGGCAGTGGCACAGGGTACAAAGGAAATTCTGCCTTTCCACACAAAAGAGGCTTTGGTATCAGATACCTAGTTCTTGGTTTATTTTTTTTTTTTTAAAAGGGGAAGAGCAACATAAGTGAGAAGGATTCCCATGGGCTAAATTACTATCAAACTAAATTGAGTGACAGCTCTAGAAATTATAACCATCTGTAAGGCATGTATGCAGTACAGCAAACTCCCTCCTATAAACCCAGAGAGAAAAGCTACTTATTCTTTTCTGTAAAGTAGTGCAAGATTGGCAGGTGAAATGGAAATATTCACGTGGGTATTAACTATTGTCTTTTACTGCTGCTATTATTCAGCTTTGGAGCGAGAAAAACCTTTCCTAGCCACTCAGTTTATTCAAGAAATATTTGTTTAAAATCACATTACCATAGAATTCAGGCACTACTTTATGAAATTTCACAGCCTATGGGTCTTGACATATGTTTAATTATCAGGCAGTGCCTGAGCTTTTTTTTTTCTACCCATATTGTTTTATGTATACTTCTTACGCCATGTTATGAATAGTAGAAACACATCCAGTAAGTGCAACTTTTAATGAAAAAAATGTATTATTCTGATTTGAAAAGGAATAAGACACCTGAACCAATAATCTAGAAAATAAAATTTCCTGTAACAAAAAGAGATGCAAGAAATACAAGTCTATCCCATCCCCAAAACCAAAGCAACCACATATTTTATCCACTGGTATAATCCGCTGACCCACTTCCCTGAAACCTGGGCACCAGAAATGGATTGCATCCAGGAGGATTTCTACAAACCACATCTCCAGCCTTACTTGTTTCAAAGAGCTGTCAAGTCCATATCACACTGCACTGCAAAGACTAATTTCAGCCTTTCAAAGGGTATGTACCAATTTGTTGGAGTCTCAAAACTGTATTTAGTAAAACAATAGCAACAATAAGTCTGAGAATAGGAAAAAAAAATTATGTAGCCTAATGTGAACACCAATATTATAGGAATGCTTATCACAGAATCACAGAACACATAGTAAACACAATCAAACAAAACCCACCAACAAACACACACACACATATATCTATCTAAACCATGAAATATTGACACCCAGAGCCCCCACCTTTTTTTCTTCTGTGTAAGAGAACCATCACAACACCATGTCAGACCATGGGAATCAAGTAAAATGAAATCATATGGAAGCCAGTATGGAAAATGAAGTGAAACAATGCAGTTTCAGTGTGCACTGTCAGAAGCATCTAAGTAAATACATGAATGAAAGAGAAAGCACTTTAAAGTTGATTTTACTTCTGGTGTTATCATTTAAACTTATTAGGAGGGAGGAAGATGTTTTACAAATGAATCTTTTCAGTTAGAGTCATTTTTAATAAGCAGATTAAGCACAGAAGGAACCAATGCTATTGTTTCGCCTTCAGCTGAACACGAGCTCTCTGTGCTACTTCCTGCAGCACCTCTCGTGGATTGGACACCACCAATTAAAAGGGTTCAGAGAAATTTAATCAACTGCTTGCCAAAATAAGTTAATTTTTCTTAGCTACTTATATGGGGTTTAATACAAAAATTCGGAATCTACAGGCAACAATATAATAATCAGCACAAATAATTTGGGGAAACCTCTACATTTTGTGGAGATCCAAAAGCTGGAGGCAGATGGAGTAAATTACTTTATGACTGTACTTCAAGCCTTATGCATTTGTCTTGTGATACTGAGAAGCCAATATGGGTTATGTTTTCTATAGTCAGAGCTGACTAGTCACGTGGCTTTGTATGCTCTCTAAAAGTCATTAGATATTTTTTTAAGCACGTAATTAAAAATTTTAACGTTTTTGAAAAGAAAAAAGGAATCAAGTGTTTGACAAGAAGCCTCTTGTTTACTTCTAGATGAATAATGCAACACAGTTTGAACAGGTACATATCCCAGATATGGGTTGTCAGCCTTGTTTTCTTCTGCATAAGAAAACCTTGCATTTGGATGCATGAGATTAAAAGCTAACGATATAAAATGGACAATCTTTTTAACAGGTTAAATAAGCAACTCAAAGTTTGTATACCTGCTTAGACTTTTTGGACATGCAGTTTTATGTGATTCCAGGCAGTTTCTGCTAGTAGCCAGAGAACTGTTTCTCTCATGCTTTTATAGTATTTCTACATCTATTTGGAGAAGAAGTGCTCATTGACATGGAAACACAACCAAAAAAAAAAAAAAAAAGTTGGCCAAATTCTTCTGTGCCTCCAAAAAATGAAGTGAAAAGTCACTAATAGGCACTTATTTATTTCATACAGGCTTTCTTGGCTTAACCTGTAATATATAGAAGGGAAAGAGGGCTGACAAGGTTTCAGCCATCATCACTGAGACTTCAGGGTGAAATCCTAACTCTATAAAGGCAGCAGAAGTCAATTCTGGATTTAAAATGTAGAGTTGAGGCTTTAATATTCACCTCACATTAATGTTCTTTTAAATTTCTTCCAGAGCTTTGAAAACCTCAGTCCAAATGACTTCATTCAAAACTGCTGAAATTACCCAGAAGCTTTCATGAACAAGAGATACTGAAATTCCTCTGCTTTTTGCAGTATAAAATGCTATGCCGCCTGAAAGGTGCATTTAAGAGATATGAACTTCAGTTACGACATCCAACGAGTCTAATGGGAGTTTCAAAATTATAGCAGAACCAGAGGCCAGGCAGTTTTCACTGTGATGCCTAATAAATATCACAGATAGAGTTTCTAATATCAGCTCTGGACTTTGTGCAAATCCAATGTCAGGTTTTGGCAATGCTGTAGGCTGATGCAGAACAGAGTCCTTTATTTTCCCTTGTATTAAAAGGGGGAGAAACAAAGACACCACCAAAGTAAAACCTGGCAGTGAGAAAATGCTAACAACCCTTCTCCCCAGCAGCTGAAAGCTTTATCTTGAATAACAAGGGGAAAATTAATGTACAATGTTTCCAGACACCTATCCTTCCAACACCATGTACCAAACCCCTAGGAGCAATTGTGCTATTAGTAAAGTTTAAAGTTGTTGTCAATTCTCAAAATGTCATGTTGGGTTTTTTTTTGAAGCACAAAAAAGACTCCAAAGATCTTGCCATGAACTGCTAGAAAAAAAAAAACAACTGTACCCCTCACTTTTCCACAGAATTTACGGAAAGCTTTTAAAATGGAATTCACTTTGAATCGTGTTATTCAAGGATGCCAAGAAATTTCCAGCGCTGTGTTTTATTTGGTATTTGTTGCCCTCAAATCCCCCTGCCTCTGCTGTCACGTGAGCGAGGAAAACCAGCACAGGACAGCCCAAGCCAGAAGGGAAGGGACTCCTGGGGGCTGTGGGGTGGCTGGACCCCAGGACGGTACGGAGCTGCTGCCGGAAAGCCTCGAGTTGCCTCAATGGATTCATCTCCTCCCCAGCTGAAACTATCCCAAATTTGGGCCATTATGGTCTGAGCAAGTTAAGATTCACGCTGCCTGGACAGAGATGGCTGGTTGTGGAAGGCAAGCTCTCCCACCTTAGCACCTACATGAAACACCTGGGGTGTACAAGCCACTCCCCTCCACTGAGTACACAGCAAAATGTACAGCTCGGGCCCAGGCTCTACACAGCTTTTTAAGGGCTAACACGAGGCAAAACAAATCCCACCACAGGTGGAACAAGTCCAAGGAAAGCAGTTTTTCCTTCTGGGAGGGGAGGACCCGGTGCCAACAGTGGCTGGTTATCCATGTCTCCCAGGTTCTCCTATTGCAGACGCAGTTGTGCTCCATTGTCAAGCAATTTTAATGCGGTTACACCACACAGGGCAATTCTGCTGCTTTCCCCCCCCCTCACGGAAACGGTCCCACCGAGTTCACCAGGATGACACACATGGAAAGGAGTTTGACCCCATGCCTGCTAGCTACGGAGCCATAGAAACACAGGCTTGTGTGCAGGTTGGAGCCCGTATCACTGTAGCTCTGCTGCTAATGGTAGCTGACCCGATTAGATTAACACCAGTTTGGGCATAAGGACCTAACTGTGCTAATAAGTACCGACTATGGTGTTGTTGATACACCTGAGGGATGGGATGTCATCCAGAGGGACCCGGACAGGCTGGAGAGGTGGGCTCAAGTAAACCTCATGAGGTTCAACAAGAGCAAGTGCAGGGTTCTGCACCTGGGCCGGAACAATCCTTACTGTCAATACAGTCTAGGGGATGAGGGATTAGAAATCAGCCCTGAGGAAAGGGCCTTGGGGGTGCTGATGGATGAGAAGCTGAACATGAGCAGGCAGTGGGCACTTGCAGCTCAGAAGGCCAACCCCCTTCCTGTGCTGCATCAAGTGTTGCCAGCAGGTCCAGAGAAGTGATTCTCCCACTTTGCTCTGCTGTGACCTCACCTGGAGCACTGTGTGCAGGTCTGGAGCCCTCAATATAGGAAGGACATGGACCTGATGGA
>JAOTQQ010000001.1:67271893-67305459 GCA_026546715.1 Gallinago undulata | reverse complement strand
GTGGTTGAGGCCCCTTGCCTGGAGACATTCAAGGTGAGGCTCGACGAGGCCCTGGGCAACCTGGTCTAGTTGGGGGTGTCCCTTCTGACTGCAGAGGGGTCAGACTAGATGGCCTTTGGAAGTCCCTTCTGGCCCAGATGATTCTATGATTCTATGATACCCGAGATGTAATCTCATATCCTGACTGTGCTGCATCCAAAGGGCCGGTGAGTAATTGCTGCTGGCGCGAGGGACCAGTCCCAGATCTTGCCTCCTTGCTGGAACGTACGTACTCGTTTCATTATGTCAGAAGCGCACTGGGTCAGGCTGATGCTTCCTTAGTTAACTCTCTGCTGACACTACTCTCTACTTCTATCGCGCAGAAACTCCCCAAAAGCGTGGTGCAGAAGCTGCTTAGCCAGGGAGGGCCTGCTCCGAGCTCACCGACAGCTACGGGAGCCTCCTCCTGAAATGAACAACTGGAAATGAACACAGAAGAATTTAAATCTGAAGCTACGCCTTTTGTGCTACACGTGTAAGAGACTCGTTTCTTCTCTTTTTCCTTTCAGTCTGTACAATTGGTATGGATTAAACAATGCAAAAGCACGATCCTGAGGAAGTTAGGCCAGTTGCTAATTTACAGAGCTACCCAAGCAAGGAAGGTTTATTTTAGCTAATTAAGACAGAGCACAGTATTTAAGAAAGAGCATTTGCATTGAAACAGACAATTCAGAATTATAATACTGTTGAGTCTGAAATTATGATTGTTAATCTCTCCTCACATAACAATGTTCTACTGACACACATTGTAAATCACTGCCTTTTGCCTGCAGTAGATGAAGCCATCACTCAAAATGCTCAATTATAAACCAGAATGTAATTTAAAAGGTGAACTTTCTTTAGTTTTACTAAGGGCAGAAGGGCAAGACTGATGGTGTAATATCAATGTTAATGCATTACTTACGACTGAGATTTGGTCAGTATTCAGTAATTCACTTGTTGTGATCAGAACAGGCAGCAGTTCTCTCTCCCGGATCCTATTCCCCATTCTGTAAGAGCATTAGTTGTGCCATGGGCAGGTTACCCAGCTCACCCAGCATATATTTTTGAAGACAAAGAGCAGCTAGGTCCCAAACTTTCCATGATCACATTCCTTTTAGAGCCCCTTTTACACATATATAAAAAGTGTACTTTAACTTGAGAATGATTTCTAACAGTTACCAAGAAGCTGTCTTGAAAGAAGGTGTTAATCTATAATAAAAAATAACCAGAAAATAAAACTCAGTATCTTCATAACAAGAACATAAGATTTGTCATTTACAAGCTGCAATTAAACATGGGTACAGAGTCATTAAAATATAAAATACTACATCATTAATTTTCATTTTCCTGTGAAGACGAGCTAGACATTACCCAGTACATGAATACCAGTGCTAATACTCTCTACCCCTCAGCATCTTTAGGTGCCAGGATTTAATTATCCTTTGTCCCATGCCAATCTGCAGAGATGCTTCCACTTCGGCAGAATCTCCTTTCTGTCTTTGTTGGAGTAAAAACCTAAAAATAACCATTTCTAGTGCAGAACCATAGTTTACCAAAATGCAGGCAAGCAAGATTTTACAGTAGTGGTCAGTTTGCTGACCAAGTGAATGCTTTCAGTTCAGGTCACCTGTGGCTTGGTCGTTTGTCCCTATCATTGTGTCCCTGTTTCACCTCTGCAGCTCAGAACTTCTCTGCTGCTACGCCACCCATGCACCACCCAACACTCTTCCAAAGCCACCAGTTTGGTGGCACCCTTGCTCGGGGGCGCCACACACCAGTGAAGCCACAGAGTGGTTGTGCCATTAGTGGGACACCTCTCAAAGGGACTCTGCAGCATCCCCAGCTGCAGCTTACAGCTGTTTGATTCCTGTTATATCACTAACCACCAGCCTAACCTAACCACCAGCACTCCATCCACAGACTGGGGGCTTCCACTGAAACCCTTTGAAAAAACCCTGTATAAAACATGCTTTTGTGTGCTTAGTTCATTATTTACTTTCATAATTTGGTGGAATGACCAGTTTTCTACCAAAATTATAAGAACTTAAACCAGCAATATTCAAAAGCAAGGTTGTATACCTTCCAGAGGAAGCATTACTGTTTGCTAATCATGGGACCTATTAAATCCCAATACATTGTGTGGAAGCACCACTGTTGTTAGTAATTGTGGGTTTAGAAATTAGGGAGGGCCTTGGTATAAATCACATAGCCATAGCGATAGTCCTGGAAAATCCATTTTATGGGCCATCAACCTGTCCTGGCATAAAGGAGGACCAATTTTATCTACCAGAAAGCTTGGAATATGATTAATAGAAGGAATAGATGTAATTCAGACAGACAAAAATGCCCCAAAAAAGTTGCATTAAATGCTTTCCAAGAAAAGCTGAAGGGGGGCAGGCATAAAAATCAGTTTTAAGCTCTTCAAAAAGACTTTGAAGCCTCCATTCCTCTGAGATTACAGTACAGTATTTTTTAAGTCAAACAACCACGTATTCCTAAGGGAGAAATATTTTTTACTTTGGGAAAAAAAAAAAAGAAGTTGATCTACTGATATCTTACAGTAGCATATCTATATCAAGGGTCAGAAATGTGTTGATTCTGTGCTGGTATCCCAGAGCTAGCTGGTAGTAGTATATGGCCAACTGGTGGTGGTATGTTGCCCAAAGAGGTTGTAGAGATACGTGCTTAGAGGTACTCAAAAACTGTCTGCATACAGTCCCGGGCAAACTGTTCTAGGTGTCCCTGCTTAAGCTGAACCAGAAGACCTCCAGAGGTCCCTTCCAGCCTCAAACATCTTGGGGTTCTACGGACTGCAACTTGGACAAGGGTATGAAACCCTAGCACAGTTACGGCCAGCTGAGCTGAAAGTCACTGGGACTGGTGTTGATTCTAGTTACATTTTTTAAAATTCAGTGCCATACCATTGCTTTACATGAAGTTCATTTGAATTCACAGTGTAGGTGACTAAGCACAGTAATTGGCCCTTTCCTTTTTTTTCTGCCAAGAAATATGATCTCTATTTGAATAGCAGCTGTTTTCACTAAAATAGTCTTTTCACGTAATCATAGTCTTTTTGTGACTATTTAGCATTCCACTAGAAGTCAACCATTGAGCTGGGGCTAAATGGCTGCAAATGGTGTGTGCAAAAAAGCCTGTTACAAAATGCAATCCAGAATGTTTACTGGAGAAATACAACTTCCCCTAGAAGCGAAAAGCCAAATACTCCAGAAATGAGGTTACGCAGTTGAGGTGAGGAGGATGTGTTAGATGCTAGGTGTGAGCCAAAGGGACTCGAGCAGGGTTAAGTGTGGGTGGAGGAGAAATCGGGGCTGAGCAGCGCAGGAGGAGATGGCAGGTGAAACAGAAGGGGAAGAAGTGGGCTGGAGAGGAAAGAGGCCGAGAAAACAATAGCGAGGGGACAAACACTAGAAAGGATAAATGTGAGACAGGGGCTAGTACTTCATTCTTGGAAAAATGCGCATCTCAGACAATTGCAACTATTTGCAAATAACCTGCAAATGGCTGTTAAAGTTACTGAATTTTGCTTAACTGACTGTACCTGCCTCCATTTTTCTTTTCTTTAAAGAGGGTTGAAAGCTTAGAATTTAAATGCTCTTTCTGGAGAATCAAAATATTTGCTGGGAAGCTTCTTGAGCTTTTCTGTCAGCAGCGAGAACTACAAAATAATTTTTTGCGGTCAATCCAAATGATTATTTTGCCTCTCAAACCTTCAGAATACTCAACATCCACAATATTTTTTTTTGCACAGCATTACTAAATAAAACATCCACACACTCTGCCCATTACTGTAAAAAAAAAATAAAAAATAAAATCCATCCCAAACCCAAAACCAACCATCTAGTATTTAATTCATGAGGAAAAGGAAAAGATTCTGTCTTGGCACTTTCCTAGGAATTTCTTCCAACTCCCCAACAAGATTCTGCCTCAGGGGTGCTCCACCTCTCCCCTGCAAATACAGAGCCTAGTTCCACAAACTGAAAACCAGATTAGCCCACAGCTTATCCATGGATAAGCTCCCCACCAGCATTTTAGGTGCCAGTCAGCACTCTGTTATGATGATGTGATAATGTGAATGGTAGCGTAAGCCCTCAGAGAACATCCGAGCTGAGGAACCACAGCAGTCCCTCTGTGCCTTGTACCAGTTGCATACCAGAGAGGGATGCACTAGCACACTCCAGCTGCACTCTGGAGGAGGACACAGTGTCTGCTTCCTCCCTTTCAGGACACACCTGACCTCAAAGAGAAAGGACCAGCTGAAAGCATAGTGCTGCTGCCTCCTCTCCAGACAGCAAAGCTGCCTTTCTCTGAAAATGGAAAGGTACAGCACCCTTCTCCGGCACAGAGCTGCAAGGATGGAGGAACACCATTAGCAAGCCCAGCTGACCATCTGACTCCACGATCTATGGCATAACCATGGCAGGTAAGGCTGGGATGTAAGAGCAGATGGATCCACTTGGGCAGGTCCCATGCCCTGCCACAAAGCCACCTTGTCCTAACAACCAACATCAGCGAGCAACTCCTGACAGCTACAAAGCCAGGTGAGTTATCCTGTCCTGTCTTCTCCTACCTGAACTCTTTCAATAGGGACAGGACAGGGACACCAGCAGATCAAGTCCTGCAGGAACTGCTTCTGGTCTTCCAGTGAGACCAAGCTGCCTGAAGGGGTGAGGGAACTACCCAGGACCCTGCTACGCCACTGGCATCCTCTGTTTCCACAGTCATGTTAAAGGCTACCAAAGTCTTTTGACCGCTCCTAACCTCTGAAAGCCATAGAAAACAGCATATTTACAGAGACTCCTCCATCACCATCACAAAATTGATTTTTTTTTTTTAATTGTGAAAAAGACAGGTTTGTTTAATCCTTCAAAGTCAGAATAGCAACATTTAAATTTAGGAGTTAGCGCTGGTCAGGAGATGCAAATATTCAGGGAGTATCCTTATCTCGCCTCTCACCAGAAGCGATTTATAGTTTGATCTGACTGGTTACTTTGACACAGCTACTTTACCCGTAACATCTTTCCATTCCTGCAGTAGCAGAGATTTAGCATTTGGGGCTGAGTACATATGTTGGATAAGAACATAATCCTCGGCGCTGGGCACAGGAGTTCATGGTAAGAGGATGGCTTTGCATACAAATTGAAAGTGCCGAGATACAGAAAAGAAAAATACACTAAACCCTAATATGCATATTGTGAAGGCCTTCTGGCATCAGAAGAAATCATCCGTTATTTAATTTGACATCTTTAGAAACAGAGGGACTAAAGAAAAAAAAGGAGAGAAAGAGAGAAAAAAATTTGATATGACCAACACATACTTACAGAGAAGGAATATGCCCTTATGCAAAGAGGAAAAGAGATAAATGAGACTAGACCACTTTAGCAGAGAAAAAATTCCAGAGCTCCCATTTTTCAGCCATTTCTGACAGCACAATGACAGATTTATCAGGGGACAGAAAGGGACATTCCCCTTCCCCTTTATTAGCCTTCTTAATGCAGCACGTGCATTCCTGGGTGCACGATGCAGACACAGCTCTGCAGTCCATCTGCTTCCCCTCACACAGATATGGGCTCATCTCCTAATGCAAAAGGACTTTTTGTTATTGCAAAAATTCACAGTGGGCACCAGTCATCTGTCACTTAGTGCTGGAGGAATAAGGGGTAGCGTTTCTAGAGAAAAATATAAAGGATCAAATCCCAGGGATCATCTGACACCATTAGACTTTGTTCTTTAAACTTGTAAAAGACACAAAGAAAAGGCACTCTGTGGAAAACCCGAGTCTACGTGAAACTCCTCTATCCACACTACATGCAACTGTCAGACCATCCCTGCTTTAATAACCTATAAGCCTTCCCAGTTATTAATATCCACTGAAATCCTGCATTTAGATTGCATTGCAGGCAGCCCCTTTCCCACGCGCCCTGCAGCTCTGCAGTGTGTGAAGCAGACCTCAGGGTCCCCTCCTTCACACCACGCTCCCTGCGCAGTGCCTGCCGGAGAGGTTGGCACAGCTAAACCTACTTTTGAAGAGAGCTGAGAGTAGAGAAGGGAACTTTCTGAACCCACAGTCTGAGAACAGCTGATCTGCCCTAGGCCATGCACGACACCTCCAAATCCCTTCTATCCCTTTCTTTTCTGCTAGCTATAAAGAGGCGCAGAGGGTTTTCCTTTTCCTATAAAACTCGGCTCGTTCTGTGCAAAGCTCTGTTCTCCAGGATCTCTTCACACTCTCTGCCGACACCTTTCACTTCACAAGCGGTAAGCGCATTCCACGGAATGGTCTTTCTTTCTTCCCAAAATAAATGAAATCTGGCATTGTAGGGTCTTCAGGGGAAAAAGCACCGTTTCGCTTTGCTAACAGATGACATTTTTATTTTTATTTTTTTGACTATAAGATATGCTTTCGTGCTATTCATTGGGAAAGTCTGACTTTTTAAACTGTAAGTGGAAGGCTTTTTATGGTGATGTTGTTTGGAAATCAGAATTCATGGCACAGAGCCAGAAAAAGTAAGGAGCATAGAACAACCACCATCTTCGCAACTTCTTAAGCTTGGGGAGAGGTTATTTTGTTGTTGGGGTTTGGTTTTGTTTGGGTTTTTTTGGGGTGTGTGTGTGCACGTTTGGTTTGGAGTGAGGTATTTTTTTATTATTCTGTATCCAACAGTTAAAAAAATAAATAAATGTAAACATCAGAAGTAAACATCAGAAAGAATGAGCTAACATGATTTCAAGGCAAAAATCTGTGAAACAAAACCCTAGTGAATCACCAAATTCATCCTACCCTACAACATTATAAATCATTAGCAATAAAATGCTCTTATGATGCAGAGTCGGGCAGCAGAAGCTGTAATCACAGACCAAGGTAACTGTTCCTTTGGAGCTCATTCAGTGTATCGAGTCCCTGTAATCTTCTATTGATTTCAGGAGCAGGGGCTCAGTTATCAATACAAAAAGCATAAAGGAAATTTCCAGAAAGGATTCTATGTATTCCCTTGAGATGTGTATTTTTCCATCTTGATTTTTACAAGTTCCTCTAACTGGATGTAGCAGTGAACGATTCCTCTGCTCCAGCGTCAAGCCAGAGAGGAGGGAGGCCAGCCCTGCCCCAACAGCCTTTAATTCACATCGCCCACAGGTACCCCTCAGTGAAGCTTTAAGGGTTTCCTGCATGCTTAGGAGCTAAGCTTGCAAAATATAGGAAGACATGGTTCTCCTCCCAGAAGTGTAGGTCAGAAGAGGGGAAAAAAAAAAAAAAAAAAGACTCAATCAAAAAGCCTTCTTGAGAAATGTGAACCTGTGAAATGAATGTGCAGCGATGGCAGATAAACTTTCTGCAGAGTCAGGCAGGTAAGTGATAATTAAGGTACACTCTAACAATGGCAGCTCTAAGAATGTTATGCTTGATGTTATATTTAAAGCTCAAGCTCTAAGGAGCTGGTGAACATAAGGAAACCAGCAGACTTCAGCAAAAAGCTTGTGACTGTAACCCAGAGTTTTAAATTCTATGAAGGAAGACAACCTAAAATTATTTTTTAAATTAATTTAAGAACAAAAAAAAACCAAACAACCAGTCAGGTTAATAAGACAGTTTCATGCTTTTTTGAGTCCGAATGTATCCCAATTCATGATTTTTAAAAAGGTTTAATTGACTGTCCTTCCTTTCCCGTTGGGCCCTAAGAGGTTGTCTGGAGAGGTGGTAGAATCTCCATCCTCACAGATACCCAAAACTCACCCAGACATGGCCCTGAGCCCCTGACCTACTTGGCCCTGCTTTGAGCCGAGACTCAGGCCAGATGGTCTCTAGGCATCCCTTCCAGCCTAAATCCCTCTGTGACACTAAATAGTTACACATTTCCCTGTGTTCCTCAGGGATGAGCAGAGTCCCTGCCCTATACTACAGCATTTGCCATTCTATTGATAATCAGGGTACAATTCTGAATCACCTGCTTTTTCTACTGGTCTGTCGCAGTCTCTTGGTCCTCCCTCTCCCCAGATGCCACTGCTGGGCAATGTGCCCTGTACACCCTTCCAGCTATGCAGTGGAGTGAAGAATATCAGCATTGATGCCAGCCTAAACCCAACTAGAAGGATAAATGAGAAGATACCCATCATAGTCCAAAAATTGGGCACCAAAACATCAAGCTGCCCAGTGATATCCAACCAGACCACATCCAGCTTATTGCACAGTTGTGGCTTTCACCTCACCATTTTTGAACAGAATCGTTCCCTGCTTTTGACTTGCAGCCTTATCATTGCACCTACAGACAGTCCAACAGACAGTCCAACAGGCAGCCCTTGGCTTTCCTTGCTCTGGACAAGGTAGCTTGCTGTGAGCCCAGTTCTGCTGGGCTGTTGAACCTCAACTCAAAAAAGTTGTTACACAGGAAAATGGGAAAATTTGACCCTTTCTTTCTAAGCACTATGTGAGACCTTATAGGACAGCAGAAAAATGCAGAGATAGTAAACTACTAGCTTAGAGAAATCATATTAGTCTCAACATTTTTGATTCCTCCAGTTAAAACTAATGCTCATTCAAGTATCCACTAGCTATCATATGCTTTATTCATATAACCAGCACGTCTAAGGACAACAATTCCCTACCTCCAGAAAAATCAAAGAAAATAAATTTCCAGATAAAAGTACCCTGCTCAGTAGGTCAGTTCTCCCTACAGTACATATTGACAATGAACAGTTGATCCTACACAACCACTGCAAAATACCATTACTAGAAGTCAATCACCAAATGGGCGACGGCTTTATTAAAGATTAGCTACAGAAAGAAGAGGGATGCAGAAATAACTCTGTATTTAAGTGGAAGAGACAAAGCCTGCAAGATACGCTCTGGCACATTCCAAAATGCTTCTGTTTCTTTCCCGTTTTATCTCCTAGCCTCATAATGTTCACAAACTTATTTTAATTGTGTATGAAATAATGTCACCTGCAACTATTCATCACACCAGTCCTTCTGGCTCTGCTCCATTCATGCACCACATAACAGACATTTCAGAATTTGTTTCCTCCACCTGGACACTTACTGACATCCTGATTTGCTACTGTCTGTCACCTGGTGTAGGAAAGTCTACCAGGAAAAATGGCTATCTGTTATGCCACCACATAGAAACCCCTTTGTCCCAGCATGATGTCTGCCATAGCCAACTGGCCTCCGGTATGTTGCTTTGCAAAAAGGCTCCTGCAAAGTTCAGGTTATTGACGGCAAAACTATTAAAAGGAAAAACCAAATACCTTCTTCTTAAAGATTATTTACAATATGCAGGTACAGATACAGATCCCCACTTAAAGATGTTGAGAAGCACTGTAGTCAAAGGACCAAAACTCACTTTTTTTTTTTTTTGTTGTTACTCGCTGCTATTGTTAACTTCTTTGACCATTCAGCTCTAATTCTCAAGTTTAAAACCAGCTACATTCACACAGAAACAGACAGAGCTCAGTTAATCTCCACAATGGCTCTGTACGTACCTCTAAGAATACATCCAGTTTTCTCTCCTATGGAGAAGGAATTCAGATGATTTGGCCCCACCATGAATTCCTCCAAGCAAGAGCAGCTCTGCTACTCAGTACATAACCTGGACTCATTGCCAGCTCTTAATTTGTCTGTGCACTTGCCCTTTACAGAAAAATTATTTTCCTGACACCTATCTTAAATTACTTTTCAAACTGTGGTTCCTTTCTGCATTTCAGATAAGCATGTGAATGCTTTTTGAAATGGTATTTCCATCTGTTTGATCAGATACGAAAGTCTACTCTTCTGTTGTTAACTGGAGGCGCATAAGTGAAAGAGTCTAGGAAATAATGGCTGTGTTTATATTGCACCCGAGCAGAGCAGGATAAGAGTTTATGTTCTGAAATTCAAAGGCCCTGGGTTTTGGTATCACTTTTGACTCAAGCCAGCCTATTAAAGACACATGGACCAGCATACTGTTCAGATCCATATGTGAGTGTGTATCTGGTACTGATGCAGAATTTGGTTTCCAGGTATCTGTGTTAATGCTGCCGTGCCAGCCAAAGTAGCTCTAAGTTGAAACATATATAAATCTGAACTCTTATTTGAACAATCCCTGAAATACACAGAGGAAGAGAAAGAGGAGATTGATGGTTCTGCCTGGAGAAAACCACCCCATTTTTTGCCTACTTCTAGCTATAAAACTTAAGTTTCCTGCAAAGAAGCTCCCCTTGGAAGACCAGAAGCATTCAAGTGTGGTCCTATTACACTGGCTCCAGGAGTAGATTACAACACACCAACTCTTGCCAATACAGCTACTCCCTAAGCAAGGAGGTTTCTCAAGATTTATCTGATGGGCAGATTCTTTAAATGATCAGAATCTCAGATTCTGAAAATTAGAACCATCCTGTGGCCTCCAGTTTGTGCTACTGACACTGCAGTGAGCCCAAGGTCACCGGCACATCACAGATCTGTGCTGCACGTCAAACTTCACAGCCTCACCCATCTGAGACTGCAGGTCTTCCCGCTTACAGCTTGATTCAAAGCCCATTTTAAGCAACATAAAGACTTCCATTGACTTCGTTTGGACTTTGGCCCCATTCCCAGAAGCACAGTAGACTCTCTGATAGCTCCCAGCAACATAAGAATTAGAGGCAACCCATCAGTTCTGGTTCCAGCTAACAGAGGTCAGTGTTGCACATAAACAATAGGTGAGATGACAAAATTGTTGTCCATATTCATGGAGTGCCCCGGTTTCACTTAAATGCTGGTGACATCATCTGGTCTCACTCTGCTGTAGCTTTCATGCTTTCCCACAATGCTGCCAAGGAAACCTGGGGGGTCTTGAGTTAGTTGTCAAAAAAAAGATTTAAAAATAAAAGAGCATTTTTGGTTAAACGCATGATTTTGTAACCCACTGAGAAGTAATTTCATACTAGAGATCATTTTAAAATACGCTTAAGTAGTCACTATGTATTCATTTGTCTTTCAGAAAATGTCATAATTTTTCTTGTTGTATTTAATAACTGCTAGTTAATTATGTAAAATCCCATCCCATCTGCTTATTCTTTCACACAGCAAAATTAGAAGGCTCGATTCTACAGTCGTTACTCACAGAAGGAGAGGCATTGATTTAATGGACTTCCCTGAAAAGGGATTACGGTATAGGATCCTTTGATATTGATTTTGTGACATCATAATCTTTTCCTCAAAAGCAGACACTGATGACTCAAGATAATATCAGTAACAGATTAGGCAGAGGCAGCCAAGTTAGAGAAAGAAAATTATTAAAAACCAAACTTCCTTAATTTACAGTAAGCAGTCTGTGATAACATATTTGCTATGTTCTCTGTTTTAAATAAAAGTTCTCTTAAAAAAAAAAGAAATATATATATATATCTGAGTGATATTTTTCTCTTTCATCTCTTTCCCTGCTTACGGTTACTTTCATGAAACTATTGTCAGCTAGAGCATTTTTGTAGGTTAATGGGTTCTCTTTGGCGGGATTAAAGTCACATTGATTATTAATTATTTTTTGATGTTTTAAAGTGATGTAAATGTCCAGAAGCTCTGATGAGCAACATCCTGTAGAAATCAATACCAAATAAAAACAAAAGCAGCAAAAACCAACAACAACAAAAACCCCCTTCTGCTCAGCTCCTGGGGGGGTGCAATCATGACTTATTTCTGTTTGGAAGGTATACCACCCCTTGGAGAATACCAGCAACTGGCATGTATGATAATCATTTCTCAGTTATCTAGAGCATCCTTATTTTGATGTGTCTATCTTTCAGACTTCAGGCAGAGTCTGCAGATATTTTGCATACAGAACAAAGCTAGGCACAGCAGTGCTAAGCAAATAATAAATAAATTAATTTCATTGCTGTTGGAAAGTGTTCATTTTTTTTCCTTAATTCTGCCTGCAGTACTTTGGGAAAACACTAATTAGCATATTTTCTGCAGAATTTTTTTTCCACCAATTCTATCTATTGTTCTTCACCATATTTTAGTAGGGTTGGTTTGTTTTTTTCTTACTCGGGTTTAAAATTTCTTTGCTGTCTGCAACTGGAATGAGAACTACGCTTTTTTTTCTTGTTTGGTAGGAGTAAGGACTTTCCATGTTAAAATGACTTCCATATGAACAACGAGGAAAAGACCCTGAGAAGCTGTGGTGCAGATAACAGACAGGTGTCAGAGATCAGATGACACAAAAGTAACAAGACAATTAGGACAGTCTGTGGTCTGCTCTGGGGACTTCTCTCAGCCTTAAAGAACAGCCCCTTCTTCATTGATTCTAGGGATGTGTAAAGGAAACCGTTGAAAGCTCTTAAAATTAAAGGAATTGATGGTCTGATCAACAACTCGGTCACTGGGACCTACTTTTCTTATCCCAAAACCACAGCCTTTGCATTATAGAGTCAGAAGTCAACATAACTAGATTGAGGACCTACTGGTTTATAGCACATGAAGTCAAACCCCACTGATAAAACTAGATGACCCATATCTCAGCCTCCTAAAGAGCTTGAAATAATTTCAAAATCACAAAATTAGACCGACAGTCAACATCACTTGTTCTTCCCAAAGTACTCAAAGAGGGAGTTAGGATTTTTATCCTCCAAGAGGTTCATACCTACCAGCTACCTCATGTTAAATTTCTGGCTGACATAGAATAGCATAGACTTGTTGACTTACATTATCTCCACTCAGCACCTCTGAAGTGCTCAATCCCTACACTTAAGTGTCCCACTCATCTCCATCCCCAACATTATGTTTTCTGCCCATTCACCGTGCCTATCCCACATATTCTCTCCTCATGTCCATGCTGTCACCTCAAGACCAGCATACTGGAAGTCTATTAATTGTTTGAAAAATATATCTCCTAATAACTCTCTTCCCTGTGTCACCGACTTCCCCATCACCGGTGCTTACTGTAAAACGTTTCTTCTCTAAATACATGAATAAAACAGAAGAGAAAATGCAAGGATGACCATAGTAATTTGAGCACAGCACATACTACTTTTGCTGCGGTAGAACGTGCTATCTTTATGGTGAGCCAGACATGATGCACATTGTTTTGTTTCTGGAACTCCTTCATTTAAAAGTCACTGTAATTTCCTAGCATAAGGATGAAGGAGTTCCAGAAATGAAATGCATCATGTTTGACTTACTGGAAAGACAGCACACTTCTTCCTTACGAGTTGCTCCCTTCACTGGCTGTATTCATTCAAGACAACACAATGCTCTGAAAAGCAAGGTAACCTTTCTGGTACAAGCATCTCCCATTCTCTATTCATCTGTTACACATTGTGTACTTGGTAGCTAGTGTATGTTGCCACATTTCTTCATAAAGATTTTCTCTTTTCAAGCATACACTGATGGAGGCTTAATAATAATAATAGTTATAATAGCTTTTGTGTGCAGAACATATTTAATAAGTCATTCTCAATTTTCTAAGTAGACTCCTATGTACTAAACTCAGTGTAAAGATTTTCATTTTAAAGCATTTTTAATATTTATCGAGGTCTGATATTTTTCTTTATATTGCAGGCAATTATATTTTGCTACAAGGATAAAACCTTTAAAGTCTTGAGTAACAAAAGTGTAATCACCAATCTACTAGAGGATAGGAGTGCTTAGGATGATAAAATTGATGAATGCTTCTCCAGCGAAAAAGCAAATAATTTTAAACAACACTAAAAAATTAACTCTGAGTCTTAAGTTGTTCAGCAAAAGGTCCTGTTTTCAAACCATTATTTTTTTTGACATTTATCATACTGACCCATATGCTTAAGCACAAAAAAAAAAAAGCTGTCTTCTCCAGAGCTGAGAATGTCTAGTAAAATTAGTCTCAAGATGGATATAGACAAGACTTTGTTCAGTTTAACATTTATTCTGAAGCTCTCTAAGGTCATTTCATGATCTGCCTGGATTGCTCTATACGGCAGAGATTAGTGGGTTTCTCAAGTTCAGTCAGCACAACATCTGTGAGCCCTTTAACGATTGCCACGGGATCACCACAGCTCAGTCTTTATTCAGCATCATCCCAGTCTTAACCCAAATGAGGGATCACCCTTAAGTGCAGCTTCTGACCGAGGTGACGCAACCTAAAAATTGCCTTATTGACCTTTCACATTTTGAGTCTAGGGCTCATAACTCCTGCAGAGATGAAAGATCTTTTCTCAATGGTCCACTATCATTTCACTGTAACGAAATCAGAAATTTGCCCAAGAGTAACAGCAGACCCTTATTCCACTGGCAAAGAGGGTTTTGCAAGCACCTGCTGCAAGGTCTGTAAGCATGAAGTGGCACCCAAGCATCCTCTTCATTAGCTTTGGCCTCTAGAATCACCCTAACCTAGAAATAATCCACAAAAATAATGCAATGAGAAAGAATGTGACTTGTAGAAGTTTTAAGATAAGGGCAGCTATTCATAATAAAAGTTTTTTTTAAGGGGAAGTTTTTTAAAGGGAAAAAAGTGCATGCTTTTGCTAGAAGGATATGTTTCTCTCCCATAAGATCTGGATAGTCTCAAACCAGTGGTAGGCAGTGAGGTTCAGACTATTTTAACTCAGTAGCTGCTTTGAATCTTGAGGAAATCTTGCATTATTTTAGGAAAAAAAAATATAATATAATAAATGTATTGGTAAAGTAGGAGATGTTAATTTTACTACGGGCAGGACAGTATCATTAGGGGGGTAAAAAGCAACCACAAACTTGTTTTCTTAATTAAAGCTTCAGCCAGCATCTCTTAGACAAATAAAAGATGCTAAAAGGACTCCGTACCAAAAATTCTCACTAAGTGTCCATTTCTTTTCCAGCCAGGAGGAAGCAGTGCTGAAGCACCGAGGCTCCCAGCTGTGAAATCAGCCTTTCTTAAAAAAGCTTTCTCTCACAGGAAGAGCTAGTGTCCTCACAGTATTGGTTCTGCTTCAGATTATTAACATTAGATGCAGATATTCTTGAAAACGACACTGATAGAAACACACGTCCTTTGTTGGGTGAGGTTGTGCCGAGTGAAGTCTTACAGAACCTAAATCTCTTTGAATGCCTTGGTCAATGTAAACCTAAACTTAGACTTCTCTATGACACCAAACTCCGTAAACTGATGTAGCAGTGAGCAAAAGTCTACCCTGCTAGATGTAAAAAGTTGTCCTTGTTAGAAGAAAGAAAAAGGGTGTTGCTGCTTTATCTGCAGAGCACATAAGACTCATATACAAAGACCTCAGTATCCTGAAAATGAGAGAGTCACTTTTTATTTGTATTTGTAGACAATTTTTCCTGAGGAGTGTCATCCTTCTTATTTAGTCTATACATGGAACTTCTGTGACAACCAGTATTCTCATTGTTTTGTCAGACCCTCTTGGAGGTGTAACAGATAACAAATGACATCCAAGTACCAGGTTTGGCTTGTTTAAGATGCTTTTGTCCCCTACTGAAACTCTACTTCATTCCACACAAATAATACAGCAAGAAAACATAGTAGTGGAAGCTACTACCAACAGGGGACACCTGACATACCAGTCAGATAATCCAGGACAGAACTTCAACTGGTCAAAGCTCAGTGTAGATGCAGAGGTTGCTGGATTGCAGGTTGAAAAGATGGGAAAGACAACATCAGCTACTGGAATCAGGGAACGTGTCTACTTTTCCCTGTTCTTCATTTAGCTGAAGCACAGATTTCTCTCTCAGCTGTGACCAGCCCTGACTTTGCCACACCAAAATGAGACAACTACAAAGCAAGCTGCTAAGGACTATGCATTCCAGCCACTCAGACTGAAACACCAGAGAACACAGACCCACTGCAAACTGGCAATGCATTAAGAGATTCCTACAGCAGAATGGTTGGAGGCTTTTCTCTGAAGCAATACACAACCCTGTTTGTCTCCCAAGTACTGAAAATCCATATCCATATCCGACTTCACACACAACACCTTTCTTCTGCTAGTTCCTAAACTGGTTACCAGGTAAGAAAAGATCCAAAGAAAGAGAAGGGTAAAGGTTCAAGAACCCATTGCTGTATGTCCAAGAAAGCTTATGATATTGCCTTGGGGCCCCAAAAGCATTCACATCACACCGTGAAATAAGAAACTAAGTATTACTTCCCCACAGGCAACAATTTCAGGCACGTAACAGTGGCCAATATCCCTGTTTGATCTTCGTTTGTCACTGGCAACCTCAGACAACGTCAGGAGCTGGAATCAGCTGGCACTATTGCTTTAAACAACGAAACATAACAACTGGAAGGGAAGACTTGCCTTGAGCAGATTTATCCCTGTGCAAAGTCTGCTGATGATTTTACAAATTGCCAGATGGGCACCAAGGCCACCCGAAGCAGATACAGCTTAGCAAGAGAGATTTGGGCTGCTAATGCTGAAACAGCAAGCACACGGAGGCATCAGTTTTGCTTGCCTTCAGATCCAGAGGTTCAATGCTACTGCTTCCTCAATGAGATTAACTTCCAGGTGAAACATCAATTTAATATCGTGAGGCTGGATAAGTTTAATATCACTTCAGCCAACTGGCAGAAATAAACAGCACAAAAATAGGGAAATGCCTTTGTTTGAAGTTGGTTGTTTTCAATTATTTGTCACTGCAAAAAAAAAAAAAATACTTAGACATTAAAGAAAACTCAGTGAATTTCAGGCTCAGTAGAACGGTCCTATTCTGGTGAATTCAAACAAGCATTGCTCTTGCTTCCCCAATTTCTTTCCTGTAACCACATGGACTTTGAGCATTCTCTGAAATCTCAGTTGCCCTCTCATTAGAGAATCTGATAATAATGTACAAGATAACTAATTACAGTAGACTTGCTATCCAACCAAAGCCACAATCCAGTCACACACAGCATTACTGGTGCACCACTACCCTGAGCTACAGCTTTTCTTTCTCTTATACCATAAAATCCTGCTAATGCTCATCAGCTTTCTTTGTCATTCCAGCCCTGGGCTTTGCTGAGCTTTATCTGGCTCAAAGTGACAGTTACTTTACAACACGATAAAAACCTGAGGCATTGGCTACCTTCAAACCTTTATCAAATTTCTTGAGATTTATTTTACAAGTACAGTGTTTTAAGAATTTAAATTATTTTCTGTCTTGCTTTACCACAGAAATTTTTGTCACACTACTGCTAGTAAACCCACCACCAAAACACCTTGATTTTTTTAAAAAAAAAGCCAGGATTCAGAGTAATATGAACTTTGTGATTATGAGACAAAACTGTTTGCACTTCTGTATTAGGGAACAAACTAGAACAGAAATTAGTTGCAGTCCTTCAGCTTTCTGCTGGGCTGTAACATCCACAATCTTACTTTCTTAAAAATAAATAAATGATAATGGAGAAAAAAAAAATCACCAAGTTTCAAGGAAGAAAATTTTGACTGTATATTAACATTTTATCTCGCATAAATGTATGTTTCAGCAGTTATGAAAATGAGACAGCTGACAGTTGACTACTATATGTGAACAGATGCTGTGAAAGCTTCCCTTTAAATAGTTCTGTCAATGCAACGTCAGTTTTAGAAGTGACACCACTGCTGTTCTAGGACACGATCTTGCAAACTCTTATTCATGCAGGGAGCCCTGCTGATTTCCATAGAACATTTTACGTTTATAAGGCTCTGAAAGGCCAGGCCCTTGGTTGCAGAGCTCTCCTTAACGGTGACCAACAAACACACAACGAAGTTTTTAGCGGTGCTGAACACTGTGCTTTAGGGCAATGACATTTTATAGCCAGCAGCATTCGCCTAAGAGGTACATACATTTTCTTTTAGAAGTTACATGAAGCACTTTCAATACGCTTGAGAAACTGTTAAAGGGGTGAAAGCGTAAAGATTAAAAAAAAAACAACAAAAATAAACAAACAAAAACAAACTGAAAACAAAAGTCGTGTGAAACCAAGCTTTGCACTATTAAGCCGAACTTTGAAAAATTAACCTGCCAAGAGGACAAGGCTGAGCCTGGGGGAGGCAGTGGTGCCCATCAGCGCTAAATTCTGCCGCGATAGAACCGACACGATATAACACACACAGCCCCCAGCTTTGTTAGCTCCATTTTCATAACGGGGTTGGGGGGGTGACACGACACGACACATGGAAGATAAAAGAAATTTTATAAGGTGGGGGGGACGTCGTGGCGGGGGTTGTTTCCCCCGGAGCCCCCGCCGCAGCCGGGCCCGGCGGTGCTGAAGGACAGCGAGGAGCCCCCCCCCATAACCGTCCCGTTACCCCCTCCCGCGGCACCCCCGCTGGGAACCGGGGAACTTCAGAGGAGGAGGAGGAGGGAGAGAAAGGGAGGAAGCGCCGCCACAGCTCCCCGCGGGCCGCTGGCACTTTCGGGGTGGTGGTGGGGGATGAAAGGAGCGCATCTCGCAGCGGGTACAGCCGCACCCCCTTCACCCCCCCGACTCATCCTCCACCCCCCACCAAAATCGACGCGCGGATCCTGCGCGGGTGCCCGCGGGGAGCACAAAGCGGGGAGCTAAGCCCCCTGCCTCCGCCGCCCGGAGCCACCTGCCCGCCCTCGGTCGCCGCGGTCCCGCCGGGAAGGCACACAAAGGCGGTGCGGGGGCTCGGTGCCCACGGGAGGTGGGGGACCCGCACCCCTCCCCTTCCACCCCCCCTCCCTCCCAACACTTACCTTCAGCAACACAAAGAGCCAGAGGAGGCAGGAGCCGGCCCCCGGGCCCCCCCGCCGGCGGCGGCGGCCGGGCATCGGGGGGGACGGCGACCGCGGCCCGCGGGGGCGACCGGGCAAGGGGGGGGGCTGCCGGTCCTCTGCCCCTCGCCTCCCTCCGCTCGGCTCCAAGCCGTGCCCGGCAATGGCGAATTGCGGCAGCATCAGGCGGCCGGCGGCGGCGCCGACCTCCCCGCCGAGCGGCGCATCCTGCCGCCCCCCGCCCTTTTATTTGGGGTTTGCGGCGGGGGGAGGAGGGAGGTGGGAGAAGGAGGAGGAGGAGGAAGAAGAAGGGGAGGCGGCAGCAGAGGGTGTCTCCCCTCCCAGGAGTTGGGGCGATCGCGCTGCTCCTGCACGGGGAGGGATGGGGAGAGCCGCTCCCCGGCTCCCGGAGCACCGTCGCCTCGGCGGGAACGGTCCCGGCGGATGGCGAGGGCTGGGGGGGAGTCGGTAGCCACCGCCCTCGCTCCCTCCCCTCCCCGCCCCGGCTCCCCGCACCGCTCTACCCCGCCTCCCCCAGCAGCATCTCCTCTCCGCGGGCAGGAAAAACGAGGCGATGGGCAAAACCGCACAACGTGCCCTCCCCTCATGCCATTCTTCCTCCCCCGCCGCGATCAGGGGACAGAAATGTCACGAACACCCCGGGGGGGGGGTGAGGAGGGGGGAGGCCGGTTGGAGGAGCAGAGAAAGGACGGGGTCAGACCTCGCCCCCGGCAAGCCCGGCCCCGCACGGGGGTTTAGGTGCTGCGGGAGAGGGTTGCTCCTCGGCTGCATCTCTGCTGGAGCTACAGCCGGTACCCAGGTACCAGCAGCAGCCAAAGCGTTTGGAAAGAACGCAGACTTCCTGGATGCTGTTCTCAGGAGGCAGAAAAGAGCATGTGGACAACACTTCAGAGGCTCAAGGGTGGAGGAGAACTCATCTTGTCCCACCAAGATAATCAGGCCCAGTGATTAGAGGCGCACCTGGAGAAACCCAAGGTCATGTACCATCCCGTCGTGTCTTCCCACCCCCACAGCATCCCACCCTGCAATCCTGCAAGTTGATCAGGGCCATCTCCAAACTTGAGGATATGCAAGCTATTCATCTTTTCAAGAGTCTTGCTTAAGATGATGTCCCCAAGGGAAAGAGGAGGGTGGGAGGGAAACGCAAACAAAACCCCAAACCACCTATCTGTCCCTTCCCATACACCCACTATGATAATAAGAGTCTTTCCAAAACAGGACCACTACATCAGAAACTGGTTTGTCACTGACCACACTCTCACTCACACCATTATAAATTAAGGTGCATCCTTGGTGCAGCTATTAAAGCTATAAACAATACTGATCTGAAAAAAATAGGGCTGTAAGCATAATAAAGTTGTGTCTGGGGCATTGAACTTCAGAGCAACATTGGATCTGTGTGTGGTTCCATTGCTTATAGTAATGGGCCACCACCTCGCTTTTCCTTAAAAACATTAAAATAGTGGCTGAAAGGAGACCCAGAGTTTGATTTCAAATTTTCTAATTCATGTTGGCAAGATGAGCTTTATTATTTTCTTGGGGGAATGTCCTTTGAACTGATCAAAGTTATTTTCTAACAGTGTTACTATAGTAAACGGTAAGAAATCTGTATTTCAGAGCACTGCCTGGCTTATATGTGGCATATTTTTGATTTTCATGTAATTTGAACCTTCAGTCAACAAAAGCTTGATTTCAAAGTGGCATAAGCCAGAGAGAGAGATATGCTTATTTTGCACTGAAATGGGCCCTCGAGCAGTGATTTGCCACACTTGATGGGGATTAATCCAGAAAATGGAGGAGAAATTCAGGTCCTATGTAGCTACTGGCTCAAAGCCCAAATGTAGAGCTCCAGAGCTCTCATATCTTCATTTATAAGAAGCTGGGGACAAAAAAGACCTACTCAATGCTACCAGTGAAGGACACAGACCTCTCCTGGGTATTCGTCATTCTACTGGTGTTTGGAGCGTTGTCTGAAAATGGTATGCAAAGGGTTAATGGTACATAAATTTCCTGCAGTAAACAGGTTTAGGATGAAGAAAGAGGTTATCTGAAGGCCAGAACAGTGAATTTCTTTAGTAAATTAAGATTGTCATCGGTGCCTGAAAGATGTGGATTGAATTTTAGGCTGGGAACTTGTTTACTAACTAAATTAAATTGTAATAGTCAATGATTTTTGACATTAAGATTTTACTTTACGCAGTCTTTCTTCTGCAATATTCCACTCATTTACAATATTTAGATGTTAGAGTTATGATGACATAGATAAGATTAAAGACTAAAGATACCTAAAAAGAAAAAAAAAAATTATAAAATTCTAGTAGCATTTTAGCCTCAGAAAAACATTATCTGAATCTAAGAGTTAAAGTGAACAATGGCTGAAAGAAATAAGTGTTTCTAGAGTGAAACCTTCCATAAAGGACTAAGATATTAAAACATTCTGGTATGGCTGTTGCAGCAAAGAAAAACATAGCCGTGAGAATGAAAGAACTGCATCCTTTTTAAATTATGGGAGTCTAGTGGTACTCAACTTTTTCAAGTGCTTTGGAAGTTTGCAACCTGCCAACAGAACCAAATCCTTCAGAAAATTAGAATTCGGTCTTTTTTTTTTTTAAATAAAAATAAAAAAGTTGTTTTTCCAGCAGCCGTTCAGGACTGTATCGGGCACAGTTCCTGCCAAGGAAAGCCTGCACCCGAAGAGCAAAAGAAGGTACAATGTGAGCAAAGCTAAACGAGCAGAGATTAGCATACTGGAGAGGTTGGCTCCGAGCTTTTCCGATGGCAGAAACCTGGAAAGTCATACAAAGCACTTCTTAGAAATGCAAGGAGGTGGGATGTGAAGGGGGAGCAAGAGAAATTTCTTCTTTTCTGAATGGGAGGTGTGAAGAGCAAACACAGACTGAAGGGGAGGGGGAAAAAAAAAAAGGAACTATGAAAACAAGGGCGACTTTATTCCTAGCACCTAAACAATAAGAATAGCAAGTCTATTAATAAACCAGCAAAGTTTTAAAAATAATGAGACAATGAATTATCTTCCATTTACTCATGGGAAAAGGAACAGGGCAATTTGTAAGCATTCACAAGTGGTCAGTTAGTGAAAGATACTGACACAAGAGTAGTCCAGAAGCTCCAGAAGTCCTTCAAGCCCCTATTCGACAGCCAAAGCTACTCCCACAGTCAAAAGGTTTCCTAAGGACTTTATAACACATGTATCACCAACTCCAGGAGTTAAGGAAGTCTTCAGACGCATACCTCACCAATTAATCAGGAATTTGGTTTGTTTAGATGAAAAACATGCAAACATTTGAGAAAAAATTAAAAAGTAAAAATCAGGGGAAAAAAGCACTCCAATGGGGAGCCCATTCTGGAGTCAAACATGGCTTTTTCTGAATTAGATACTGTGGTTTTGGTGATCTGAGCTAAAACTCTCCCCTCCCCCCTTCCTTTTTGCACTTCAGAAGTCTGAAAAACAGAGGACAAGCACAGGACAAGGTAAAACGTGTCCCCAGTTACTAAGGTGGCCTTACAGCAAGGGCTGAGCATAAGCCCTGACCTTTGCATTTGTGTAGCTTGTTCAGTGTAAAGCAGGCACCCGAGTTCTTCACTCCACCAGCAAGTTCCCTTGACTCACATAAGACTGAGGCTTGTGAATTCCCACCAACTCTTCCCAGAATTTATGGAAGGTCATAGGTGTCCTTATGGCATGGCTATATGACCAGAGCACGCTGCATTATGAGAATTTCTCATTTTTTCCTTAGGAATCTGTTCTAAGCATATACTTGGAAGGCATCCTAATTTTTCTTAGGCTGAGCTGCAGTGGTTTCAGGGCAGATTTAAGGGACTTTGGTTCTCACTAAACCCACCTGGCAGAATTATAGTGAAGCAGAGAATCTGGAGCAGAAGAACCTGACAGCACGATGCATAACAGGGTATTATGATACAGATGAAATTCCCAGAGTCCTGTCTGTGCTCACTAGATTTACTGTAAAAACTGGGGATGAATTATTTTGTGATGCGCAGCATGCGGGAACACGATGAAGATATTTCGAGGTATTATAGGACACACATCCCTAGAAGACAAAAAAATCATTAAAAGAAAATCCTCTTTTTTTTTTAGGAGAGCTACCTACAAGCAGGACTCCATGTCAAACCCCCTTTGTCAAGGGCTTCTCAGGTAGCTCACCAACTGCTTGAAGGTTGTGCTAGTGACAACTCTAGAGCTCCAGCTTTAATTTAATGACCTTATGAGTTAAAGCAATCATGCTTGCTTGCGATCAGTGATTTAATGAAGTAATATCCTAATTGAACCAGCATTTATTACCATATAATACCCTACATTACTAGGGGAAAACAAAAAAAAAAAAAAAGATTTTTTTTGTGGCTTCAAACTTTTCTAAGTGTTCCTGCTTATATTTTACATGTATTTAATCTGAGGTTTACAGTAACTTCTCTCATTGCCCTGAAAACCCCAAAGCAACACTCACTTGGATCTACCAAGTCTGGCTGGCCCAGAAGGGAAAAGCTGTAAATTACCATTTATTCTTAGCTGCAGCATAAACCCAGATTTATACAAAGCTTTACAGGCCTCAGCAAGTCTGGATAAATGCAGCATGAAATGAGGTTTATAAAAAAACCCAACCCAAACAACCAACCCTCCAAGTAGAAGTCCTAATCTGTGCATTTTTTAAAGAAAAGCTATTTTTCAGTGACAAATGTTTTTTCATGAAAAAAAGTGCGGATCCTTCTTAAATATATTCTTACCTAAATTCCTTTAATTTCAATGACAGGAATGGATGAAACAATAACAAAAACAAGTGCAAAGGGTGGTTAGAGTAACATGCACAGGTCGCCACTTATGTTTTCAAGTGTAAATTTATCTTAGCTTTCTTCTTGATAAGTACAGGCCCTGTGACTTTTAAAAGTATGTCCCACAGTCTCCCTAGCAAACAAGTTGACAGGTGGTTTTTTTTTTAAGATCTGTTGTTTCATAATGAGAATGATTGACACACTTCAGATGTACAACCTGACCAGCTTCCAGAGGCTTATTAGTCTTTCAATGCAAGAGAAGCAGTGAACTATACCACAAAAGGTCATTTCCCTTTAAAAAAAAAAGGCAGAAGTCTGTCTTTGACATTGGATCTCTTCCTCATAAATAAGTCTATGAATGATTTTGTCTGATATGTCTTTCTTTTAGCACTGTGCAGTGTTCACTGAAATAATGTAGGGAGAGGGCTGGGTTTGGATTTTTTTTTGCTTGGTTTCTTGTGGGTTTTTTTGGTTTTGGGTTTTTTTTTTTCCCCCAGAATGCAAGTAGTAAATGTATAAATAAAGGCCAATGAGATTATTTAACATTTAAACAGCATATGCAACTTTTCTTTATCTTAGGGTATTTGAATGTTACATGACACCTGAGAAACACAGCAAGTTCTGTGAATGGAGTTTTACATCTATTCATATATGTTCACCTTTATTATGATCTATTAAATGTTTGATCAGCCCTACCTGATATCAGGAACCATGTCTTTTATTCTCCATCAAGTCTCCACAGACACAGTTGATTAAAAAAAAAAAAAGCCATAGTTTCTGGCTGTGCTTATCTTGCTTATATCTGAGCAAGACAAAGGCACACTCACACTGGAGAAAGAGGGAGACTGGGAATTTCTTACTGTCTTTAGCACCTTCCCCAGCTACATAAGATGACGGGGAAAAAAAAAATAAAAAAAAAATCAAGTGATCTTTTCTGCTTAAGAGGTACCCATCTTTCTGGACGTAATCCTCAGTAATTCAAATTTGCTTTATGTTGTAGAACCATCCAGGCTCTCTATCCCCCAAATAAAACTGAAAGGAAAAACATCCAGAAGAAAGATTGGGTTCCCATTCGCCCCAGTCAGCCACCAACTTTAGTACCTTTCACCTCTAAAATACACTGACTTCCTCTGACCCTCAGAGGCTTTATCGATTCACAGAAATCTGAGTCATACTTACAGGAAACACTTCTCTCCCAGAAATTTACAACAGCAGCTCCAGTTTTGCACAGATAACATCCTTCTTTTCTTCCCTGGCATCTAAATTATTTTTCTCCCCCCTCTGTGGCGTGGGGTTACCATATCCCACTACAGGTGTGCATGCCTTAAATCAGTGTCTCTTCACTCCCAATTCCCAAACGGCCCCAATAAGCAGCCTTTTGGCATTAGTGATATTTCTTTCCTAGGCAAAGATAATAATACTAGCTTCTGCATACTGCTTCCCAACCTAAGGCATTGAGGGCATCTTTCAAAGGAAGAAGAACAGCTTTCCCCCAGCTCTTCAGGTGAGGGAGGTACATAGCTCATGTGCTTTACAGCGTCGGAAGGCCAAGAACAGAAGCACCTCAGAATCAAAGTTCTGCCTCAAAACCACAGAAAAAGAAAGCCAAATCTGCAGCCAGATTTGTTATCTCTCCTCAGCAGAAGTTACCCATGGATGGTCAGCAGTGCAAAATTCAAATTAAGACAAATGAAGCATTTCACATGCTGGGCTGCGACACCCTGATGTTCTACTGGCTCCCTGCCTGTATCCCTGCAGCAGCAGCATCCGTGCTCTCACCCTTCTGCCCAGGGTACCTGCGGCTGGGGGTAAGCAGTCCCGACCCAGCCCGCTGTGATGCTCCTTCCAGTCCCTGGCCACCTTCCCACCACACTCTTCCTCACCCCTTTGCAATGATATGTCCTGGCTAAAGAAAGGACTCGGCATCTTCCCTCCAATTCACGAAAACCCCAGCCAATCAATCAGAGCAACAACACGCAACTAAAGCAATCGGACACACCGTTTGATTAATCATGCCAATTACCGGGTACCCAGAGTAAACAATTTCAAAAGCAACCCGGTGTGGAAAATGGGCCTGCAGCTATATAAGAATGGGTCAAATTGCTTGAAATCATAAAAGTATTCATAAAAACCCCCATTTCATTCACAAACAATTTACTTCCTAGGGGGTGAATTTCATTCAGAGAAAAAGAGAAAAGACAGGATTCTGCAAATATATTATTGGCACCATCAGGTGTTCTAATTTCAGCTGCAGAAATTACTGAGGAAAGCAGGTTAGCAGGATTTAGGATAATTTTACTTATTATATGAAAATAGGAAGGAAACCTGTAGGTTTATCAGGTAAGGCAATGACGACGTCTTTTGAAATTCAGGCTTTCAAGATCTGTGGGGCCAGAAAGTGTTAAACACGCAGGATGAAGGACTTTTCTGCTTTTCATTTTTCCCTACACTACACATGGGCTCATTTCAGAGTAGTCAGGAAAAATATCCAATAATAAGAAGGGAAACAAAATATATACATGTTAGAACATCTCTACAGAATTTCCCTTCCATTTTTCAGACCCACTACACACCTACTCATAAAGTCTCAATTAAAAATATTCTGCTTTCTTTTTTTTTTATTATCTCTTGAGAAACACATATCCAGTTTACATAAATTAGCACATTAATATGTCAAATACATCAATTATGAACTTAACACACTCTCAGACTAATGGGATTTGCATTATTGACTTCAGCAGACATAGGATGCTTCACTTATTTTTTTGAAAGTAATTTAATAGAGATTGATACGATGAGTCAGCAAACTGTTTTTCCTAATGTGACTTTCACCTCTAGGCATACTCCTTCACAGTTCAAATAGCATATTTTCATACTCAGCTCTTTCCAAGACCATGTTTTGCTGTCCCTCCCCTGACATCTTCAACAACCCCTTAAAACAGAAGAAAGCGAGCAGACCTGAGGAGGTCAGGCAGGTAGTCACACTGTCTAAATGAATTAGGAGAAGCAGAGCCCTTACTTGCTGCCTTCAGCTGAAATCCGCGCCAACGCCTCTTTCTCCAACAGAGGAGCTGAAGTCTCGGATGGGATGTGCATGAGTTCCCTGAGCACATCTGCAAACTTCTTGCCCCTTGGGCCGGCAGTGCCTGCCCGTACAGGTGTTCACTCTCCACCCAACCCCACCAGGAGGATGGGAGGCAGCTTCTCACACCCCACTGACTGTTGAAGAACACCAAGGGGAAGACTCCACAGGTGACATCTCTGCCTGGGCTGTCAGTCACTTCACCGTACTGCCATATTCGCCAAAACCAATATGTATTTTCAGTCAACCTATTTCACTGATGCTGGAGGAGGGCAGAGGATGAGAGATCATTGCAGCGACATTGACCTGGGTTAGGTGGGGACAGCTGAGGTAGAAACCAAGTCCTCCCTCAGTGAAGAATATTCCTGCTGGTGTCCTTACTCAGTCTCAGCGGTAGCACACCAACAGCTACACCCACCCGATGCTCAAGGTTGGATAATGTGTCTGAGAATGCATATTGCCCAAATCAAGTGCAGGTATCCAGCTAGTAAACTTTGGAGTTTTATTCATACATGGAGTTCTAGACAGCCTAGGAACTGTCAGTCTCCAATGGGGCTGGCAGAGGAAAAAAAAAAAATAATAAAAATTTTAAAAATCCAGCACTGCTAGCACTCTGCAGAAGAGTCCCTGCATTAACTTAGCCAAGGTTATCAAATCCATGACAAATACGGGGTTCACTTTCTTATGCTTCCAGACAACCCACAAATCTCAAAGTGCCAAGCAAACTAAATTGCTATGAAATTAGTGTCATGCAGAACTACACGAAACAACAAAACCCAGAACAATCTTCATTTCCATGGCATTTTCACCATAATTAAAAATATTCATAGAGCTTTACAAAGCATGAAATTACCTCGACGTTTCCATAGCATGGAGCCGAACCTCGGGGTTAAACCCTGGAGCCCCGGGAGGCTGCAACATGACACATCAAACGAGCATCTCCAGAGCTGTTCAAGTACACGACGAACGCCTTGTAAAACCAGAGGCAGCCACGAAATGGCCAGAGTGGTTGATGCCTTTGGACAAGGCAGCTCTGACATTTTGTCAGCTCAGGAAACCCCCACAAAGCGGGAGGTAGATCAATAGCATAGAAAATATCAAACTGACATTACGGGGACTTTGACAGGGGTAACATGTGTACAAGCATAACAGCTTCGGCTGCAATAATTTAACGTGGAGCTTTACGCAGGCCGGGCCTCTGAAGTAGGCCCATAGTTGCCATGACCCAAACACATGCACAGGCCTAAAAACCACTGAAAACAAAGGCACCTTGGTAGAGGGACACTCAGAACCTGAGTGTAATCAGACACAACTGATAAAGGGTGGTCCTCATGAGATGCGATACATCTTGCATCTTCTGTTCAGCAAAGGAAGTGAAAATGTGACATTCCCCATTTGAAGTGTGAGAAGTGCTGTGACTGCTTGTTGAGGGCGGCTTACACTGTTAGAGCGTCACATTGCTGGAGCGAACATCTACTCAGGTCAATGGAATAGTGTATTCAAGAAAATACTATTTATTCAGCGTAAAAGGCTTGAGAATTCTGTCCATGGAATTCATGAGGTCAGTCTGAAAATAATTCATGTATGTGCCAGGAGTATTTCGGCTTTGGGGTTCACCCTCATTTTCAAGCCATCCTGTCTTGGGCAACGCAACATACCCCTTCTTCGAGTCTCATTAGATATTTGCTCCCAGGAGTTTCATTCAGGTCTGCTTCTAACGCCGGGAGCTTGTTGACCCTGGACAGCTTGAAATTAAGAGGACTCCATGATTTTAGTGGCACACATAAGAGTACAGATACAACCTGGGGTTCAGACTGGAGAGACACAAATTTCAGTAAGGCTTGTTGCAAATGTTTGACCATGAAAGCCCTTGTGAAAGGAAATTAAAAAACCCTCTTCAATTTCTGTCCCATCACTGAGGGAAACAAGTGATGTTCTAATATCAAGGTGGATTTGAATGCATTGCCATAAAGTAATTACATTTGACAGAGATGAGAAATGGGATCCTGTTATATATGGCAACACACTTTATTACAAAAATCTGACTGTGCCAGAAAGAAAACATATTAAGGTCAACTGAAATTCCTGTGGAAAAGAGGATGAAACTAAAAAGACAGACTACCCAGACGAAAAGGCAGAAAATGCAGTTTTTCAGGATAATTTTCAGTGCATTCTAAGACTCAGAAACTTATCTGCAAGTTTTCTGGCTACCATCCTCATGGCACCGATCCATCCAACCTGAATCAAGGTATTTCATCATTTCAAGGTGCAATATTGATTCAACTTGTCAGCACAAAAGGAATCAGAAAGGAGAAGCTCATTACTGTGCTGGCAACCAGTTCATTGTTGCAATGATAGGAAAAAAAGTGCCTGACTGTAGCCGCAAAGGCTCAACTGAGCTTGAAAAATACCCTTTTTCTCCCAAGAGCCTCACAAGCAGAGTCAAGATTGAAGAAACCCAAGGTAGTTGTGTTCTTTTCACTGAAACGGAATTAATAATATTGTCAAATATTTTCAAGAAAGAGGACTGAATAGGACTGGACGTGAATAGAAGACTTACTGCTAAGATCATTATCCATGCAGAATACTCACAGGTGGACATTTAATTTGATGCTTAGTATTACAAGACCTTGTCCAAAAAAATGTGATCAAGCAAAAGTCTGGCAGATAGCCCGAGGAGTAGGCAAACCCTTGACTGGAAGCAACACATTCAAGCCCTCCAGGTTCCAAATGAGACACGGGCACTGCAATAGCCTGGTGTGGCACCAGGCAGAGGGCAGAAGCACAACAGTTTGAGGTCTTGAGACCAGGCATCATCAGCTTGTGAAATAATTGCTTTTGTCCCTCCTCCCCACACATAGTGCTGTAGGAATCCAATACACATACCTTAAATACCCTCTTTTGCCAGACTGTTTTTCATTACCAGTACTTCTCATTTGCGGTTACCCGTGCGTTACCTGGACACAGCTGTGCAAATATTCCTGGTTTTTATGGATTTCATGATTTCTACCTATTTACACCCCTGATGTAGCCTTATTTTTGTTCCTTATTCTTTAAGTAAGCTGACCTACTTAATCACTTTATTCTGCAGCTCCACTGAGTACCACTTATTGGTGTCTGTTAATGTAAAATTTTTTTTATTTTTTTCTGCACTTTCTCTGCACTTGTAAAGCAAAATAAAATCATCAAATGAGAACAGCATCAGTAACCAGCTATTCTTAGTGTTTTACATGCAAGTCTGTAAACTATTATGGCACTCATTTTTAGTACAAGCTCTCTAATAACCCTGAAGTATTTGAATGTTAGCTTCAGTGCAATCAAATTATTTTAATTTTCAGTAAAAATGAATAAAATTAAAGCACTATCAGATTACACTTTGTTTTCATACACTTTAACCTATGCCAAGCAATATTTTGACTTTCATTTGAATACTGCAAAGAGCTCTACCATATTAATTAATTAAGCCTTAAAAATCTCTCCCCATAACTGGAAAATATTACTATCTTCATTAAACAGATAGGTAAGCTGGAGTCAAACTCTGTCTAATGACTTGCCTGACTCAATGACAAATCCAGGAATAGAGCCAAGAAGCTCACTTTCCCAATTTCTTCTGCTTTATCACTGAAAAACATTCTCTGACTCTGGGTGAGCACGCATGAACTGCTTCAATGCGTGTTGTTGGTTAGGCACATAAGCAAAATTAACTACATTTCCCTTTTGCTTATATATAAGGAAAGACTCCATTCAAGGCATGTTCTAATTAATATACGAAGATGGTCAATATAATATTTTGACATCAAAGCTCACTTTTGCTGATAGTGTATACCATTTCATTAAATGGAAAGAATTAATTATAACAGTTTATCACTGTCAAGTTGTGAACTAGAGGCTCCCAAAGCACCCAATGCATCATTGCACCTTGTTTGATCTCATTTTCCTCTGCTGACAAAGTCAAATATGAATGTGCCAATGTTTATGAACTATAAAGCTTTTCCAAATCCATGCATTATTGTCTGACTGTATTTTACTAAAGTAGAAATCAATACAAGTGCAGGACGCTAAATTAGACTAGCTATAAGCAATACAGCACACAGGTAATATTAGTGGTAGCCTTCTGAATACATTAGTGCCTTGCAGCAGAATTAATTAAATTGATATCAAAGATAACTCTATTGCTTAATATTCTACAGTGAGTAAGGAAAACTCTTCTATGAATTTAAGATCCCCTCAGGATCACAAATGTCATTGGAAACTAATAGCTCTAAAGCATGCCCATGCAAACTTGGTAAGGTTTAAGAAGAGTATCATTGAACTGGCAGGACATCTCTATTAATTCCTACTTCTTAGGTTAGTCCATGGGTTGGGAAGGACATTCAGAGATGTTCCTCAGAAATCAGAGGAACGGGGCAAGGGCATACACTGCACTACTCGATGCAGATGAAACAAAAATACACCAGTGGACGGATGTACAACCCATTCACCAAGCGCTACAAAAATTGACACTCACAGTATAAATCCTCTCACAGCCATAGCCATAATGTCCTCCTGGACCTTGTTTGTGGGTGAAAATAAAGCTAAGTGTGGAGCGTAATCTTCCACACAACTGTAAATGAGTCTGAAGTCCTCTAATCCTTTATTCCCTTAAGGCAAAGTACTGCAGGAATATGTCTGGGGAAAAGCTTCAGTTTGGTTCTCCTGAATGTTGTTTTTACTTCTCTTAGAGGCAAAAGCACTGCAGCAGCTTCATAACAGCACTTGTTAACGCAACATCTCACCCTCTCCATTTTTTTAGCCTCTGTTACTCCACAGAAGTTCTGCAGGGGCCAAAATGTATAAGTGACTACTCCTGTGTGCACAGATGTGCCCACTACCTTCACACATTATTAATCTCTCAGTAGGCCTCAGTTTCAAATCTGACAAATTACTTCATTATCCCAGAGTCCTGAACAGTATGCACTGAGCACCTTCACCTGGTGGAGGGAGTGGGTCCAGGGCAGGTGTGTTTGCAGGGCCTGAGAGCTCAAGATTAGGCAAAAAGAGGAAGGAAAAGGAATAAGATCCAGGGAAAAAGAAAGGCTACCTTTGATTTTATACATCTGTAACTGTATGCCATGACACAGGACAGCAATGTTTTCTAATCAGTAACAACTTTTCCTGAATATCGTATTTCCATAAATCTGGAATTCCAGTTCCTTTACACTCACCATCAAGGAGCTGGTATACAGCTAACATTGGACAACTACAGAGAATAACTTTCAACTATAATCCCAGGGTTTAGCCAAAATCCAACTCACTAATTTTTATTTTCCACCTTAATATATAAACGTTTCCACCTTAATAAATAAATACAGAATAACTCTGAAAGGGAATCTGGATGATGAGGAACTACAGAGCTAGCTGCCTGAGCTACAAGACTCTGAGTAAGCTTGAAGCTTGTCGGATCCAGGGTTTTGGCTGGTCTCTGATCTTTGCCAAACATGGCAAATTTGATAAATTATGCTGGCATTTATTCCTTCACAGGCATTTATCCAAGCAAAGCTTGAAACAGTCGCAATTACTCAGTGCATTGAGAGATTAAGACTATATCTGTGTGAACATAGATTACTTTGTTAAACATCGGCAATAATGTTGGGAGATGCTAAACAGCCTTATTGCAATTCAGAATATTAATGAGGTATATTTTTTTTTTGCGTTACAGGACATTTGGATGTACACCTGGGAGAAACAGGTAAGTATGACATTCTGCCCATTTTTCAGCTTAAAAAAAATAAAATAAAAATCCCAGTTCTGTTTTTCCCTGTATAAAATAAATATGGTGAGCAGGACAGGAGAAGAAGGTGGGGGGGAGGGGAGGAGAGAGGGGAAAGGAGGGGAACGGTGGAAGAGGATTCCCTAAATCCTAAGTATCAGGAAAAGAGTTTGAAGAGCTCAGAGAGCAGTAATGCTGGTTTCTCCCATCCCAATTAAAAAGATGATAAGAGTTTTTGAAAATATAATTAAATCCCTCTACCCTATTGTCACCCCTAACCATTGCAATTCTCTGCTCCAGATCAGCATCTCAGTGGACTCCTCTTGCCTCTTGACACAGGTTCTTTTCCCTGTCACACTGAATTCTGCAGAGAGGGCCACAGGGAAACCCTCCACCATCATCCCACTGCTGGGGTTCAAAAAAATATTGTCAGCAGACTTGAATTAAATTTTCTGAAACACTGCCACTCTGTGGCAATTGAAAGTATCATTTTATAAAGCCGTAAAAAAACGCTTTTAACTTTTACAGCACATGACATTAAAAAGAGAAAGGTTTCTGGCAAAGAAACAGCTCCAACAACCAACCAAACAAAAAACCCTACATTCACAGTGATCTTCGCACGCTGCGGTAACATCACTGAGATTGGGTACTGTGGAATTTTAAAATGAATCATTACACAAATATTACATTAACCAAACTTACAAATAGCCATTTTTAAGCAGCTGAGTCAGTGTAAGTCCTGAAGATGAAATGGCCATTTGACACTGTTGATTGAGGGCAAGGCAGATTTTTAAATATTATTATTCATGTGACTTTTGCTGTTGCACGTTCAAAGGTAAGGCAGGCAAACAGAGTTTGCCAACACCTCGTTTGTGGACAGCAGAGCGTTACCAGGCATCTCACTGGAGGACATCAGACACATCCGTTTATCTTTTACTTTTTTCAGTAATTTATCATAAGCTCGCCAGTTTTCAGTAAGCTATGACTGAAGGGTTCTGCTGGAGTGAGCTCTCACATGGGGCAGGCACCCCACAAGCAGCACTGAGCCTTTCCAGCCCCTTCACCCTTGAGGCTGTGATTAACCCCATTCTAATCACCAAGGGCAAAACTCACTGTCAAGGAAAGTTTATCCACATGTCTGTTCTTACCAGGACACATGCTACCTGGGGAGACATAACCCTTTGCACCAGTACAGGTTGGGGGCTGACCTGCTGGAGAGCAGCTCTGAGGAAAAAGACCTGGGAGTTCTTGTGGACAAC
>JAOTQQ010000001.1:67234949-67256743 GCA_026546715.1 Gallinago undulata | reverse complement strand
ACTTTGTAGAGTAGGGTTGATGGTTGGACTCGATGATCCCAAGGGTCTTTTCCAACCTCAATGATTCTATGATTCTAACTTCCCTACTAATCCTTCCCCAAATGCAGCATTGATACGCCCACAGCCAGCGCCTGCTCTTGCAAGTTCAGCTCATTACCAGTCCTTATCAAGATCATTTCTTTGAGGGTTCAGTCCTGCAAATTACTGATATTCTGGCCTTAGCCTACAAAAGCACTTGGGCAGACATTTGGCTTCAAGTGAAACTACTGAGGCTTTAATGAAACTGCTGATGGAGTTAGAGTTAAGACTTGAGTACTGTTTTGGATCTGGGCCAGAGAAGGTTTTTCTTTGCAGGATTAAGTCCTAAATCTCCCTCCAGAAGCGATTCAGTTCCAGTTCTTTACCCATTGTTTTGTTCTCTGCATTTCTTCATTGGCTTTTATCTTTTGGATGAAAATCAAGGCCTAAGGCCTGATTCGCTCATATATTGTTGCTCTTTTACATGAGTGTAATCACTTCAATGAAGTGCCTTAAATCAAATCTAGGAAAATGATTATCTGAGTGAATGGATGTGTTTACGCACTGCTGGTTTCAGGCAGCTGGTCACTAGGAAAAAAAAAAATTCTCATTGCAGATCCTGCTGTACAGTTGCATAAAACTATACAGAAATATAATTTTTCTCCTCTTTGTGATGAGAGAGAAAGAAAAGCACAATTTCTTTGGCAATAGGATAAGCACAGTCTTTTCCAGACAACAACCATAAACCAAAAGGGTTTAAACAAACAAAAAAAATAAAGGGCAAAGGAATTAAAATCCAATAATATTCCAATAAGCTTTAGAGGCCTGCACAATTATGGGAGATGATAAACTTTTAGATGTAACAAGTCTTTCAAAAACATAAATTCACAATCTTTCTGGGAAAAATCACTGGGGTAGAGATCTGTGGTACACTAGGGAATACATTCTCATTCAAGTGTGGGAAAATTCTACTTTCCTTTAGTTGAATTCAACACATATCAGAGTCAGCCCTTCACATCGCTCTAGACTGTTTTCTCAGTTTAAAATTATTTAACAAAGTTATAATTTCCACAGGCTACTACACTTTACAGCTTCTTATTCCACATTGATAAGCAAAATCTGCTCTTTCCCTACCTCCTCAAAGGGATGCAGAACAAGAGGAGCAATCTCTTGACTTCCATAGAGTTTTCCCCAGCTCTGAGAGTAACTCAGTCTGAACTTCATCGCGTGAGGAGATTTGCAACTCGCAGCAATTTTTGCAGCTAAATGGAGCAGTAGAAAGTAATCACATCTCATTGCAAAGCTGGTCAAAGCTCGTCTTAGACAGGCTGTGTAATAGAAAAACTACATAAGAAGTGAAGCAAACCCTTTCAGAGTCAATCATGATTTAGGGAAAGTGCATCAGCTGGCAAAGCCTCCATTCTTTATTTATCAGCTGAAATACGTCTTGCCTAATCCAGTAAACAATGCAACCAGCTCAAGTTAACTTTAAGACAGATGATCCTAAGCAGATTGTTCCCACTTTCATCTCAGTAGCAGTGCTAGAATTTAAAATATTTGGTATTTTTACAATAAATAGAAATTGCTTCTAATGTAGTAAATAATTCACTAATCCTGCTTTGCTTTAATATGTTGGGCACTTAGTTGCTCTTTTTTTGAAGGATTATCGCTTGACTACCCTACCAAAACCAGGTGGTTACCGTGCAAGGGTATCTAGACACATATTTCTGCGAGGAAAGAATGCTTCCAGCTAAAGTCAATATAATTCAGGACTTTCACACATGATCCTGCAAACAAAATCTGCTTTGGTAGAAGTTAATGGTATTATGCATGTTTATTCTTTATTGTAAATATTAATATAATCTTGTAGATATTGTTCCTTCAGGGTGTGTTTTAACAAAAAATATGCGCAGTGGCATAACCTTCAGCAAGAAAAGCAAGCTGAGCTGGCCCCGGAATAGCTGTACCTTAAGAATTAGAGAGGTTGAAAGCATCTCATTGCAGACCAGTGGCACCCTGAGTAATTCAATCAGTTCCGCCGTCAGTACAAGTTCCTGACTTTTGGACCAGGGAGACTACAGCTTGAATGCAGAGAAGCTGCCCGTCAGCCATGTTTACACTCGTTTGCTGAGATTTTAGAAGACACACTTGGTGTTGCTGCCAGATGACTCGCAGCTGCCTTTTGGTGGAAGCCCGGTGCTCTGCCGCCGCCGGGGCGTGCTGAGGTCTCGCCTTGACTTGCCTCAAAATACATCTGGACACGCGCTCAGCCTGCAAGCCTCCAAAACTATCCCCAGGTTCTGGAGTCTGGGTGTAGCCTAATTTTAGCAGAAAGTAAAGGATGGATCCAAAAAAGGTATTTAGAAGTCTGAATTTCTAGTCATGTTCTTTTAAGAACTGTAATTAAACATCTAATTGTCTTCATGTCCCTTCCTCTGGGCAAATGTTACGGAGCATTGCTGTGGCACCTTTACCAGGTGCAACGCCTCCAAAGAAAGCTGCTGCCTTTCATAGCAGCTGCAGATCCCAAACTGATTTAAATTGTCTCTGTGTTTAGAAGGTACTGTATTATTACAGTCTTTTCTGTCCAGATTCAGATCAAACATGTATTTTGTGTGCCGTTTAAATACATAAAAAAAAAAAAGGCAAAAAGAACTCGCACAATATGAAATGCCAGAATTAATCTATCCAAAAGCCTCCCTAATTCACCTTTACTGGGTGTATACTCAGTAATACAATTCTTAATTACGTGACGCAAACCATGATTTTCTCTTTAGAACCTAGCCTTTTCCACCAAGCCTCACCCTGAAGGACTTTGCTATTGTTGCAGATAATCCATCTAACCAGCACATTCCACCCAACAACACGTTCCCAAAGCCATTAAGACTAATTGATGCTATAAGTAACCAGTAAAACATGCCTACTGGCATAGGTGACTGCTTCAGGACTCGCTTTTTTTTAGTCCCTGCAAAAGCAGGCTCTAAATGACAGGCACCGCTAAGGAGCACTGCAGCTGCAAAAATACCGCAATCAAGGTCAAAATCCAGCCCCTCCATCTTCAAAGCCAGCCTGCCTGCCCGCACACCTTCCCTTTCCCAGACGGGCTGAGACAGCACAGTGGGACCCTCTCCCTTATTTCTGCTCCTTCGATGAGCTGCACTGGAGATGGTGGGGGCCGGTGAAACTCCTGTCCTTTCCCCTGCACATTTGTTCACATGAGACTTGCAACTTGTGCAGGGAAAAATCTCCATGGAGCAAGAGCTCCCAGGCCCATGCAAGAATCCCATCATGAGAAAAATACCATGTGCTCACGTTCACGCTCCTCAATATAGAGAAAAGTTAGAAACCTGATGAGCTACGATGCTGTAGATCTAAAAGTGCTACGAGCATTTGACTCCTGCCTTCAGAGAACCATTTTTCAGCACGCTTCTGCATTCTGTCTGAAATTGGTTTTACAAAGAAAATAGTTTTATGCTGTTTCACGTAAAGTAGAAATGAGCATAAGGTAGAATGAAGAAGGGACCTTTCCCATCTCCTGCTGCAAGATTGGTGGAGCTTGCACCCACCCACCCACCATTGGTCCTCTGAAACACAGAACTTCTCAGACAATAATCCACATACAGCCCTTGCCCAAACCTTAACATTTGAGAAGCTTTTTTACAAAGTTGAGATATTTTTCATAGAGGAAAAAATTGAGTTGATTCATTTTTGTGAAGGAAGTTGATTTTACTTAGTAATAGTTAAAACAAGAAGTATCGGAGAGTTAATTTATATCATTGAACAAAATCACCTTCTATTCTTTTCCACTTTGCCATGATGCACTTTTAGAAAAAAATTATAGCTATGAATTTACCAGCATTTTTTTCTTTAATTTCAATAAATGTATTATTTCAAATTTCATAGAGCTTTCATGATTCTATTTCAAGCTTCAATATGCACAAAATTTATTCTTGCAATAGTATTAATAATCTTCGAAAAATTGCACTTATATTCAATTTTTGAAAGAGTCTCCCCACTATTGCTTTGTTCTCCAAGAATTACAAAATGTGAACAGGCAATCCTTTATGCAATGTACAAAAGTATATTCTTCTAATATTTGGAAAACATCAGACTTTTCACATTTTCTAACACTTCAACACTGCCGTACAGGTCTTCGGAATAACCAAGGGGACAATTAGTCCTTTTTCAACACTGGAGAAATGGACAACTTTGGACACACATGAGTATTTGCCAGTTTTGAAGGATCACTGAATAAAAAGACAAATACGTCCTGTTAAACTACCTAGGAATTGGTTTTCCAACTGAAAGAAGAACTAGTATATTGCTAGAGAAACAAGAAGCCTTAAGCCCAATGTGGTTAGAGAAAACTTTTTAGCTGCAGGTGAATCTTGGAAAGCAAAGCTTTTATTTGATACCTGGAACATAAAATTTCTGTGAATTGAGAATACTCCATCCCACTCTGCTTCTATCACAAGTATTCTCCTGCTTTGATAACTTATATTTCTTAAAGAGGACAAAAAAAAAAAAGAAGAAAAAACCCCACTTTTATCTTAAGAAGCTATGCTGCAATTATTTTTATTATTTACTTCTTTTATAGGCTGAGTATCTTACAGTCTATCATTAGCAATTGGTTGAAATTTTTCTGATGCATAAACAAAGTAAGCTTCATGGCAATTAATGCTATCTTTAGAAATATATGAAAAATATTTTTATACTCATGCCAGAAAGTATGACCTCTTTTTTAATGATACAATTATAACAATTATTGAATATTACCATTACAGTCAACTCATGTAAGCATACAACTTTATATTAAAAAAACCCAAAAAACTAAATGCATTGAAATACATAAAATTCAATCACAGAATCCTAGAATAACTGAGGGTGGGTACCACCTCAGCAGGTCATCCAGCTCAGCCTCATATTAAAGCAGGCTCATCAATGATCACAGAGGTGGTTTCTACACATCTTTATTCAGCCCAGATTTAAAATTTTGCCAGGACAAAGTCCACAACCTCTCTGGGGAGCCCTTCCCAGGGTCTGATTGTCCTTCAGAGTGATCTTTTTTCCCCCCCTTATGTCAAACTGGAAGCCTACAGCACCCAGAGATCTCCCATCCACATACTGACTTTTGGGGTTTGTACTGAGCTTCAAGACCAGATGAGCCCCAGTGTGTTTGGGGCTGTGTGACCACATACCAAGGTGTGGAATAACTCATAAATTTGGTTGTCATCCTTGCACAGGGGTGTGCTAATTTCTATACTCTTTCAAGTTTAGTATATATATGCTAAAAGGAGATAAAACAGAAGCAGTCACTTTATCTGATCTGTAACCCCAACCACGGGCTCACAGACCTCAGATACTTGTGTATGACAAATACAGGGGATGAAAATTACAATTACATTCTAAAACACTGAGTGTATAGGTTAATGCTACTATACAGCAGACTAGGTAGTCTAGAAATAAAAAACAACAACTTTTCTGCGTTGCGGTGATTGTTACAGTCATCGCATTGTTACATTGCAGAAAAACCTTAGAGGGAGATGTAGAATTCCACTTTTAAAGATGGTGCTTAACTGTAAATGTTGTCTGAGACCAAGGGCACCAAACAGAAAGACTTTCAGTAAGCATCATTAAAATTCAGTCACTGAAGTCACTGTTTACCTATGGTAAACAAGTGTTTCCAAAACTTTTTTCAAGTATTCCCAACTCCTTGCATGGGATTTATAAAGCTTTTCAGAGTTCAAGTATCAAACTCAGCAGACACAGGACCTGAAAGTTGCCCACCCCACTTCTTTTTGGAAATACTCACCCAGCCACTGCTATTGTCCTGAACAGCAGAGGGAAAGCACTTCTTGTTGTGATTTGGTTACAGAGCTCCAATGCTGCTCTGCTACAGCCTCAACAGTTTGAAACACAGCACCAACAGATTACAAAGAAGCCATTAACGGTCTGTTTTGTTTAGGTAGTTTTTTTTTTTTCCCCCTATGTATTAAATGAAAATATCCAAAGGGCTCTGGTAAGGCCCCTATCTAGAAATTTCTTTCCTGTGCCAGGAGCTGGCTGGCTATCACATTTCAAAGCCTTACACTGCACACACACAGCATGCTATGATTCTTTTTCAATCAAGTTGGAGCTCATATGTAACAGCTATTTGTAGTTGATGTAGACATTAATAAATATTTCTAGAAGTCTGCATTCCTACATGCCATCCCCTTACCTGGCACACAAACGGAAAGACACCTGGAGGGGGTTATAAGTCTTAACAGGCAAAGGGATTAATTCCAAAAAAATTAATTTCACATAGGGAGACTAAATGCCTTCACTCCCTTTATAAGCAATGATCAGAAGATGCTGCTGTTACGAGTTATATAAACCAGAAGTCAAGCTCTGCAGGTGTCCTGAATTACCTGGAGGACTCTCTCATTTTCCCCATTGACAACAGGGCAGCACTCAAAACAATGACTCTACCTTCCTGAAATAAAAGCCCTCCAAAATCATGAACCCACATGCCTAGTTTTCATTTAGGTTTACAGATCAGAGCTATTGCAATGATTCTTCTTTATATTGAAGTACACATTTTATTAAAATATTAAGGTTTTTTTTCAAGCTGAGTTATAAACAGAAAGCAAGATTTAACGATCAGCCACACTAGAAGTGTTGGGTTTTTAAGTTAGTTCTAGCTCTGCAAATTTTTGATCACTTAATACAACCTTCTGATTAGCCACGTGAAAAGTGAACAAAATCAGGAACACTCTTAAAAATATAGGATGGGTGTTCAACCCTTGGCACAAATCAAAGATCGGAGAGATAAATTCTCACCTCATTGGGGAAATTTCTATGCATAAACACCGTGATCTTAAGGGCTCAGTAGTTTTCTTCCACAGTGTTAGTCTGACAGCATTTCGTCATTTAAAGCCGCACCTGCACCAGGTTTCTATAATTATCACTCAAAAGCAGCTCGCAAGCAATTAGTTTCTTTAAATTTCTTGGTACTGTCTATAACCAGTAACTTAATCGGTGTTTTAACACGATAGAAGGCCTGTAAGGAGTAGGTTGCTTTCTCTCTTGGAAGGCAATCATTTTTACCTTGGCTTGTTTTCAGGGGTTATTTTTAGTTTGGCTGGGTAGTTAGCAGAGTTTTGGTACTTACGAGATTAATATAAATCAGGGGAGAAGGTGGCTCAATGATACAGACGGCACAGGGCCAAGGAATGCACACCCTGCCTGCCTTAAAAATGACACAAAAATACATTGGTCTCACTGTGGCATCCCCAGAAAACCTAAAAGGGAAAATATCTTTGTTTCATTTGAAACTCAGCCTAGGAATTCAGATTTCTAAATACAGACCATTAGATTGCGCCTTTTAAGAGATGCCGCCCTGAAACCCACATTAAATAGCTGTCTGCATCTGGAGATGGATTTTTTAATGAAAGGCTAGCAGTTGCCAGGGCAAGAATAGTGGGGTTTAGCACTGAGGACAGCAGTGGACCTCCTTAAAATCAAGTTGTATCCCCCATTCAGGCTCAAGAGAAGAAGCAATCAAGCCCTCTTTGTAGCTGGAGGTGATGGGGGTGACTGCCTCAGATCTTATAATGAAGCCAGGCAGATTGTAGTTCACAATTAAGTGGTGTCCTGGTTTCAATTGGGATAGAGTTCATTTTCTTTCTTTCTGCTGTGTTTCAGATTTCGTATGAAAGGAATGTCAATAATGCATATTGTTTCAGTTGTTGCTAGGTGATGTTTATACTATTCAAGGACATTCTTCAGTTTCCCAGAGAAGCTGAGAAGGAGCATAGAGAGAACAATGGAATGGCCAATGGAATATTCCATATCATAGACGTCATGCTTGGTATATAAATGGTGGTTTGGCCAGGGGGCAGGAATCCACGATTGCTGCTCGGGACAGCCTGGGCAACCAGTTCACCAAGTGGTGAGAGTAACCTGTGTTCTATTACTTTATCATCTATATTCTTTTGCCATCATTATTTTAATAATCGTTATTTTCCTTTCCTGTTATTGTTCTAATAAACCATCTATAGCAACCCATGAGCCTGGGGTTACTTCCTTTTCCTTTCCCCTTCCTTTCTTCCTCTTCTCCCTACCCTTCTTGGGTAACCTGCCTGCAGAAGCACATACACGGAATATGAATGCCAAATTTTGAACTCCTGGAGAAAAGTCCTCCGCTTCCAGCTGCAGGGCAGTCACTTCTTGGGGAATATACTTTACAGGGGCAGACCTTGAGAGCTAAACCTTCAAGACTTAAGCTGGAAATAGGACTTATTTCACCAATAGTAAATGGCTCTGTCTGAGCTACTGAGCTACAATTAAATCACTTTACAGTTAATTGGGAAAAAAAAAAAAGAAAGAAAGAAAAAGAAAAAAAATGCTAGACTCAATGCAACTCACCAAAACAGGTCACTGCAACTATCAGAGGAGGTAGGCAGGATGCCTGTGACAGGTCGCCAGCTAGATGAGAAGAGTTGCTTCTCATCTAGTTTATATCAGCAGTACGTTCTTAGGTTGTATGGAAACACTAGAGACTCCAAGATGCCTTCAGAGAGAGATAAGACGAACAGCCTGTTAGAGGCAACTCCATGGATTGCAGAAAGTTAGATAAGTAGCTTAGACTGGATGTGTATTAAATGGCTAAAGGCAGATGAAATAACCTGCCTACTCCTAGCTGTTTTTAAGAGGCTTTTAAGATGAGTTTTTAAGATGAGTACTGATTCAGTTAAAAGTAATTTTAGACAAGAGTTGTTTTTTTCAAAATCAATGGATAATTCTGGGTGCCTGATTTTCAGAAAATGTGCTTGTGAATTCTTCCTGAATATCAGGATCTCTTAAAGTCTTCCCAAACCGATGTCAAAAAATGTAAACCACAACCATCTTCCAGCATTTCTACCAAAACTTTCAGGAAGCAAATGATGAACTCTTACATTTACAACCATTTATGCTATATTCATCGGAGTTAACTTTACTGAGAAGTTACACTGCCATTCCTTGTGTTGTGCATAACATTTTCAGATATGTTGACATCTCCTTGTTTTGTTGCAAGGACAGAAATGAGCTGGTTTTCTGGTGTTTCAGTCTGGACATAGAACATGACCGAGACCTTTGCTTCTTTGCTACAAGGCCTTCAGATTACCTCTGTCCTTAAACAGATGTAAACAGAAATCATCTTGACTGTCAAAAAAGGACTGGTTTTCTGTTTAAAAATCCACATTTTAGTATAAATTTAACGAACACCAGCCAAAATATTCTAAAATTCTTATAACTAAGCTTTTTCACTTGATGTATTCTTTCTCCGTGCCCATTTGTTGCACACCTATATGCATGAAATGGCTGAACTATGGTTCTGTGTGATGTTAGAGAAAATGTGCTATTTAATTCCTAAGGCAGAAAACTCAAGTAACAAATGAAAAAAACCCAATGCACCTTTGTACAGGGTGTTCTTTAATCATGCAAAGATATTGTAGCTAGATTAATTGCTCTAAATTATGAGTTTCCTGTAGTGTTTTTTTCTGGATAAAGCCAAAACAAACAAACAAACAAACAAAAACAAAAAAAAAAAAAAAGAAGAAAGAAATTAAACTAATTTTAAGTATTAACTGTAAGTATTTAAAAATGAAACATTAATTTTTTAAAATATTTTGTCTGACTGGAGCCCAAAACATGTAATGGACTTTAAAAAGTCATTATTATTATGGATGATACCATACTAATTAAGGGTATAGTACAGGCATTAGTGGATAGTGTTCCTTAAGGAGTAATCTTAATTGTATTCCTGCTATCCCACTATTAGTGGATACTGAAATAATGAGTGGCTTAAATAAACTAGTTACTACTTGGTTAGTTAATCTCCATAATAATGTTACACTGTTTTCCATGGGATTTGTGTTTATATGAAGATGGGAAGTCTGGGTAAAGAACCAGAGACTTAATCTTAGGTATTTCTTTCTGCTGTTTTAATTGCTGCTGTCTTATTGAATTGTTCAAGATTTGCCTTCAGTTGAACATGGAGTCTATGGGAATTTAATGGGTGCTTAAAAGATTTCTGAAATTATGGCAGTACCAGTTGCTTTTTAAAATCAATCCTTTCAGATTTTTCTACCTCACAGGATAATATGCTGAGAAATTTGGTTTCATAACATCCGCTTGTTAGCATAGCCTTTTATTTCACTGGAGGGTGTCTCTGACTGCTTCCCTCAGCCTGTCCTAACAAACTTCTATGTTGGTTTATTAATCACTCATTTAGAAGGCCTAAAGCTCTTTGTTGCCAACTGAAACTTTTAGTGTGCACACATAGTCTCAGAAACTAGTTCACAGAAACTTCGATAAGTAATATGATAACAGCAATTAGTACATGAAAGCTAAACTGATTAGCAAAAATGATTTCCAGATGAGGACGGATTATTCACTAGCACCATCACCTCATGTCCTACAGTCACAGAGCACCACAGAAATGGTCAGCATCTGCTACTGGCTCCAACTAGATCTTAAAATGCTGAAAGATCTAATTTCCTTCACCAGCTGTGCCCTGAACAGAGAAGAGTCAGAGGCTATTTGAATTCCTTCATTGCCTAAAGAATTCAAAAAAGTATTTAGATGATACTAACACATCACGGGATTCAAGTACCCAAGCAGTTGGTGGGATTTTTTCCCTCCAGATTTTGTCCCCAAACGTTGTGGAGAAAAGTTGCAATAGAAATCCAAAAGAGCAAGGAATACACACACGTGTCCAGGCCAAATTACATAGTTCAAGCACACACTGGAGGACAGAAGGAATCATTCAGCCCCCAACCTGGGGTACGTGAGTCAGAATGTGAGTTTGCAAGATTCATGGACAGCAGATGACCCAGTCCTTGACTGAAAAATGTACTTACTACTTTTCCTTCAAGATGTTTACAAGATGTGTCACCAACCCGTTGACGTGAATTGTGCAGAGGCCGTTCCAGTTGCAGAGGGTTTGGCTGCAGATGATTCCCCAACACAGGACACTCACAGTCCTGGAACACAACTGGTATGTGGATAGATGGAGAAGGGCAAAGACTGTAAAAATATTACTTAGCATGGCAGGCAGGGGTCATAACATATTTGTCGACAAATATTTGTCAAGTTGATTTTATAGACTATGGCAAGGAGGAAGTTTAAGGGCTAGATTGGAAGGGGGATAATGAATTATCTTTATATGAGGTCCTCTGAAGAACAGCATGAAAGAACAGGGGAAAGCACAAAAGCACAAGTCTGGAGAATTTATAAACATTAACAGATCTTATAAACTCAGTTTTTGTCTCTTACACACAGGAATAGAAATCAGGGAGAAACCCAGGAAAGGATAAAAAAAAAGCAACCCTCATTTTCTGTTAGCTTAGACTAACCTAAAAAGAAGCATTTCAGTTCTGGATAGCTTAGACAGAGAAGTCAAGAAAATTTCTCTTGTGTTGATAATTTCTCCCCTTTTCCCCCTTTTGTCTTTACCTATCTTTAGCCAGTGCTGTGTATAGGATGCTAAATCAAATCTTTCCTTTTGTCGAAGAGTTCTGAATCCAGCCCTCTCCAGACTCACAAGACTGCCTCATCCATAAATACTATGCTGGTTTGAGGCAAAATGCTATCATTTTACCACGCTGATGTTTTCCCAAATGCAACTAAATATTCCTTGTGGCAGGGACTGCTATATTGTCCTCATCCTAGCCACGAGGCTACAGGGTTAGCCCTTCCAGCTATGTCTACAGGTGCTCTCTGACAGCATTATGGATCCCTGTCCTCCTACCTGGCTGTGCCCAGAACTCACACAGCACCTTGCCGTACACGTTATCAGGCCATTTGAGGAAGGACACAGGCTGATGTGTCTATTTGATGTTGGCCAAGGTCACGTTCCCTAAGTCTAAATATCCTCCAAAGTCCTAGAAGTCATTCAGTTTCTTGAAGATATTAACCATGGCAGCAATTTCCCCTTCCCATTCTCTTGATTAAACAGAAGGAAGGAGGTAGAAAAAAGATGAGAGACGTAAAACTCCAGATGTTGTCAACACCAATATCTGGTTCCACCGGAGGATTTGAACACTGAAGCAATGATGAATTACAGTGGGGTCCCCGTGGCGATCCAGATTGCAATCATAGCCCTTATTCATTGACGAATAATAAGGGCTAGCATTCATTAACATGAATAGCAAATGAATTTATGACAATTTCCACTGGTCCTTTCAAAGAACATGAATACATCTGTAAGAAATTAAGATGACACATCACTGTAACTCATTCATTAATAAAGTCTGGTATTGCACATTTGTTGCAAAATTTGTCGACACTGTTACCAGTGGGTTTTAATTCTGTAACTGTACTTTATTAAAACCATAACATAAATCTATCTAGCAGGAGAGCACTAGCTAGTTTGCAGACAATTATGTAGGTGATTTAATTATTAGTCCAAACTTACTTTAGTGTCGAAACTGAACTTCTTCAGTTCTAAAGAAAGTAGGTATTTACTAAATATGTACAAGAGAGTCACAGTCACCCTGCTTTCTTTAGGGCTATACAGCAATTACTTTTACATTAACAAAAACCTATTAAAGGATCCCTCTGTGACCCAAGCAAGTGTGGAGGGAGAAATAACAATATCAGAAAAGCAAACGCTAAACAAAGACCAAAACCAATAATAATGTACCAAACTGTGATGGAATCAGTGTCATCACTGCTGTATTCCCTGGAGTGTGGAGTCACAGCTTGCCCATTTTTAAGGGCAGACTGTCAGGATATAACTTAGTCAATAGTACAGGTGAGAAGAAACACAGATTGGCAGAATTTATGCATTTTAACTTGGGCAACGTGAAGAGTATCCATTACCCATGTGTTAACAAAACATGAGTTCATGCTCTGCTGTTCTGCTTAGCAATAGTTCCTACTGAGCTGTGCCTCTCAGCTTTCCACATGTACTGCTATTAAATATACCTGATAAAAATCTTGCTACTGCAAGAAACCCAAGCTGTGTATTTACGTCTCCATGCAAATGTGCCAAATGCCTGCATAGAGGCATTTACACGTGTGAGATCCACAAGATGCTGTGAAGAACATCCTATGTCCATCTCCAGAGCCCTGTTTTGGCACCTCGTGAAGCCAAATGGAATAAAATGTCGAAGCCTGGATTCTGCAGGTGACTCCATAGCCCATCTTCAAGTGATAATAAAGGGGAAGCTGTAGCTTCCTTAACCACTCCATTAACCCTATCCAGGTAAGGTTAAACACACAAAAAAAAATGTTCGTGGGGTTGTGGTCTTATTTTCTACATTAGAAATAAACATGTATTAAGTAACAAAGCCTGCATCTTAAAAATATAGATTTGATTTTTCTACTATACAATGAGGAAAAAGTTGAGAGAGATGTTATAAATCCTTAGTGTACGCTTAAGAAAACCCATCATTATAAACTCAGTGTTTCATGAGCCAGGAGGGAAAATATGAGAAAATGTAATATTAATTTTAAACAGCAATTCTTCATATTGACTACAAACCAAACTAACAACAAAGTTCATCCATAAAGTTGCAATTTTTTTCACAGCACTAGATTAGCGTAACTGAACAGATTTATGTACATTGCCCAGAGTCAACACAAAAACATTTGGGAGATATTCTGTGAAAATGAAGAAAACAATCCAAGCCTTTAATATTAGCTGCAAATATTTGTGTGAACACGCTATTTATTTGATAGTCCTTTTTTTTTTTTTTCCTACTACTTATCAAGAATCATCTCAGCTCTCAGGAGAGTGCTGGAAGGAAAGGTGAAAAAGTAAACCAAGTCACTGATGGGTTCCTGCTTGAGACAAGGATCCAGCTCTGGCCAGGTGTGCTCTGTTCTAGAGCAATCCTCACTGCAGGTCTTGGCTGTTCTTCTACAGCAGTAGCAAAGAGAGTGGTCATTAACTCAATAACCCGTTCCTTACTGCAGGGATCATACCAGAGGAGTCTCTTTCCTTGTCCATGTCACCAGCGGCGCGATCTGCTCTACCATTTGTAGGCATCTGCACTGGGTTGCATAAAGGTGCTCAGAAGATGAAATGCCACTCATTTCCATAGAATTCAGAGGACCCTAGATGACCTTCCGAAATGGGGTCTCTGTCATCTTTTCCTCTCACGAGTCTTATCAATCCCCGTCCCAAAATCTTGCTTTGGAAGTTGTTGAAAACTGCAAAATTATCACCTAAAATGGGATTTTGAGCTTCGGAAAAAAAAACCTCCCACATTCCTTGCCTGTTCATACAACCTCTTCGTGTGTTACGCTGCCAGGCCTGCAATGTCACACCAGTCCTTTGTCCCACCTTACAGGAAGCAAACGTTGCTGGCCCTCACAGCAGAGGCATCTCTGGAAAATACACCATAAGCATCCAGAATGAAAATGATAAGCCAGTAGAAGTGTTTGATGATAAACAGGAAGCACGTCCAAACCAGAGAGACGGAACGTTCTGGACTTTGGAGACACTTAGATATCATGTTAAGGCAGTAAAGTATTATTTAGTGGTGCTTAAAATAGTGAGCCTTTCTAAAATACTTCTGTCAACTGCGACTGCTTGGATGCAGCTCTATTAATCAATCCCAAGACAGCATTTTTGCCTCGATTTAAGAGTCTGTGGCTTCATCTGCATTTCAAGTTGTTCACATTCCTGTTTCATTATCCTTCATCCATTAGGGCTTCTGGGGAACAGGGGTAGTCTGACGCTCTGACTGCAGATGCTGCCTGACTGCAGGCATTTCCCAGACCACAAATGAACCAAAATTCTTGCTCTGGACCATTGGTGGGCATCTTCCTAAGCAAAAAGAAAAGCAAGAGGTGCATATCACAGGGGAGCCGAGCCATCTATGTCTCTTTCATCATGAGATGGAGGCCCACATTACAGACCCTGGTGTAACCACACAGCCAGGGACCTGGAGCTGCAGCTTCAATGTTCACAGCACACCTGGGCCAAGCTCTTCAGCAGCCACATGTCCATGCCTGGGGTCACCAAGGGAGAGGATGTTGCCCGCTCTGCCCCATTATAAGGCTCAATGTTGCCCCTAGGAGGCACAAAGCCACAGATAAACTCACTGATGACCATGGGTAGATACACCATAGAAAAGGAGCCTACAGAAAAGAGTTTCCCTCACTCCACTCCAGCCAGTAATTCCCATAAACCAGCTACTCTTTTGTGCTGGGACTGCTCCGTTTCTGGGTAAAACAAGAATAACATTGTTAAATATACCAAAGGGCTATTTTCAGAAATTAATTAAGTCTGTGAAACACTCTGACTCACCAAAGACGCAAGGGACAAGAGGGAGAAGCCTAAGACACATGGCTCTGGTGGGGTGGGAAAGGGGTTGCTGCTGACTTCTGCCGGATCAGGCTGAATTCGGGCTGACAGCCCACAGACCACCTGGGATCAGACCCCATGTTCCTTCAGCTTTGCTTCCCTTCTCCCCAGTTTTCATAAGATGGGAGGGCAAAAAAAGGCTTCTTCCCCATCATTCATTCAGTCAGTCGTGTAATGTTCTTTAGAGGAGAAAACCTCGATCTCGTTACCCACACCAGGATAATACCCATGAGCGCACTTCAGGATCAGCACGAGTGGCAAAGCCACTGAGAAAATACCACAACTACCAACAAACCATTGCTTATGACAAAGCAAGGTGGTCCTTGCTCTACAGAACTAAAAACCAAAAACCAAGCCTCATTTTGGGTAAGGAAAAAAACGCCAAACCCATCAATGTTATGTATGAGAGCACAGTGAGTACAGAGAAAACAAACAGCAACTAAAATGGTCCTGGACCAGTCCTGTGGGTCTCAACCATCTGAAACCTTTGCCTGTGTCCATGATTGGTGTTTACTAAATTCCTATGCCCTGGCACCAGTAAGGGACTTTAGCGCAAGCAGACTGCACAGCCACTAGGATTTTTAATGACCAATAAATTATCTGCTGCTTTGGAAAAGCCAGTTATCGTATTTAATTTGACAGCCCCATGCAGGGTGAATTCCATAGACACAAAACAAATGTCAGGCCTCGAGACCAACACACATTTCCCCAGATGCAAAATAGACACTCACCAGTTGCTCTCTTAGGAGGATGGAAAAAGCTAATCCCTCTAAATTATGTAAACCAAACAGAGACTGAAGGCTTAAAGCCTCAGCATTTATTTTTAACAAGTAAAGCATAAACCACACTGCTGCTTTCACATCTCCCTTCTAATTTTTTTTTGTTTTGTTTTGCCTTTGAATGATAGGCAGCACAACTATTTTAAGATCTGCTCCTGAGTGCCTGCAGCTGGCACAGCTTGGAGGGAAGAGTAGGTGCTCATTTCTCCTCAGGACTGCCAACCCACTCCCTAAACGCTTATCGTGCTCTCGTAGAGAGGCTTGGATCATGGAAGATCTTCTCCAATCCAACTTTGATTTAATTTTGCATCAAGAAAGACAGTGAGAGGAGAGTTTTTTCTTTTACTCATCTTGTATCTCATTCAGATCTGGGCTGGAACAGAAACAGAGGAGGAACATCCACTGAACTTTCCAGCTCTGGTTCACATCTGGTACTAATGTATCTTTACATCACTGGAGAGTTTAATAAACAAGGAAGTAAGAGTTGTCCGGAGAATTTGGTCCTGTCGTTTCAGGACTTGATCCCTGGCTCTGACACTGGCCTCTTGGATGGACTGATGTAATTACACGGGTCGTTTTCCCCATTTGCAAATTGACAGAACAACACTTCCCTTTGCCATAAGCCGTGCTGGGAGGTAGGGAGGAAGAGCATCGTGTAAAAAAGTTGGTGCTACTGGGAAGTGGTCTGATGAGGCAGTGACTTTACTGGTAGGATTCTCTGGACAGGGAGAGACTATCGGGCTCTGCCCAGAGTTCTTGGGGGCGATGCTGCTGAGCAGCCCTAAGCAGAAAATAGGGAGGGAAAGAGAGCACTTGAGATGTTAAGTTAAATTAACTTGTGGAGCAGACTTGGCCGGGCCCGCTAGCAAGCACTTGGGCAAAATTTATGCCTGTGAACAACAAGCCCATAACGTCCCCCCCGTAATTAAAGCGCTGCGTGACCGTCATAACACGCCGCAATTACGGGGCTGCCCTCCTTCCTCCCGGAGACGGCGCCGGGCTCCGGGTTAGGCTGGCGAGGGATCGGCAGCGAGGGGACGGCGCCACAGAGCCCGCCCTCCCTGTCCCACCTGCCGCGGGGCGCAGGGTCCGCACCGGCCCCGCCGCGGCGGGTGCGCTGCGCCAGGCGGCCGGCAGGGGGCGGCGCAGTTCCGCCCGGCGGCGGGCGCTGCGGGAGCGGGGCCGGGCGGGCGGAGCGCGGCGGGGGGGGGGCGTCCTCTCCGCTCCGCATTGTGCGGCCGCGCCGCTGCCGCCGGCGGGAGCGCCCGGGGCTTCGGCCGTGCCTCCCTCCTTCCCTTCCTCGCCGAGCAGCCCCGGCACCCGCCGAGCTCCGAGGTGAGCGCCGGGACGGGCCGCGGTGGGGCTATCTCCTCCGCTGGGTGCGGGGAGGAGGGAGGAGCGGGCGGAGGGAAGGGGGCGTGAGTGGGAAGATGCGGCGTGGGGAACGCGTTCCCCTCGCTGCGTGAGGAGCCGGTGTCCGCAGCCGCGGAAAGGTGCCCGGCGCCGGGGGGGGGCGGCACCTGCCGGGAGGTGGCCGGGGCAGGAGAGCCCCAGCCGCAGTGACGGGACAGGCGGTGGCAGGTCCGTTTCTACCCAAAAATGTAAAATATACCCGGCGGCGAGAGGCGGGCGGGGGTGCGGAGCGGTGCGGGGCAGGGGCTTGCCCCACGGCGCTGGGTTGGGTACCGGCAGGCGACCGGGAGGCTTCGGTGGGAGGGAAATGCCGGTGTCCCCCTCCCTCCATCTATCCCTCCCTCTCTCCCCGCTCGGTGATACAGCTACTGCAACACTTGGCGTTTCTAACTGTCCATGCCAAGTCAGCGTGGTCTGGTATTTACTCAGGCAAAATGAATCAGAATCACCTTTCTCTACGTAAAGTGCCTTTACTCTTTCTTTTTACAAGGCTTTTTTTTTTTTTTCCTATATATATATACGTAGGCAAAAGCCTCAGGCATGTTGCTGTAGAGGGGGTAATATTAACATAGAGAGCGTCCTACATCACTGGTGGAATTTGTATATAAAGTGGACAATTTAGCATGACAGCAAACCTTCTTAACAGGTTGCATTCACAAGTAAAGTTCTAACCTGTTGTAAAGGGAGACCAAATTTTTGGTGTTTTAGTCGGGGCTGAGGATCATCATCACTGGCAGAGTTGCCATTTCTTCTCCCGAGATCTTAAAGCATTCTACAACGACAGGTACTGTTATACTTCTACTGCCCAGGTTAGGGAAATCAAGGAGATGAAGTGTTAGGTGATTTGCTCAAGGTCACGCAGCAAAGCTGGGAATATAGATAATGCCCATATGGCCTGTTAAAAGTATTACCAGAAATTCTGGCATCCCCTTTTTCTAACCCCACGCTTTGCCGAATGTTTATGTATGAGCTGAGGCAGCTTAAACAAGGAGCACTCAAGAACTTCTGGGTAAGGTTTGTTTTCTTTTTTTAGCAGACTGGGCAAGGTACAAGTGCTTAGAGGTTTTTGGGCAACTGCAGCTGAGTAACAGAAACCTTCCTGGAGCTGGAGGGCTTGAGAAAAGATCAGCTGCCTGCAGGCACTCGTTACTGAGTGCTCATGGCTTTTAAATAGATTCTATAAAAACTAATTCATCGGAGTTGAGGCGAATACAGTAAATATAAGCAATTGCAGCTGAAAGAGGAAGAAAGAATAAGGAACCTTGCAAGGCAGGTACTTTGGGTTGCTAAGTACCGTTTGCAATATTACAGTGCCGGGGTGAAGCGAACAGCGAGAGCTGGAAACCTGAGGTAGGTTTTGCACAAACAGTTCCGAACGTGTCAGTGGTGTTACCGCAACGTTTAAAAAGGGAACGTAGCATCAATTATCGTGACTGTTTAAGACAGGAAAAAAAAGGGGGAGGTTGAGGGAGAGCCCAGCTACTTGCAGCTCCATCCTTGTGGTGTTCTTCCCCAGGCTCTGCATTGACGTCACAATGACACGGTAAAGCCGAAGACAGGAGCTGGGAACGGGTCTTCTGCTTCACTTTTGATAATCGAGTGAATTTGTCGCCACTCCGTCCCTCCCAGCATGGCTAAGAGTGCAGAAGTAAAGCTGGCGATCTTTGGTCGAGCTGGCGTGGGCAAGTCAGGTATGTTTCTTGTCTGATTTTTTTTTTTTTTTCTTCTGCTTGCCGTCAGGTAACTTTTTGCTCCCTCTGTGCAGGCAAACTCTTTGTAGAAAAGAACAGTCGTGACCTTATTCTTGTCAGGGAGGTCAGGTTCAGGCCAGGAGTTCTCTCTTCCTTACTTTTCCATGCTATTTTCTCCAGGTTCTCCAAAATAAAAGTACTTCCATTACTTTAAAAAAAAAAAAACCCAACCCAACAACAAAATAAACTTCCCACCCCTACTCAATCCCACTTCCCATGGAAGGAGTGGTGAGAATCCTCTTTTCCATTGAGACAGAATTAATAATAATTAATTTGTCTCTTCACAGCTTGTGCTAGAGGAAGGTATTTGTATTATGCTCCCTCTCCCTTAAGATCAGATCCTCTGTTTAATATTGGATGACTTCTGTAATAGCTGTAATTCTGGTTGATTTCAGTGGGAAATTTTAGACTCAGCAACTCAAAGAACTTCTTTTTTCAGTGCTCTGGAATTCACACATTTACCGGGAAACCAAGAAAATATGATGGGTAAAGTTTGCATTTGGAGAGATTTTTTCGAGAAAGAAACATAGCCTGCTGAGTTCGTATGGTAGAAACACAAGGGGGAGGCATAAATGTTGAAAACCCATTTCTACAGACACCCTTCCCTTTGGTGAGACAAGGAGCATGATGCGAGGGCTGCAGGCTCTCTGGGACGGGTCGGTGGTATCGCATTAACCTCCCAGCTCCAGGGCCACTCTAACATCACCTTGCGCTACAGGGATGAGGAAATAAGGAGACCGAGTCTCATCATGCTCCCGTGCCAGTTTGGCAACTGTAAGATGCTGTTTATTTTAGAGAAAACCGCACAAGAGAAGCCAGGGGATACAATGCACTGCTAAGAGCATTAGGCTAGGCTCTCAGCTGATGTCGAGCAGCTCCGGTTCCCCAAAGTAGCTTTTGTATTAGAAGTGCCAAGGTTCTGGCCCGTAAACGTCTTATAGTTTTGCTAACTTCAGAATGGGTTGTTTATAAAAGCACGTTTACCCAGAAGATATTTTAGCAGAACACTGTCAGTGAAGTAGCTCTGTCAGCCTTCGGGGAAAGAATGCGAGGCAGAGGTTGCTAGAGATTATACAGACACAATGCAGAGAATAAATTCTACCTTTTTGAATAAAATACCTGAGGGAATACTGATAATATACTGGGATAAGTTTCAACTGTTCTTCTCCCCTGCTGCACTCACCCCACCCCTCTTTTGTATTAGCATTTCATGGTTTTGCCCAAGTTTTGTGACTTCAGTGGTTCTCCTTTTGGTTTGCCTTACGTTTTGTTGACTGTTTCTGTGGTTTTCCAGTCTTTTGGCTGGATTCAAAATGATGCAAGAGGAAGTATTTGCGGGAAAATTGAAACACTTTGAAAGGCTGCTCTTGCCCTGATATTCCTAATCATTTGAAAGCTGTGTTAAAAAACACAAACCTACCGGTTAAGCGCTCAGTCAAAATGCCTAAAAAGGGTCAAGAAGAGCCTTTTTCACCTGTTGTATCATTTTTTTAGGCTTCATTGTACTAGGATTTTATGGTAAAAATGCTTTCCTCTAGTCCTGGAACTGGGTGGGAGATAATTTTTAATGAAAAGCCAGTACAAACTTCCTAGTCCTCCAGAGTCCTCCTACTCTCTTCTCTTTTTTACCCTTTGAGATGCAAGGAAACATTACATAAAATATGACTAAGGTCCTCTCTCTTTGATTGTGACCACGCATGTGGATCTGTGTAGAAATGAAGGCACAAATAAGCGGGTGGCACAACAAGGTGCGTTTAAGGGGGTGGAGAGCCCACAGAGTGCTATCGCCCACCTCGACCGAGCAGCAACTGTGCCTCCCAGGATCTCCAGCTTGCTTATGAAAACCCCTCTTCTACATTCCCATAAAAGGATCTCCTTTCAACAGCTCGGTCCACCCCGGAGAAATACGTGTGCACGTCGGGTGTCTGAAAAATACCTATTTGCCTGTAGCCAACGGTGGCCACGGTGGGAGCTGTGGAAGCGCTCTTACACCTTTGCCAAAAGCAGGGCTGGGCAAAAGTAGTTTCTGGATAGCTGGGTTTGGGGAATAGGCATTCTGCTAGGTTAGAGTTGATAGTCCTTCCTGGACGAAGGGATGGAACGTACCCCCAGCAAGTTCGCTGATGACACAAAACTGGGAGGGGTGGCTGACAGCCCCAGAAGGCTGTGCCCCCATCCAGCGAGACCTGGACAGGCAGGAGAGTTTGGCAGAGAGAAACCTAATGAAATTTAACAAGGGCAAGTGTAGGGTGCTGCTCCTGTGGAGGAAGAACCAGCTGCACCAGTACAGGTTGGGAGCTGACCTGCTGAAGAGCAGCTCTGAGGAAAAAGACCTGGGAGTCCTGGTGGATAACAGGATGACCATGAGCCAGCAATGTGCCCTTGTGGCCAAGAAGGCCAATGGCACCCTGGGGTGCATCAAGAAGAGCATGGCCAGCAGGTCAAGGGAGGTCATCCTGCCCTCTACTCTGCCCTGGTGAGGCCCCATCT
>JAOTQQ010000001.1:67220130-67234849 GCA_026546715.1 Gallinago undulata | reverse complement strand
ACTGGAACAGGCTGCCCAGGGAGGTGGTGGAGTCTCCTTCTCTGGAGACATTCAAAACCCTCCTGGACAAGTTCCTGTGCAAAGTGCTCTAGGTAGACCCATTCCAACAGGGGGGTTGGACTAGATGATCTCCAGAGGTCCCTTCCAACCCCGTATGATTCTATGATAGCATCACTTTTTTCAGCGTAGCCAAATAATTCCCTTTCCCTGTGACTGTTTTGCAATAAGGATCATTGTGACAGGATCCTGTGGCTGTGGGTTACTAGAGTAGGCTTGGCCAGACGGCTGAAAGATAAGCCAGACTCTAGAAGCAAGAATGCAAGGCAGAACGCTGGAGCAGGCTGGATACGTGCAATGAAAAGATGTTTGGTGATAAATAAGGCCACTGCGATTGCCAGGAAGTCATGCCAAAATATGGTCACTGGCTTGCTTTCTTGGCTCATCTTCATTTGCTGAGGAAGAAGAGCCTCACATTAATCTGTCAGTGGCTTCATCACCTGACAGCATCTTGTGAAGTTACAGACACATACTGTAAAATCCTGGAGAGTCTTCTCTTCCAGTTCCTGACCAGGACTTTGGATCAGGGAGTCAAAGCAGCTGTGAAGAAAGCAGTGTTGTGCTTCAGGACATGTAGAGAGTTAAAGCACCATGAAAGTCAATAGAACTGCTACCGTTACTGAGAGCTAAGGAACATCCTAGTCTTGTTGTTAATTCCAGACATCTGTTTAATGGGGTGCAATATTCCTTGTTCTACTAAGTAGTCCCTTCTGACTAATCCAAGACTTTCCCAAGCATGAGGCGGGAAACCAGAGCACTGTTTGCAAGTCAGAGTAGTGATAGCATCTCGAAAGAGAATTAAAGGTTGGAAAAACAAAACTTTTCTCCGCTTCTTGCTGCTTATCAAGTTTCCACGGCTCAAAGGCTTAAAATACAAACTGGGAATAGCAAGTCGTGAGTGTCAGCTTTTTCCTGCCCCCTCCCTGCCTCCTGGAGCAGGCCAGCAGAATTGCTGATCAAATCACCTCTCCTGTTTTTTTTTTTTCTTTTACTTAACATAGCCCTAAATCTTTCAAATAGAAAACGAGGAGCAAACAAACTCAGAAAGGGGCATGTAGGAGTGCTCTATTAAAACAGTTCAGAATGACACCGTGTAGCAAGTCACTGACCATATTGGCTTTCTCCTGGGCAAGCTCACAGGGTACAATCGTCCCAACCTGCTCTCGTACAGAGGACTGGATGCTCCTCCATTCACCTGGTTCTTCTTGTATAAAAGTTGCATAAACAGTGCTTTAAACTGGCTAAAAAAAAAAATAATAAAAAATAGATGAGGATCTTTTCCTGAGCCAAGGAGCACTTTGCTGCTGCTTCACTTGGGAAGAAGAGGAGATGCTCTGTGGGTGGGAAGGGACTTTGCTAAGCCCTGCTGTAGATAACAGGGCTACACCTCCTAGTTTGGGCTAGAATCAAGCGGCACTGAGGGGGAGAGAGAGCTTTAAAAGTATTTTTCTTTACGTCCAAGAGGAGCTTGGAAGAGCAGAGAATTGAAATTGAAGTGAATTACTTAAACATTGCCATTTAAATTGTTCATCGGCTAAATCCTACAGCTTCATTCCTATGGTAACAAAATTTAGAATTTCCTAAAGAGCTCCTTTTAAAAATACAGTAGTAACAATTAATAAAGACTTAAAAGCCCTTGTTCTTCCATGTCATCACAAGGTACAGTACATGCCCAGAAAGCTAAAGAGGAGTGAAAACGTATGAAGCAGGAGGAGGAAAGAAGGGCATGTACTGGATAGCACTGCATGGCTGATGCTTTTCCAACTCATAACTCAGTTGACTACGAATGCTCAAAATACCTTCGCTTAGCGGCCTTTATATTTTGGCCAAAAAGAGAGAGAATGTCCAGCTGCAGCGTGTGCTATCCAACTTGCCTTTTTGCTGTCCGTGTGCCAGGCTGAACGCTCCAGGTTGCTGTATGTGGATGGATGGTGTGCCCGGCCACAGGCAGATGCAGTTCTCATCTGTCTGGGCAGGCTGTGCAGCTGCAGTTAGTGGTGCTTAAGCGAGAAGGAAGGTATTGAAGCTCCCCCAGGCTCCCCCCAGTAAGCAGATGTGTCTGCTCCTAGGCAGCTGTGCAAATCATTTTCTTCATGCAGTCAGGTACCCGAGACACGGGGTCACCTTTTGATCCAGCAATAGCTCAAGTGTTTGCATTTGGGCAAGAGGGTGATTGATATGGTGGCATCAGTAAATATCATCCTGCAAAGAGCCTGTCTCACCACAGAAACAAAGACGTCACCGAACCTCAGTGGTCATTCTAGCGTCAGAGCTGGGAAAGCCCTGAGCAGACATAGATTTCTATGTCTAACCCAGGATGGGGGAACATGCTTGGGAGAAAGGTATCTGGATTTGAAAGTTCCTACAGAACAGTTTCAAGCAGCAGCCAAGCCAGAGAGGCCTACAACAAATCTGTGTTTTGTTTTCATTATTTGGGGATATGTCTGAAATACACTACCAGGGATCACTTTCTAATTGCAAGGTCTGGGCATGTGGGAAATAGAACTAAATTCAGCACCACTATCCCCACTTTAAAAAAAAAAAAAGTACAGGTTACTGGGAAAGAATCCCATTTCAAAGTGATTCTCTACTTCACAAATCCCTGCTTATATGCTTTCCCCCTCTAGTTTCATTTCAGGGACTTTTGGGGAGGAAACATGAGTTATTAAGGAGTGATTAGTCATCAAGCTCACAGCTCTGCTAGTAAGGCTGGGAAAGCTACCACAAAAGCTTCAAAGTCTGTGCTATACCAACTTATTACAGTAACCCTCCCTAGATACATAAGGTGCATCTGGAATCCAGAAATGTAGGTGGAAGGAGACTGTGGATTTTCTGTTGGTTGGGTTTTTTTTTTTTTTTTACAGTGCTAGAATAGATCAGTTGCTTTTTTAACTTCCTTTGTTCTAAAGAATGGCAATGACAACCAGATGCTAAAGTGGTTATTCAGCAGTCAAGTTTAACACCCGCTACATTAATTGTCCCCTAATACTCAGCTGGCAAAGTACTCGTTAAACAGTTCTAGTTTTTGCATCCTCTAGTTTTACGCTTTTCAACTGGGTACAGGTTCACTGAAGGTACTGCGCGTGTATGCGTACACATACTAGTAGAAGTGTAACAGTAATTTGGTCCCTCCGGGTGAGGTTTTGTGATGATTTCTCCCCCAGCCAACCATGCAAATCAGTCCCCCTGGGGCGGGTAATGTTGCAAGCAACCAGTTGCTTTAACATGACCTTTCCACACTTCGGTCCAGTGGATGGGGGTTGAGCCCTGGGTTCCTGGGTGAGCGAAGTAAGTCACTGTCACCCATGAACGCGTGGCCCTGAGCATCATTGCCGTGCCGAACAGGCTGCTGTTGTAGTGGCCCCAACATGTGCAATTTTGAGGCCAGGCAGGGTGTACATTAACCATGTGCAAGGCGTTCCTGGGATCAGCAGTACCTGTGGGCACCCCCACTATGCCACTTGGAAAAGCCCCCCCGCCAAGCACTACCACCCAGAACCAAGCTTTTAGTCAGCAGCCCTGTGACAACCAGTCTCTCTTGGACTTTCTCAAAACTGCCTTTGTTGAATCTTGTTAAGGCTACCTGGGCTCGACACAGAAGCGCTCGCCCCGAGTAGCAAGATGGTCTACTCGTATCTGTTATCTCCTCCATTTCTTCTGCTTATTTGTCTGCCCGTGGCCTTGCCCTTGGTGTAGAAAGCATTCAACACTCTGCTTGATATTTGCTCCTCTCCTCCTTCTGGCTAACCATAAAGATAGTAAAGAGCGGGATTTCATTGAGGCATAGCTGCCTTCCCTCTTCCATCTCATTTAACTACATCTGACATCAGCTCTACCTGCGTCCCCCCTGAACAGCTGGTGGCAGCTGTTAGAGCTAAGACTAAGTCCTGCTGTTCTTTGTTTCTGTTTAGGTTGGGCTAAATATAGCCTGCTGTTTGATTACCGGGGAAGGAATGCCAGGGTTCAGGATTTACGTGCGCAGCACAGCATTTTCTCTAGGGCTGGGCCCGGCCACCCCCCTGCAGCACTTGCCTTGATAAAACAGACACTCTGACCACTTCCATCTCCCATAGCCATTGCTAAAGACAACTGAAATGCTTCCTGGAATTCCCAGGAATCCTTCACCTGCTTACCATGAAGCCTTGCTGTGTTTCAGTCAGCCTGCAGTTCCCCACAGGGTCACTGAATGCACTGGTATCTCCCAGGCTGCCAACCCCAATGGTTCCTTTTAGAAATGCTAAGATTTTTATTCTCCCCAGACTTGTTCTTTGCCTCCCTGGTGGCTGGAGTCACTGCCTGCTCCTCAAATACGCTTTTTTTGCTGCCTTTCTCTCCAGCTGTCACCCTTCCCTCTCCCCTCGCCAGTTCTACTACATGTTCCCTAAAGTTCGCTTATGATGGAATCACTTCTACTTCGTACTTTGCATGCAAACTCTATATTTACAGTGGCCTTTTCAGCCTCCTCACTTTGTGCTTCCTCCCATCTCTGTTTCTCATCTCCACCTCCTTCGTCACTCTTTGCCCACGCTGTCAGTGCATCATTAAAGGCTCAGTGCATGAGATCCAGTTGAGCCAACCTAGCAGCAATGGTGTGATGTGGCAAAGAACAGCCACTCGGAAGCAGGTCCTACTGTCCTGGAAACCATTCCTTAACTGGGACTTTGAGGATGCTCCAAGCTTTGACTGCTCCAGACACTCGTTGTGTGAGGCCAGCTTCACATAGGCTATAAAAGGAAGCAGTGTATAGCTTTACATAGCTAGCCTCAGTCGTAGAAGTAGGTAAATTCACCTGTTTTGGCTTCCTAGCAGAGCAGGAGGAACAAGTCATGTCTGTGTTTCCCCAAGCAAACTTTTTTTGCCTTTCTTTTTGTGCCACCCTTACGCCTTTTACATTTACAGTCCCCAAAAATAAATCTGTGCGGAGTTATGAAAAAACTAACACCACCTTCAAGTAGGAGGATGAACAAATTGCTTTGGGCTTCTGCTGAGCTGCGGTTACAGGGCTGTCATTAGCTGCTGTTGACTGAAGGCGCTTGTACCCTCTCACCCCCCCCCCAGCCCGGCAGGCACTCCCCACCGCTGCGGTGGGCGAGGAAACTATGGGATCCTCATCCCTTTGCCGCTTCTATTCCAAGACCATGTTTGTTGAGTGTTACCCACAGGCTGTTATTATACCTGCTGCTGCCAAGGCAGAGTTACCACTGTGGGAGAAGGCAGCACTCCACTTTCCCTTGCCTTTCTATGCACAGCTCGTGCCACGAGGGCTCCCCGTTGCCACCCTGTTGGCTGTGGGGCTCCCACCTCCCCAGCGGGCCCGTTCTTTGAACCAGCATTTCTTTCCATTCCCCCAGATGAAATCCCCTCCCTTAATTCCACTGACTCCTACCCTTCTCCTGGAGTCAGAAAAACAACGGAGAAGAAGGGGTGCATCTCTTTCTCTCGCCTTCTCAGAATTCTGAGCGGGGAAAGTACTTTTTTGTGGTTGTTTCCCTGCCAGGTAGAGCATTCGTGCTCCTGGAGTTCGGCTGCAGCTGTTACAGTTTCTAACAGATTTGCCTTGTAGGTGTTGGGAAATGCCATACATTATGGTAGTGACGCTGTAGATTACTCACATACTACGCATACAGTATGAAAAGATGAATGGCAAGAGAAGCATGAAGCCCTGGGGAAGGAAGTAGTAGATACATTAAACATATGCGCGGCTTTAAGATGCCATAGAAATTGGCTGGAGCCTATTCCAGCCGCCTGTTCCAGCAATGTTAGACAGTAGTCTGCGCTTGGGAAAGTGAGGGAGTATGCCGAGAACATCAAGCCTGGTTTCGAAAGCCCAACGGAGCAACCTGACGTTGGCAGGTTGCTTTGCTGCAGCCGGTGGGTAGGGAGGGAGCTGCAGACAAGCAAGAGCAGAGCCCTGGGGGCAGCGATGCCTCACCCTGTGGGAACTGTTTAGATAAAGCGGCTGGAAGAGTTCTCCAGCTGGAAGGATGCAAGTGGCGAGCGCACAGGATATACTCTCCCAGGGAGGGGGATTTCTTTAGCACTTGAGCAGCACTCTAGCTTTCCAAAGGGCTGTGGGAACAAGAGCCACTGCCGTGACCCTTCCTGCAAGGCATGCTGCTGTGTCTATCCTCAAGTGGCCAATATGGAAACTGAGGCAGAGGAAGGAGGAGCCTGATAGTCTGGAGTCACCAAGAGAACTGTGACTTGGGCATTGCCAAAGCTTCTCTCCATGATTTCTTCTCTGGGCTAGGGCTGCCGAGACCCAGGCTGCAGATGGCTCCCAGGCAGGCAGTAGTTACCCAAGCATCCAAATCCCAGCCCTCACAGGCCCTGTGGGACCCTTTATGGCTCCTCCACTGCCATTAATTATTGACAGCAATATAAAGCATTGAAACAACACTTATTTTCATTGAAAACATATTTGGCAATCCTGTCTTTCACTACTTTCCCAGTGGGGCTTAATTTCATAGGACCACAAGCATAAAAGGAGCTTGTCTTTACCTTCCTTCTCCCCTTCATGTGGCTATACTTGCCATCTGACTCTCAGTATAACGATAATATAATCTATCATAAAGTTGCACAACCCTACTCTAGAGGGCTGCTTCTGTCAGTGGCTTATCTCTGTGCCTGCCACGGGAAACAAAAATCCCACTCCCCACCGCGTTGGAATCCGGTTAGACAAAGTTGTCAGCTACGATCTTTCCCTGACCTACCCAGCACTCAGCCTGTGCCCTTGAGGAGCTTTACAAGTGAGAACTTCAAGTCTGACATTCAGAGCAGGGAAGTGCAAGAAAGACCGTAGAAGCCAAAAAAACTGGAGCGGGCTATTTATTTCTTCACTGAAATAGGGCTGCAGAATAAATAGAAATATATTGGAGAGTCATCACAGAAGAATGCCGTATTAGACCCATGGGGAGCAGAAAAAAACCACAAACAAAAAAAAACCCCAAAACACAAAACCAACCAACCAACCAACCCCCCCACACTCTGCAAAACGGAGGGCATGGGAGTATGAATGCCAAAACAAAGACCTTGTGTTAACCAGCCTCAGTGGCAGAATCCGAGACTCCAAGCACTACTGCTTAACCCAACTGGATGCTTGTGGTTACGTATGCTGGAGCTGGTTCTGCTCTAGGCCGAATTCCAACGTGAAATAATTTAACAGTGATCCACAGCAGGAGTTCGTCCCCCGAGTCCACGTCTGCTAGATCTATTGCCAGGCAAAGTTGCAGGAAATTTATCTCCAGTTAAGAAAACTTGGCCTTTATCTGCATGGAACATGGTAGGTCACCGGAGAGTTTCAAAGAGGAGCGGACAGGAATATCAGCATCCTTACTGATGTATTTATTTAGGAAAACGTCCTTCAGTGGTGTGTTGTCTTTTATCCATTTTATTAGCGTGTGCTTGCTTACCCCAGCTGAGGATCTGGCCAAACAAGAGTCTTTACAAAGACGGGAGCATGAAGCAGGCTGCCCACCTCCCACTGCTGTGCCGACACGGCCACCTCTCCCCTTGCTGCAAGAGGGAGAGGAGAGATTTGCCTCGTTTCCTCACCACAGCCAACAAATCCACTAAAGCAGGAGGATAGAGAGCTCTTGTAATTCATATCCTTGTGAGGGCAACTGCACGTGTGGCCCATTTTTATCCACCCCTCCTGTTTGTTTATGTTTCCCTTATGTTTCCCTTGCTGATCAAGTGACAAGAAGAGGGACCACGGTGATTTTCCCACCAAGATGCACAATCCTGAAAGAATACCACCTGCCTCTGAAGGGCTGCAGGCAAAATGGTTGCATCTTAAAGTTGTTTCTTGTTGTCTTCAGTAAATCGTGTCTTGGGTAATTATCAAATATTCATATTCTGTATCCTATTGATGACTTTGCAACTAAAGAAATAGGCTTGAGCGTAGGCCTGTGAACAATCCAGCTGGAGGCTACCGAAGATAGGTTTGCCATAAATGGGAAACAAAACTGAGTAGAAACAAACTCATTCCTTTGGGATTTGATAAGTGAAAAATGTAAATCAAAATTATCCCCATTAAATATTAATGGAGGAAGGATTCATTAATGAGCTGTACTTGTAAGGCATGAAAAGTAAGTGATGCAAAAAGCAATACAGGCTCATGTTTTGCTTAAAAGGAAGTGACTAACCTGACCGGATGGTTCTGACCCAGAGAGTCAGACCTGTCCTGGAAGCACCAACTGACCACCCTTGTCCTTGTACAACTGATGCTGTCTCACCAAAAAGCAAGAACTGGCTGAGGCAAGAAATCCAGATCTTGCCTTTAATTAATCTTTAGTGTCCCATGGTAATCTCAAGTACATCTCACACAAGAATACTCTTTTGTCAGTCATCGGTTTAATTAAACCAGTCTATTTCTTTCCACCCCCCCACCATGCATCCTCAGTACCATTTTGGTAATTTCTTGGGAATTTCTGAACTGGCATCTGAAAAAAAACTGAGCCCCTCTCATGGAAGCAAACTAACTCTATTTTAAATATACACAATATGACTGTTTTCTTCATTAATTTCCTAGTTAGGATCTAGCATGAAAAAGTAACCTGAGTTTTGACTCAGCACCACTCCGACGGAAACCAGAAGAAAGTCACATAGTGCTCAGTGTATGCTGGGAGGAGTTTGGGAACACGTACTGTAAGAAATACTTGTGTAGTTTGGAGAGGTCTTATGTATAGCTCTGCAGACTTCTGGGGCTCCAAGGAAAAGATCACGCACTCTTTTGACTCAATCCTGCTTGAAAAGGTGGACACATTGGATTCTGAGCTAAGAAAGAAGCTTTGCCTTTTCTGTTTTCCCAGTCCCTTCTACAAAATAAATCACTGAGTTATATAGGAATGCCATTCTCCTATTCTATTTTCATGCCAAAGCCTCAGAAAAGCTGGTATTTCCTAAGCAATGATAGCACTTATGATGCATATTGATCTGTAAAATCATGGGCAGTTACAGATCTGCATGGTACAAGAAGTGTCAGCTCTGGAGCAGGCTAGCTTGGCTTTCTTTGGAAGATGAGGCAAGAGACGGACCATGAAAAGTGCAAAATGACCCTAGAGTAATTTCTTAAGTTTTAGCACCTTGTAAGCATGACAAGTATCATAATTTGCCTGCATGAGGTCTCTAGACACAGTTGAAAAAAAGCTTCAGTATCATTAGGACTAATTTCACATTCATTATCATACATTACACCTCACATTAGGTCTGTATCTAAAAGACATTTTAATCACCTAAAAGTAATTTTTTCTGGCTCATTTTATAGCATTTCTTCCACTGCCAAAAGTTTTCTGAATGGTTCTTTCTAGTAAGCTATGAGAACTGTAATACCATCAAGTTCAAGGACCTTTGTTGCACATCAAAGTGCTACCAGTAGGACCTTTGGTTCCCAGTGCTGCAGCCTGGACAGGGACTGGCTGCAAAGAGAAGCGGGGGACTCAACAGAAAAGAATGACCTTCACAGCCAAGTTAAAACAGTACACTGCCACCTTAGGTCCTACCTCCAGTTTCTGCACAGGGGGGTGGCTGACCTTCACGTTGTTCAGAAAGGCAGGAAAAATACAGTGACCAACCGCAGGAGTTGGAACAGGGCTTAGGGAAACACGTTCATGATTAAAACACCTTGAAGCTTGATCGTGCTCTGTCATGTTCTATTCATTCCCATTAATATTGCTGCTCTTGGTGAAGGTTAAAATACTTTTGTGTTTTGTGGATAACAAGGCACAGCAGATTGAAAAGTCTTTAGTTTCGAGTGTGGGCAGACTGACATCATCATGCGTTAAAAGTACTAATTCATTGTGCAATTCCAGGACTACTCTGCTCACTTTGATAGGTGACTCTTAAGAAATCAGGGCTCTACACTCCTGTGAAACTTAAAGGCATGTTTCATATGAAATTTCAGAACACTCCTAACCTGCTGATTACAAAAGTGCTCTCAGATGCCTATCTATTCCGCTTAGGAATAAACATTTCCAGGGCAGTCACAAACATATGATGCTCAGAGTGCCACCCAGAGTACTAACCCCATGAGAGTAGTACAACTCTTTGTAAAGCATAATCCAGTTGCACTTCTAGAATTTCTGAAGAGACTTAGGGATGGTCTTAATGATGTCTTTCTTGTATTTGGAGAATAGAATAAAATGCATTACTTTTTTTTTAGTCTGGATATTGACCTCTAGAAAAACTTATCTGTGTGACACTTAGAGCACCGAGTGACATTCTCTAGTTTCCTGTTGGATTGCAGGCTCTCTGAGGAGCATGGCCAGTGTCCCAGTAAAAGTGGTGGTTCATGACCCAAGAGATACAAGTTTGATTCCTGTAAGCAAAATGCCTGGGCTGGTGGCTTTCAGCTATTCTTAAAAATCACAAACCAGAAAACCCTCCCAAAACAAAACCCAAACCCAACACTCAAAAAGAAAATCTCATAAAAACAGGCTCCAAGTGCAGGAATGCATGGAGCCACTAGGTCACTATGGGAGTAAAGACTGTCTCTTATAAAATGCCTAATGATTGTACTACTTTCAATTTATCCCTATACCTCTCACACGAGGGATAACAAGTACTGAAAAAGCCTTATGGGTGGGGATGCCTTTTAGCATAGGACAGGAACGTGCAGTGAAGGCAACGATACCAATGTGTTAATTCCTCATATCACTCAAGCACCTTGGTGAAGTACTGGGACACGATCAAGGAATTTTCTTACCTCAGCACAACATCATAGCTGCTACTTCTAAAAAAAATAAAATTGTACCATCCTGAAGTAAAACAAGTGTTATTTGCCGCCTTACAATAGGACGACTTACACCATCTCTATCTCCAGAAGCTAAGTCACAGCAGCTCCATTAACTCACGCATTTGGAAGAGAACACTGTTGCCTAAATATCATCACACAGGCCGTGCACTTGCCACCATCTTTCAACATTAAATGGTCCTGGAGAAACTTTCAATGGCAGAAACATGAGATATACGTATAGACTATCTTAGTGAGTCGGTGCAGGGTTCTCTAGCAGAAGTCTCGGGAGCACAGAACTTGTCCAATTTTAGGTAACTCATGAACCCCCTAGGATTTTATTCCCCAGTAAATTTCCCCAGCGACAAGCATTTTATGTCCTTCATTGCAAAAGTAGATGCCAAAAGTAGATGACTGCAGTGACCCTTCCTGACTTGAAAAATATCTTGTTGACCATGATTATATTATATTAAGAATCTTTCCCTGGTGCTTAGTTGCCTTCCACCCCCCCCTCTCCCCCGCCCCCTTTAACTAAATCACTGCTGTAGTCAAGAATCTCTCCTTGGGCCACTTGAATGTTCCTTATTCTTAGCAGAGTTTGCATTCTATATATCTGATTATTCCTATATGCTGTCTAACCATATGGAGCACCATCTTCATTTTATAAGGCAAATGTTTTTTACTATACAGTTATGAAATTCACAGTATTTAAGGAAAAAAATATGTAACTTTCTGTTAAATAAAGCAAATATATATAACTTTATGGCACTAAGTTGAAAGCATTAGCTGAGTCAATGTTTGGACTGTGCCACAGGGGTGTTAATGAGAACTTGCAAATTTTATGCATTTGAACTCATTAAAACAAACAACGCTGTGCAGTAGTAGTTTATTTGCAAGAATAGGGATTAACAGGAGCATGCGGAATAGCCAAATACAGATGCAATTTCTTCTGTAAATTCACGTGAATATCAGAACAAAAATACAAAGCTTTCTGCTGACTCTGGCTCATGCAAATATTTTTACCTCTGACCAGGGTATAAGATTTGAAAACACACTGGCAAAGAAACTAAGAGCTTGAACAGAGGAGATCCTGCACGTATCGGGGGGGGGAATCTAGAAGTAGGTAGTTTTAGAAAGAAAATCTAAGTTAATACTCTTGGAAGATGAAAAAGCAAAGTCACAGAAAGGCGAGCTCTGGTTAGAGCGCTTCAAAACCGGATGGAAATTTCATTGGATTATTTTCAAAGCTGAGGAACATTAGATATGGGAAATTAAAGATTATTAGTTAAATTAATTCAGGACTCCATGAAATGCTAGGCTAAATAACCTTGTACAGTACCCTGAACAAATGCTTTGTCCCTTACAGACAAGAGGTGGTTGATATATATAGCTAAGATTTGATTTACTAAAAAAAAATAAATATCAGAATTTCTGTTTGTTGGTACCACTACTTCTGCAGTACTTTCTCATCCTTTGAGGTGATGATCTTCTAGGGAGGTCCTGGTTTAAAGGAGGTGCTCCTTATTCAGCAACAGCTCTGGGAGATTTGAAAAGTGAGGTTTCAAAACACTCATTGAGGGAAGGGTGAGAAGGTAGATGTTCTGGGATTTTTTTTATTATTATTTTTTTAATCTCTCAGTTAAGAGGAGGTTTCTTCAGCATTAGCCACTCCAGGGACTTGAACAGAACTGATCCAGGAGAATCTGCAGTGATTTACAGTGATTTCCTTTCCTCCAGAAAAAAAATAATGTTTTGGGTCTCCTGAATTTCCATCTTTAGTTTCCCTAGCAATGTTTCCACAATTAAGAACTATTGACAGACATCTGGAATCAATGCAAAGTCTGTGGAAATCAATGGAAAAGCACGTGTTTATTTCCATGGGCTTTGGAGCAGGTCTGTGGAGAGCAGGGGCAGTTCCATGAATTGTGTCCCACTATGGCAGTTCCCAGTGAGGAAAGCAGGAGTCTGGGGGTGTCCCCATATCCAGTGCTAGAAGACTCTCTGAAAAAGTAGTATAAGGAATTGAAAGAGAAAATACCATTTAAAAGCAAGCACTGCATCCAGCTCTGGAGTCCTTAACACAGGAAGGACACGAACCTGCTGGAACAGGTCCAGCAGAGAGCCACGAAGATGCTCAGAGGGCTGGAGCACCTCTCCTGTGAAGACAGAGTGAAGAGGGTTGGGGTTGTTCAGCCTGGAGAAGAGAAGGCTCTGGGAAGACCTTATAGCCCCTTCCAGTACCTAAACAGAGCCTACAGGAGAGAGGGGGTAGAACTCCGTATCAGGGAGTGGAGCAATAGGATGAGGGATAATGGCTTTAAACTGAAAGAGGGGAGATTCAGGTTAGATACCAGAAAGAAATTCTTTAGTGTGAGGGTGATGAGGAACTGGAACAGGTTGCCCAGAGAAGTTGTGGATGCACCATCCCTGGAGGTGTTCAAGGCCAGGCTGGATGGGGCTTTGAGCAACCTGGTGTGGTGTGGGAGGTGTCCCTGCCCATGGCAGGGGGGTTGGAACTTGATGGTCTTTAAAGACCCTTCCAACCATTCTATGGGCAAAGCCACAGACCCCAGAAGCAGGACGTACTGGTTCCTCGGTCTTAGGTGCTGCATTGTTTTATGTTCAGAATTTGGAGCTCTTCCTACAAATTCTAAGAGGTCATAATCTGAAAAAATTAATAGTTCAGACTTCTTTTTCACCCCTGCCTTGAAACAGACTGCAAATAGCGTGGCACTAACAGACCCCGGTAGTAGCACATATTTCACATTCTGGGGACGGGCACCGGCCAAAGACATGAAGGAACTACCACCAGGCTGTGTGAGGAGTCCAACCCAGACCTCTCCAGTTCAATCAAGACCCCGACGCCTTCAACCCAAGACTCTCTTCCTGCTGTTTGAGTGGGTTAAACTGCTGCTATCAGCACGTTAGAATATTTTCAGTCACAGAAATGCAGACTTGCCATGGCCTGTTGGCTTCATCTCCTAGGTACAACCACCTAGCAGAGTGCTTCCCATCACGGGACAGCTAGGACATACCCACGCTTACAGTGTTTTTCTGTTGAATAGAGAGAGGTGGTTGCTTGAAAGCTTCGGCAATTAAAATAACGAGAAGACAACGCTAGTTAATAGCGCACAAAGCATCAGGGTCACAGTTTCATTAAGAGGAACTGCGCTGCCTGGAGCTGTGTTAAGTGAAGGCATCACAGCTCCCGTGTTTCTTTCTCTGAGAAGGATGAATGTCACCTGTGAGGCTCAGCCTCAGTTCTCCAGTCTGACAGTCGGATCTGGAAGCAACACTATTTAAGGTAGCCTTTAATAGTAGCAGGGTAGTACCAGGGCCCCTTTAAGTTTTAGGACATTGCTTAGATTTAACTATTCAGGCTGGATATTTCCATGCTGGGTGTCTTTTTCAGGCTGCCTTCTTTTTTTTCCCCTGGAAGATGCCTGCAGGAGTGATACAGTCATTTCTAAGAACAAGATTGGGGGAAAAAAAAAAAAGGCTTGTAGCTGTGTTAAAAAAAAATAACTCTTGCAGCCATTTTACATAGGTGTTCTGGTGTCATCTTTCCCCAGAGCAGGAACTTGAAATATGACAGAGGAGGGTTAGCATGTCAGCAAGTTGCTATGCTTGTGAAAGGATACTTGTGTTTGGTAGGGAGCCAACGCCTCTGGAACCCCCCGAGTTGTGTTTCATCTCCTGGAGCTGGGAGTTAAATTTTCCTCAAGTTTATCCTCATGGAAAACATTCCGGCTCTGGATACAGCACTATCTTTCTTTTCAAGGAGCCGTGTAAGGGAAAAAGCGGGCAAGCTGGCATTACTGCCTTTTCCTTTTTGCTGGCACAGAGACACAGTGAAGAAGTAGCGAGGCGCACGGGAGGCAAGTCTGAGAAATTAAAGGCAAACACCAATTTAGGGTTAAGATTTCCATT
>JAOTQQ010000001.1:67161546-67216323 GCA_026546715.1 Gallinago undulata | reverse complement strand
AGTCCTCAAATAGAAGAAGCTATACAAGTGCAAAGTGTGGATGATAAAGAGAAGTTGGAGGGGAGTTCGTGTACTCCAGTGATTCAGAGTCCTGTAAGTGCTTCTGCAGGATGGTTAGCTCTCAGAAGTCTGGCTAGAGTCAAACAAATGATCGTTTGTGACCAGATTAAGTTTTGCGGTCAAGATGGATAGGAGAGAATGAGAAATTAACGGGATTCAACATCAGCTTTACAATGAGACAGTGGAAAAAGTGGGATTCCCCAATTAGAAAGCCAAAGGTAGAGGGAAGATATGATCAAGATTTACGGATCAATGATACGGTGAGCAAAATGAACACAGAGCTCATTGAATACTACAGTATGAGGCCACTTGGTGAAATTAGTGTAAGACTGGCTTAGAACATACACAAGAAAGTATTTTTTTTTACAGAACAGGTACTGAAATCCTGAAACTAGCTGCTAGAGCTAGTTTTAAAACACAGGTAGCGTGAGCAAGTTCAAAAAGGATTTGCACGCGTTCATGCATAACAGATCTACAGATACATTTTGAAAGCAGAAGGCAGGGATGTGCCCTGTAACATCCTTAACACAAGGGGAGGGGACCACAGAAGACATCTGGGCTTGCATTCTCTCCCTGAAGAGTATCTCCTGTTGCCATTGTTAGAGACTAACTGCTTTGCCTAAGATGGACTGATGGTCTGACCCAGGAGGGCATTTCACGTGCTCCTGTGCCACAGGGAACAAATCACACAGTGCAGTAACTTTACATGCTGATTTTTTTTTTCCCTGTAAGACACCCTTCCTTATTAGCTCCAGACTTCCAGATACAATCAGATGAGGACTAACCACTTTCCTGAACATAAGCTACTATTGCCCTTCCCTCCCAAGTAAAGTTTTTTTTTAAAAAAAAAAAATCAAATTTTTAATTAACTGCTATTAAGTTTTTTTGTTTTGTGATGTGAGGTTTCAGAACGAACCTGCTCAACATTTCCAAACTTTTCTGCATGACCAGGGTGGCTGAACACACATCTCCTTAGGCTTTCAAACAGAGCTGAGGTTCTCGAGAGTGTCTGCTGCCATCAGTCAGGACTGTGGTAAAGGTAGCAAATGTCAGTAGAATTGCAGTAAAGTCATGAGAGATGGCAATGCTTTTGTGACTAAACAAGGCTGCAGCTGGCTGTCAGCCATCTAGATGATTTTATATGCATTCAGCTCCCACAAATCAAAAAGACTTCTGGAATTAATCTATTTCAAAGGTCTGCATCAAAGAAAAACAACCAGTAGAAGTGGCACTTGAAGTCCCAGCACAGGTATTAAAAAAAATGAATAATGGCAGTAAAAGTCTGTTTTTCTGGCAGAGCGCCCCTTTTACCACAGTCACAGCAGTACGGGGTGTTTTTTTCTTGAGGCTGAACAGATGAATTGTGTCTTAAAGTCTATCAGCTAGAAACTTCTGCAGCAGGTGTTGACCACACAAGCTGAAGCTGGTGAACCAGAGAGCAAAATCTGGCCAGGTACATTTCAGCTTGATGTGATCCTTATGCTGTTGGCTTATGTTTTATTCTACTTGTGCCTAACTTCTTTCTTTTGCAAGAGCACTTTATCCAGAAGGCACATTTCTGTACTTGCTGGGCCGTATGATAGGCAGCCACCCATGGGGCATCCTTTCCATTTGGCAGCAAGGATGGACGGCCCTCATAAAGTGATAACAAACATGCATGCTTATTCAGAAGTCTTAACAAAATTTCAAGCTACAAAGTCTTAACAAAATTTCAAAGTGTTTGGATATCTTTTTTTTTAAATTGGTTGGGATTTTTATGCAGGTTTTTTTTGTGTTGTTGTTGGTTTTTTTTTTTTTGGTCACCCAGACTTCTAGGAGTACTTTCTAAGGCATAGAAAACCTAATCTGACTGTAGCCAGAGGAAAATTTAGAACTCTCTCACTGTAAATAAATACTTCAATGATACTGCTGCACTTTAAAACTTCCTTATCAAAAGCCCTGTGGGATCAGACTGTTCTTCAGAAGAGCTCTACCAACCTGAACATGCAACCTTGATGTTGTAAGTCTCTCAGTTAAGAGAGCTATATGTCAAATCAGTAAAGCAAGAAGATGGGCAGCCTACTTGTGCTTAAGCACAGGTTGGCTTATTTTAAGGAGTTGAGTTGCAAGAGGAGTTCTTTGCCTACATTCCTGGGTGCCATAAGGTACGCAGGTAGCAAGAGGTTACCTGGACATCCAGTGGGTGCATTGATGCAGTTTCCAAGTTCTACAATGGTTTATGTAGAGCAATCCTAAAGTTTTTAATGTGAGAAGTCCCATATCTACTAACGAGAGCTGCAGACTAGGAAATAGGAGCCTGAAGACTATTGATAGTAGTTTGCTCCTTGTGTGGTCTTGGCAAGTCACTTAACTGTTTGCTACCTCAACTACTCCCAGCCCCTGAAGAACATGTACCTTTTTATCTCCTGCTTCCTCTTTCATTATGTTAAGAGCCAGCAAGCCCCAGCAGAGATCCATAGAACGACTAGAGTTGGAAGCTCAAAGCCCCATCCAACCTGGCCTTGAACACTTCCAGGGATGGGGCATCCACAGCTTTGGTTACAGGACTGCCTGCTGTTTGCCATAAGGCAAACCAAAAAGATGTGCGAGAATCAGCTGATGTTTGTATATTGTCGAGTGCCTTGTTTGCAGTGCACCATATGGATGCAAAGTTTTCGTCTGGCATATTCCTACAAGCAGATGCCTGATGGAGCAACTGCTCATCTGAAGTTTTTACTAGGAGGAACCTCCCATTTCATTTATGCCACAACCTCCTCCTCTTTCTCCTCCTTCTCTAACATATGGAAGTTAAATGTAGTTATGACTCAGGGGAATGTTTGTCCTTAAAATTAAGAGCTTTCCCTGAATGCACTTTCTCTGAGGAGTTCTCTTTTGTTGCCTTTCTTACAAACCATTTCTATAGTTTGCATGCTTCTATAGACTATATTTTATATGTCAGCAGAAAGTCATTTGCTTGTAGTAACATTATGGACCACTGATTTTTGGAGACAGGTTTGTCATCTCAGTTGGCTTCAAGCCCAAATGAAGGCTTAGATACCAGCCCAGCAAAATGCTTTGGTTCTACCACTTTGTATCTGTAAGGAAATTTGCTTTGCAAGTGTGACAGTGCTCAGTGAGGGTTACACAGATAACTAATCATGGGGCAGACATTAATTTTACACCATTCTTTATTAGCTGCTGTGTGGCAACGGCCATATATTTGCATGTTCTTACCCTGTGCAAGATGCAAGGTAGCCTTAACGGGAGGTGAACTTCCTTCTTTATTTAGGAAAGACTGTACACACAGCAGCTGGGGCAAAGAAAACAGGATGATGTAGTGCCTATCCAAATTGTTTTGTGGCCCTAATTTGTTTGGGTTCCCCATGTCTTACAAAGAAGTTGTCATTAAGGAATAGATGTCTTACTCTGAAAACTAGAGACTTGAATTCAAGGTTCCCATCTGTCACAGATTTCTTGTGCAACCTTAGGTCAGTCACTTCACCTCTAACAGGATTATTAGAATATGTCAGTATTTCAACAAACCCTGGGGAGGATAAATGCTTTCTGACCTTTCAGTACTTGAATATCATAGCAGTGGGAGGCTCCACACGCGAACATGTCAGCTTGGGTTAAAATTGTGTAAAAATGGTTTGGAGGAAATAAAAGATCTCAGCACATACCATATAGAACAGAGTGTATTTAGGGTTGCTGAGGAAATTCATTTACTGGTGGGAAAAATAAAAATAAAAAAATCAGATGAGACTTCTTTTACTGCTGTCTACCTCCTTGGCATCCAGATTAGTTTATCCTCAGTATACTTTAGCGTCAAACTAATTTTCCTGTATTAAAAAAAAAGAATCTTCCTGGAGCATTTGCCAAAGAGTCAGGCTTATCTTTAGATGCCTCCCCCCCCATTCTATTTGTCATGCACACAGGGCACCTTTGTTACCACTTCAATATTTTTTCCTCCATTTTTTTTGCTGATTGTTTTGTTCACCACTTCCAGATATCACACAAACTACCAGCAACTGAGAAGCATCATTCTAGAGGCTACTGCCATACCAAAGAAATGTTTGGAGGGAAGAACATAAGAGCTCCTGTTTCCCAGGGGAGACAAAGCCAACAATCAGAATAATTTTAGCTAAGGAGGTTGTTTCTTCACCTGTACCTTTACCATATTGTCCAAAGAGCTCTGGCGGTATCCTCAAAGTCAAGTTTCCTGTCTATTCACTGGGCACCTCATGGGCACCCAGCAGAGCATGTTGTCTGTGACAAATCTTGAAGACACGAGGATTCACACACATTCAACTCTGGGTATTCAACTCTAGAACAACTAGAGTCTGCTACTCAGGTGTCTTCACAATGTCTTATTAAACATACCCCAGTGCTCCTGCATTTCCTCCCACCTCACTGTTGAGGCATTTCTTCTGCCCCCTCCCCAGGCCCCAAATCTACTAGGCACACAAGCCCATGCATGACTAGGATGTGCTGGACCTTCACTGCAGGACATTGAAAGAACGATGCAGTCAAACACACAAGCACAAGTTACTGGCACTTATGCTACTATTTTTGTAGTCTGAGCTGGATATTGCATACCAGTGTCCCAATTTAAGCATGTTTGTGTTAAAGAGTAGATCAGCACCCATGGGTCCTGGTGCAAACAGTCTGGGTATTATACAGATTACTATAGTACAAGCTTTTGTCCTTGCTAAATCAGTAACTCACACTGTGGTTTAGCAAGACAAAATGCCAGTATTGGCAATAATGCCAAATGGTACTGCCTTGGAGCAGGTTGACATGTTTGGTACCTGACCCAGGAATACCCCAGGAACCTTCTGGAAGTGTACTGCTGTCAGAAGCCAACATGCTGCAGAAGAACTTTCTGCTCTTTATGTGGCGAGGGGCAGGCTCACATGCGTGCTTTAAAAAGACTGAAGGTTAGAAAATGTTTCTTAATGGAATGTAGGAGACTCAGCAAGTAGGTTTAAAGAAAATGTTTTTTTCCCCTCTTAGTCCATTTTAAACTCTCTCCCTGTGTTTTTCCCATTGGCACTGAAGCACTCATCTGAAATAGCTCTACCCTGTAGAAGCTTCTGTCCCAGAGAATGATGTGGTTAAGAGAACATCTTCATGCAGTATCCCAGTGGTACTTATCAGCCCTTAGATGTATACCTGATGCCTTTTTCCTATGCCAACAAGACAGGTTGAGACATTAAGCTTGCCTGTGAGCATCAGGATGCACTGAGAATTAAGAATGCCTCCTTTTCAAGAACCAAGGTTACAGACAGAAAACTAGTCAGAAGTCAGTACAAGGCAATGACTTAGGCAAAAAGCATCCCTACTTTTACTGGAAGTGTTAAGATTTACTAGTAAAAAATACGACATACACACCCTGCTCCACATAGTTATTTGCTCAGGACAGCTTAAGCCAGATGATATAATTAAGTCTGTTGTGCAGGAAAAAGGAGCTTCCCCCACTATTACTGCCTGCATACAGGGTGGCTTAGCAGCTATAGTTAGGTCAGGGAAGATGTGCAGAGTTTGTTATCCTAGTGGACAAAGATGAGCAAGCACAACCTTAGAAATACATTAAACGTAATTCATCTTCAGCACATTGCTATGACAGCCAGCTTCGAGATGAGCACGTCCTGAAAAGAACTGTGCTGATGTTCCCAGAAGACAAGGAAATTACTCTGGGATAGGAAGGGACAGTGTTAACTTGGAGCATAAAGACTCTTATAGAATAATTTTCTGTACAACCGTCATAATTTTAAACCTAGTATTTTATGATTTAGGACAAATACCTGGAAAGGAATTCAACTTTCTCAAAGTACAGCTCCAGGAGCTTGAGCTGTATATCTTCCATTTCCCACATCAGAGATCCAGAAATAAAACACAAGCTTACAATACTGCCTGGATGGTATCAAATGACTTGTCTACATGTGGAACTGTCAAAGTGAAGTTTTTTGTCCTGGTTTATAAGCCGCTATGATCATTTTCCCTGTTTGGAGGGGCTTCAACGCCCAACACAATTGTTCTTAGAGGTTCTGCATCAAGATTTGCAGGGGCGGTTCAAGATAATGAGACAAAGTTTTCTTTAGTTAGAGCTCAGGACTATGGAATGACACTTCATTATCACTTCAGATATTGTCACCAAGACTGTCAAGATTGGTACTGAAATGTGCAGAGACTGAACTCAGTCGAACCCAGGGAGAGACAGTCCTCTATCAGAAGCAAGGCAAAGTGACATCAGTCTTTCAGACCTTCTGACACCAATTCACATCATGTAAAATTCTTCAGGTTTTTCCTTCTCCAGCCTATGTCTGATTGAACCTATGCATACCAAGTGTCTTATTGAGACAGACTTTGTGGCTTTAGGGAATTTATGTGCTGCTAAACTCCATATTTTCTAGGCAGCACGTGGTGTTTACATACATGGGCTTTTGGGGGCTGCTGTATCAAAATATAGTATCAGCAGCTAAGAGATATTAACTAGATCACATAGTAGGATACACTGGCATGTAAGGGAAGTAGGATTATCAGATCATGAAGAAAAACCACACCGCTTTCAGATTTGTTGTGTATCCCATAGAAACAGCATAACATTTTTCTTGGAGAAGAGCCACTCACAAATGAGTCAAGCCAGAAGTCTAGAAGAACAACAGCAACAGAAAAAACCCCACTGACTAGTTCAAACATTAAACCTTAAATACAGAACATTTTCTACCTAGGAAGGTTTCTCAGTGCTTTCCATTGATTGCGGCCAGGCACCACCTCTGTTTTCATGACATGCAATGATTCACATCCCTTTAAAAAGCTGCTTTTCTTAAGATCTGCATGTTGCTTGGGTCTGACCAGTGAAGAGGGACAGTCTGTACCAAACAAGGGCTACATCTCTTCACCTGGGAGTCCCCTTGCATACTTTCCCTCACTGCCATCACACTCCTCAGCACTGAAGATTGTTCCCGTCTTCAGTTCTTTCCCCAGCTCCCCTATTATTGGAGTTATTGCTAACACAGCAATGGAAGTCACACCATGCTAGGCACAAGCAATGCAAAAACAGGTAGGAGGCAACTGTGTACCCACTCCTGCATATTTGACTTTCAGCTTTCCCTTTTCTCTGCCCAGGTTGGAAACCCCTGTTCTCCCACCCTCCTCTCTCGCTAAGACCTCATTGCTCTTCTTGCCGCTTCCCTGTGCTGTGTCTGGCCCACAGAGGAACGGATGGCCCAGCTCAGCCCCAGGGAGGGAGACAGCAAAGCATTGTCATGGTATGTTAGGGCTGCAACTGTAATCCCAAGTGAACCGTAGGCCAAAAGCCTAGTTCTTTGTATTGTGCATTTGGCCACATGATTATTTCTGGACAAGTCCTTTTTCAAAGCAAGGAACCCTCTATGGGAAACACCGTCACAAAGCACTCCGAGCCATAGATTGGATAGACTTCCCTGTGCTCCAAAGCACATAGGGAAGGCACTGGGAAACAACTGATAAATGAGGATATTTGGAGCCTTGGGTATGGATGAAATAAGTTAGGAGGAAAGCTAGACAAATAAGAGGAGATATCTGGTTTACATGGTGGGAGGGTTCTTTGAGGTGGGATTGCAAGAAGTCTCTAAAGGGCTGACCCCATGCTATTCAAACAGGTATTCACATTGGGCTTTTCAACCTTAGCATAGAAGGATGGGTACAAGAGCTTCCCATCAAGGCTCAGCTGGGGGGTCTGGCTGCCACCTTCAATACATAGCCTCACAGAGCACTTGATCTTCTGAGTTGCCCTTGTTCCATCATCAAACAAGAGGGGTCTCTCAATCTCACATTTCTGGCCTGAATATAGGTATAGTTTGTATATGGCGAAGTACTCCATGTATAGTCCTGTTACAAAAATGACACTTTTTTGTAAAAGCCATTTTTCAAGAGCAAATTTTCACTAAATTGAGTTGAAGTTGATTCCTTTGCTTAAGTTAGGATAACTCCAGAAGAAACACTTTTAGCCCAGGAGTTGATCACGAGTGTTAAAATTAACAAAGAGCATTTTGTTCTCTAGAAGCATTTCATATATTTCATTCTCAAGGACAAGCAAATCTTTTAATACTTATTGCAAGTTTAAAAGCCAAAACATTCAACCATTTTAAGACTGCTCACTGCAGCTCCACCAAAAAAAAAAAATCCCACTCCACCCTCTAAGAAATCAAAACCATTTCACTAATAGAAGACAAAACACAGCAACTGAAGCACCTGAACTTGCTTAGTCATGTTCTCAAGCAGAGACGGCTAATTAACAACAAAATTAATTATATGGTACTTTCATCACATCAGGATACATGCATACACAACTGTTCACAGAAATCGACATGGAGCCTCACCAGCCATAGTTCAGGATTTATTAAAATCACACTCCTACAAGATGTGGCATGCAAGTAATCTGGTGTTAGTATTTGAAAGGGATAAAAGTGAATTTAAGCTTTAGACTGGATTTTTCATCCATAAATCATCTCCCAAATCTTGTATACCACAGCTTTATGAAAAACATTATCAAGGAACTGCAGTTTCAGGCTTAGAAATACACAAGTGATCTAAAGTCTTCTTTTAAACCCATCAATAACAGCAATGCCTTAGTTCCTCAAGTGGGCAACCAGTGGGCATTCACAGCCCTGCCCACTCCCATTTCAAGCTCCTGCACCCGTGAAACAACAGCAGCAGATTTTGGAGCTCCACAAAAGATCTGGTATTTTCAGCATACCAGTTTCCAACTTTTCACAATTACAAAAGTTGACTGTAAAGTGATTTTCTTATTTAAATAAATCATGGTTCATGTTTGCCTCTGCTTAAAATCTTATGCAAGATGAAATGTTAAAACTGACGAGCTTGAAATGAAGTATCAGAACATTCCTTGACCTTGTCATCACCATTCACTTTTGACTTTTTTGTGCAATGAAAATATTAAAAAAAAAAAATCAACATATTCCCATGAAACTTGTTGATTTGCATGAATTGGCATTTTCCAACAGAAAAAAAAAAAACACGCTAGCTGGAAGTTTTTCAAGCAGCTTTCTACAGAAAGTTGCAGAGCAGAAAAATTGCCCCAGCCAGTCCAGTTTGCAATCCCCAAAGAATTCTCCTGTGCTCCCTTAACTGGGGCCAGAAGATAGAGCCTTCCTTGAATTCTCTCCTTGAGGATTATATACTGGAAAAGAGCTCTTACTGCTTTTTTGGTTACTCTACACTACCAAAACTGCATATATGTATTGCGTTAATGGAATTGATGTAAATGAGGGGAAGACATGAAAATGCCTATTGCATATCCAGGCATGAAATTGTTATTTGCTTTGGGACCAACACTATAAAATAATTTTTGTTGCTACAGAAAAAGGCACCACACATAGCAAGATTATATTTTTAAATCCATGTCAGATAAGTAAATAAATATATACATGTAGGGCTTTTACCTTTGCAGCAGGACTCCTTCCCAGCTTTCTGACCCTTCATTCCCATGGTGCTAGTTGTCATGTACATCCATTTCCACCCAAAGCAGAAATCCATCTTTTTAGGTGCAAAACAGGCTCCGGAAAAGTTCCACAACTCGGGTGTTCTACTGCCTTAAAAGAGCTCCAGTCTTCACCCTGCCTCAGCCAGGCAGCTGCTTCTACTTCAGGAGAACAACCAGACACTTCATTCTTTGTCCTCGCAAACCAAAAGCTTTGCCCCTTGTTGATGGAGCAAAGTGGCAGTGGAATTTATTTAGCTGTCCCAGAAGAAGTTAGAAAAGTAGAGGTGCCAGGTGAGGGCCACAGCTCCTCAATAACCTTGTAGAACACTAGGTTCTTTCATCATGCTTCCTATTTCATCTCCAGACGAGAATTAATTTAAACTCTTTTTTAGGAACACCACACTAATTTCTGAGCAGATATTCCACTTGCTGAAGAACATACTCTCCAAGCTTAAACTAATCTAAGCAGCCCAGGGCTTGCAATTTAAAGGGGATGCTGCAATTTGCTGATCTCCATCACCTGGTCCCCTCAGCAACAGGCTGCACTTTCCATCAGGGATTTGTCCCCAGCTGTTCCCAGCCATCCCTGGTGGACAGGTTGATGGACAATCAGCTGCCCTGGAGCTAGCTAGTTTAAGTGACAGAGCTTTCAGCATGGGCTCTGCAAGCTCCTTGGTAACTCTCTTTACTTGGCAGACTGCTCTGGAGTGAAGCTGATGGAGAGGGAAGACACCATGCTACAAGCATACATCCCACTTTGCAGTCTAAGCCCATTGAAACAGATAGGAAGTGAACATCAGCCTAGCTGATTATGGAACAATTTGGGAGATACTGTAAGCAGTAAAGATAGTTTTGACACGTGCAACAGTGGACTGTCTGGTTCCAGCTATTGAAACTGAGAAACATATACCTTACTGGTCAGCCGGAGCCTGGAGTGCATTCCTACATCCTGTGAAAAACAGCAGGCCAAGTAGTTACTATGGTGCTGAAATACAGTTTTAAAGCTGGGATGTAATTTCTCACTCTTGATGCAGAAGATTATTTAGCTAAACATAAATTTTCAAAATTACAAGTGATGATCTATGAGCAAAAGCTGCATTTTTATGATTTACAGCTACATTTGATACTGGCCTTGCTAATGACGTGATGTTTTTGTCTGGGTATCCTAGGAGTTATCCAGCAAAAACACAATCTTTCAGCTGCTTATAGCCAAAGGGGAGTTTTTCAGGGAGACTTTATCAAATGGTGCCCTTCAACAGAGAAAAAGAAATCCTTTTTGCTTGTGCAGAAACTCTATGCAAGTTATCTCAGAATATGGGCACTAGCAGCCTATTATGCAGTATTTCCAATGAGTGGGAGATTTGAGAAGTAGGTTATATACTGAAAACTTGCAAGTATTCTTCTGCTTCAATTTTTCATAGATCTTCATGGTTTCATCTGTCTATTTTTCATTTTTCCAGACAGTCCTAATTGGCTTGCAGCATTTAGGTTAGATCCTACTGCAACACATGTGAAAGCAGATCTGCTTAAGAGAGTCTATGCAGAGATGTCATACACCATATGGGCAATGGGTTAAAAAAAAAAAAAGAGAGAGAGAAAGAGAAAGGAAAGACAAAGAAAAAAGAGAGGGATAAAACTTAAACTGGTGGAACATTTCCAAGATGGAGATGAAGTAGTTTTCCCATCACTACTTTGCCTATGTTTTATTAAATGTGATATTCGGGCATAGGGTTGTACAAAGGGTCATCAAATGGCCTCTGTAATATTTATCTCCTATATCATTACACTAGGACTTGTGGTGAACTGAGGCCTTAAAATTCTCCGCCTTTAAAATTCTCTCACCTTTTGAAACACTGAGGAAGGAGATGACCTCAGAGAGACTACTTCTTTGAAACTAAAGAATCTTGTAACTAATCTTATTATAAAAACTATTCTCCCGTGTGAGAGATTTTGCTGTTAAAGGTATCTCGTTAAATATACGAAGTGTTTCGTATATCTTGGTCAGAAAGAAGCACCAAAAAAATCTATTTCAATTGTATTTATCAAAAGTTTCGGAACATCCTAAGATAGTTTGGAAGTCTTGCAAGAATATATTTTCTAATGGGATTTGTGGAGCTCTCTGCTTCTGCTTAAACTGGAATATGAAAGGGAAAAAAATGCACAAGCAGGGTTTGCTGAGCCTGAAATATGTTTGGCTTGAGATGGGAATATAGTTTTGCTTCATCTGTATTGTCATTTTAATGTACACATTTTATGAGTGGCACTTGTCCCTGCTATATCTCCGTTGCACAGAATACCAGTTAGGTATATCATGGGTACTTTTCCTTGTGTATTTTGCTACTATATTTTATTGGAAGGCATTTTGTGAGTGTTAGCGCATTTGACATAGCTTTACATGGTTCATGGATTGCTGAGGAAGAAATAAGCAATGTTTAGCAAAGCAGATAGTGCAGTCGGGTGTATATTCCTTTAAGAATAAATCACAGTGCACCACAATACATTTTCTCATTTTCTGCCACGGGTATTCAGAAGTGAACTAGGAAAAGAGCCTAGGAACTTGACACCTTTAGCCACTTAGAATAACTTAGAGATGTTTTTTACATAAATACAAGTTCTTAGTATAAAGAGGTTATTGCTTCTCCATTATCTATTGAATATCAATTTAAACAAACACTGTTGTCCTTTAAAGAGTGTTTCAGCAGGGCTGGGGACTGAAACCAGCAAGCTGGCTCATAAGTGTAAATCTGATTTAAAACTCTGGAAATGTCAAAACAAAATATATTATGCTTGAGAAGAGTTCAGATCTCTTTTGCTAATTGCCATCTGAAGTTGGAAAGTAAATAATGACTCAGACCAGCATGGAAGTTTTGATTCATAGAAACCTAAATTGAACATACAAATGCCATTTCAGCAGTTCCACACTTGTAATTGTGTAAAAACAAATCCATCTGGAGGTGCAGCAAGAATAGAAAATAATAGTAAAACTAAAGTTGATCAGAACAACACGGCTAGCAATTCTTTTCTTGTGCAAAGCAAGTAATATTAAGTCATCCTGTTAAAAGAGCAATCAAGAGTTTTTATCATTTCCCAGCTTTAAACAAACAAAAAAAAAAAGTGGGTTTTGGACAGTGATGGATTTGTCTCAGAAAATGTATACTAAAGAGATGAGAGGATTTTGGATGTTAAGAGTTCTTAGTGAAGGAATGAAATCACAGTTACATGCTCAAATTCCTTTACTGGCAGCAGGAGACTGTGTTGAAGAATGATATTTGGAAGTAAATAGCAAGTCGCAGAGAATCTATGCAAAGAATAGTCCTGAGCAAAAAGCATATTCCTGTGGGAACAAAGATACAGTAGAAGTCACTGATCCTAGCCAACTTATTGTATTTTGTGAGTAGGAAGAGAGCAGAGAAATGCATAATTTTAGATAGTGATTTGAATTCCATAGGTTGCTGAATGAATCTTTCCTAAGCAGAGATGTATTAATACTAGAGGTGGTGCTATATGACCAAACGGGTTGCTTAAGATGGTAATTTGTGGTTTTATATGGAGTCTGGAATTGTTATTGCTCAAAAAAAAAAAGTGAAGGAGAATGGCACACCATTAGAAAATCATATAACTTATCTAGCAGAATCATAGCGTAGAAGATTTTTCTGCAAGAGCATTGCAATATAATGTCTATTATTGAGGCAGTATCATAAATGTGCTTTGTGTTGACTCTTCTAATCTCAAATTAACTTACTGTGGTCCATTACTTTATCACTGTAATTCCATCTCTCAGAATTTGGAAGGTGTGACTGATTGCATAAGAAACACAAGTATAATTCAGAAAGGAAAAAAAACAGGAAGGGGGGGGGGTTACTTCTGGAAAAGTGTAAACTGTCAGAAGAAAAGATGTAGAATGAGAAAATACCATGTGAATCCAAATATCCCATTTTACTGTTGTCTGTGTGATCCTGGTTTCTTAAGGAAACTGCAGTTTTTTTCTGTCATGCTCTCTTGCAGTGTCTCATCATCTGTCTCAATTATTTGCTGACCAAACTCTATCCAAATTTGACAAATAGATAGTTAGCTGAAGCATATTATGTTCCAAAAAATGCATGTAAAACCTCAGTTGACTAAGTGGTTGCATTGTAAACTTCTCTCTTCAGACAGTTGAGCTTAATCTCGGGACTCACATCTGAAAAAAAATCCTGAACTCCATCAGTGTCCCTCCTTCCAGAGTCAATCTCTTCCACAGTTGTAGCAGTTCAGTTCTCAGCACACCAGACGGGATTCTGTTAGGTGCTATGCAAACACAGACCAAGAAAAACACAAGAACAACGATTATCATGAGAGGACTCACAAAGCAGAAGAGCGTCCAGAAAATAGTTTCTAGAGTAATATAAATATATCTAGGCATACAAACACCAAAAGAAAGCAATGGCCTGGAAAAAAGATAGCTCTGACAGCCTCCTGGGTTGGAAACCCGTGAGCCTTTTGTATTTTAGTCCCATGACATTAATTGGGTCCATGTGTGGTTAACCTTGTGTTAATCCCAGTTATTCCTTCTTCCACACAGCTCAGTCTGTTGACTGTAGGAGAAGTGGCACATTAAAGATGGCTTCATGGACCAGTTCTGTCCCATCCATGCTGGACACCCCAGTGTTTTGGCACACTCCTTCCTAGTGCTCCCACCTGGCTCTGTGCTCGCTCTCCATTTTCATTTGGGGTTTCTGATAATCACATATATTCTAGGTTTTTGATGTTATGTTACTGTGGATTCACATGGTGTAGCTATTCTCCTGGTTTTACACAGCATAGCTGCAGATGGACAGGCAGAGGGTTTCACTTTTCTCTAGCATAGTACCAAACAGCTCAAAACCAGCCAGGTTTTCTTTAACTGTCATGACCATCAGTGGGCATTAAAGACTACATCTGAAGAGACCTAGAAAGCTATAAATGGGAAGGCAGAAGGAAATACTTATGAATAAGAACGTTTTTTAGCCAAACGAACTTATCATCCACAAGAATTAGTAGGGCAAGAGGAGGTGTTGCTTGCTATTCCCACATTGATTCATTTTGGTAATACAAGAAGAAGTGACAAGGAACTGCACTTAAGAGTCCTCCTATAAAGGAGCCTTCCTCCTTTACAGGAGGACTCTAAGTGCAGTTCCTTGTCACTTCTTCCATTACCAAAATGAATCAAAATGTGAATTAGAAGACTTCATTTGAAATGAGTTTCAAGTGCTGAATTCAGCTGCAGCTCAACTGAATTCATGTGCCAAACCAGATGCCTCTGTTGCAGATAACTGTAGTGAATTATTCATAGTCCATGAACTGCAATGATAACGGACCTGGAGATGCAAAAGTCATTTTAGGCTTGTAAGTCAAATCCACCAGTACTGAGTAAGCAGGTGCAGCCCCACTGATTTGAGAGAAAGAACTTCTGCCAGGCCACCAGCAAAATTAGATCGTCGTTCAGCGTGCAGATGGCGGGAGGTTTTGGAAGAAACGGATGTGGTTGATTTGCTTTTCATAGCAGTTCTAATGTAGTGTGCTGCTACAGGCCATGTATTTACTACAACTTTTACTTTACTACAGCTGTTCATCTATCTGGAAGTGAATGCTTCCAGGCCACGGTAACAGATGATATACAGGCAGAGGGTTTCACTGATTCCCAAAATGCTATAAATGGTAACAGCCTAGGATGCTGAAGCTCTCTGTACCCTGCAATGAATGTCATTGCTCAATATCAAGCTCCCGAGAAAATATGATAGTCTTTTCTCAGGCTAAATGAAATACTTGGTCTCTAAATCCCTGTGGGGCACACCTGGCGCACAAGAGGGATGTGGAGCTCTGCTCTCAGCGTGGTTCTGCATTTGCTCCTAGCATCAGTGCTGCTCATGTCCCCAAGGGCCAACCGACTAGGCAGAAACTACTTTGAGTGGTTCATTCCCGCCAAAGTAGTCACTGTTTTTTAACATGCCCCCTCCCTCAAGGACGTTGAAGCTAGGGGAGAAGGGACAGGAGATCGTTTGCTGTTAGCACAGTTAGAGATGCCAGTATTTTGCCAGGAAAATGTTTCCCTTTTGGCACATTTGCCACCCAGAGAAAGTCCTTTTGCTTAGTCCTGAAATGCAGCCTTCTTAGGGGAAAAGTGTGGATTCTGTTTCACAGCACAAAGTAGCCTTACATGAAGTTTCTGGACAGAAAATGAAGGGCTTCTGTAGCCATCACAGCTTCCACAGGAGAGGCTGGCAGAATGGAGGTGCCTGAGTGTGCCAGAAATAACACGGCTTCTCTCTCCTGTGAGGGTGGCCATCTGTCCTGCTCTCCTCATGCTGCCTTGGAACTGCACTGTGATCTTTGGCAACCTCCGGCTTTCAGCCTTCTCATTTGCAAAATGGGGGCTTGTAATGTTTCCTCCACCTCCAAGGCCTGCTACAAAGCTCTAAGATGGAAGATCCTAGAGAAGTCTAAAAATACCATGGCTGTTAAAACTTGGAGGGGATTTGGATCGGAAAAGCCAGTGAGAAGCATCTAGGATATATCCAAGATCAAACAAGGCACATTCATTTCCCGTTAGACTTTGCCATCTGGGTGGCAATGAGTCAATAAGAGGAGACCTTCTATGTCACATGTGCTCTAGAAAGACACTGCATTACCATTTGTAATACAAGTAAGTGTTGGATAATAACTCCAAAAAGGAGTCCTTTGTACTTTGGTGCCTCTGGCAATGGTGTTAAGTGCATAAATATTGCAGTTCTGCATTGAAAGATGATCCTGCTTAAAAGAGAATTTAGATGGTTCAAAATTTGGTATTGTTCTGAAAAGAGACATATTTTAAAATTCTCTATAAAAAGAAAAAGCAATGGGACTAGGACTCTGGAGCAGACACCTTGGCTCTCTTCCCCACAGGCAGTGCAATGCCAAGAGCCCTAAGAAACCCAGCCTTTATGCTGGCTGATCCCAAAGCTTCCTGGGTTGTGAAGGAAAACTGTCAAAAGCAAACCATCTCTTCAGAATGTTTCGGTTTTGACAAATAAGCAAATGCTAGTGGAAAAAGAGAAAAAAAAAACCAACACCCAAACCAAATCCTGCTGGAATTTTTCTTAGCAGTGCTAGTAAACATTAAAGTGCAACGGCTCCAGCTAAACAAACAGGAAAGCATAGCCCGCTGTCTAACTGCGTGACCTGGCAGTGGCAAAATAAAGACTAGATTAAAGGTATGCTGGAGCACAGCAACCAAGAGAGTTCTGGATCTCTAAATAACATCATGTAATGAAACACAGAAAGATGGTGCCTCTTTATGAGCTCAACCCTGTTCTGCCATGCAGGGTAAGCAAGAATGATTTTGTGATGAAGCCGTCCGGAAGAGCATACTGAAACCTGCCCTTGGCCAAAATAAATAAATAAAGACTTCAGGACAAATATGCACCTGTTCCCTCTGTTTGATTGGCAAAAGCATCACTGGTATTCCAATGCCTCCCTAATTTACAAAATTAGCCCTTAGGATAATTATGGTTGTCGTCTTTGCAAAGGGCTTTGAGTTTTGCGCAGGTACCGCTCTATACATAAAGTACCAAATCATTATTATTTCAGCACGGTTGCTGGGATACCATTATATTGCGCATTATGGGAGTACTCATGTTAGTGATATTGCTAGGAGGGGGTGTGAGGAAAACCAGAAATATCTTCCCCACCCACCCTTCTTATTCAGTGTGATGGTAATTGCTGCTCCCGTTTTCTAAACTTTGTAAACATCCCAGCTGGCTGTGAAGAGGCCAGCTTCCCTGCATCAGCCGCACGCTCTCCCTCCCTGCTGGACCACAATCATGAGCCAGGGTCCCTCCGCCGTTCTGGAGCCCATCACTACAGCTCCTCACATGCTCAGTATTCAGCACATCCCAACTAACTTGCTGAATTAGGCCCCATTAATGAAGTTAAGCAATGATTTATCTCTCTCTGTGGCTAAAACACCTGTGTATGGCATCCCATCCCATTCCCTGGGCATTTTATAAACAAATCACCATGTAGGTCCACAGTGATTAAAAGCATTAAATTTGCTCTAGCTGCCTAATCTATGTTTCTCTGCTTTCAATTTTGTTCTTTGCTCTGGGATTCACGTTTGAAGAGCTATGACTCACCCTCCATGGGCTCCTGCTGCTCAAAATTAAAATAAAAAAGCTCCTCTCTCTACCCCCCAACCCTCCATTTCCTAATACGTTGCTTTCTGAAGCCATACAACACCTTATAAATGTTTCACCAGAAGGGAGCTGCCAGAGCATTCCCATCTGTCACATTAACACAGGCAGATTGAAAATATTTTTTAAAATGTAAGATATCGTGCAGAGGGAGGGAATGAATAAGGGACTGCATCTAGGACCAGGAGGAGCAACGTTAATGGGAGACTGTGAAATGCCACCACTTCGGGCTTGAGAACCTGAAACCACCTTGAAACATCCTTTAACACCTTGTGCTTATGAGAAGCCACTACCACTCTCTGCCTGCACTGTCGGTGTTTAGCACAACTGTGAGTTTGGCCCTTGCCCTCTTGCTCCACTCCCATCTAAATTGAGCTGCCTTTACTAGAAGCGAAAAACACAGTGCCTTATCATCACCAGAGTTTGAGGAGGAATGCTTGAAAATTATCTCTACCTACATTTTCCAAGAGGGAAAGGATTTTAAGATAACAATAATTAAGCATTATCTCCCATGTCTTACCAAGTGCTGGTAGTAGTTAACCAATTATACAGTCTTCCGTTTGAGCCAAACTCCTGCTCCACCAATGTCACCGAGTTTTGCCGTTGCATTGGGCATGGTTGTGATGGGATTTCAACCTTGGGCATGGCAACTCTCTACAAAGTAGATCTCACCAAGCGAGCACTGCATGGGATTGCTCAGGAAATAGAAGTGAAACAGCCAGCTGGTGTATATGCCTGCTCAGAGTAATTAGCCTTGCTGGTTAGCAAAGCCGGTTGTTTTGGGCTTTGTATAGCTGTACTGCTACACAAAAAGACCTAATGATGAGTTCTTATCCTTGAGACCTGGGGGGACCAAAGAGCTCAGGGCTAACTCCGTTTGAAGCAGATTTGTCTTGGAGGGTGCTAGTTAGCATGGTCTAAAACAAAGCCAAGGCAACCTAATGAGTGAATAGTGAGACTGACTGAGAGCTATTGCCTGGTATTTCTTTCTGCCCCTGTGTCATTCAGCGTTATATACTTGTGCCGTGTAGACTTACAAGTTCCCTCAGTCCTGTGGGCTTCTTCCACCGCGGGGCTGTCCTGAGCAGGAGCCCTGTCCTGCACCTTACTGGCTTGTGGAGTTACAGTGGATGAATATACATCACGGTGCATGAGATTCAAGCTGTAAACCAGAGTCAGTAAAAAGCTGTAATTAGTTCAGGAAAAAAACCTTTTTTTTTCTTTTTTTTTTTTTTTTTCCCCTAGGACCTTTTGCCTAGGATTTCCTAGGATTGCTTGCATCTGAAATGCAAGCACAGATAGTCAGTCCGTCTTTCTTTTTCTCAGCTCCCTTGAGTAGAAGGAGGGCAGGAAGTGTTATATTGCAGCTTTTCCAGGAACTTGCTTAATTCTGTGTCATTATTCCCTGGGTCGCGTAAAGCAGCTCTGTCATCACACAGGATGCTCTTCAGCTTGCGTTTTAGCCAGTGTCCACCTCGCACACCGCTGACATGCAGTTCTCACTGGACCTGAAGACAGATGCTATTTTAAGCCAACCATACTGCAGGCCAATTTGCAAGAACATCCGTGGACAAGAAATGGACGGCCTGAAAGCCTCAATCCTAATTTCATTTCCACCTGTTATGCAAATGCTCTGTTGCACTGGGGTCTCGTTCTACCTCTCACTTTGTCTTCTGCAAAGTCGCAATAGTCTTACAATAGCGATCCAGATTTTCAAAAGATCTCATCCTCCCACTCTGACAGCCAGACTTTACAAGGAAATCACCTCCCATTTAGGCACTGAAATGTAATATTCAGCCACTGAAAAAAAAAGTTTAGCACACTGGATCCTCAGCTTCTTACACAATCTGGGCAGCAGGCACTGCTGTGAGGGTTGGGAACTTTGAAAAACTTGCTCCTTATTTAAGAACCGAAATGAGAACACAGCTTTTCTGAAAAATCTGGCTCCAATTTAGGTGTGGAGCACTCAAAAATTTGAGTCTCAGCTCTCTGGAAAATCTGGCATCTAACGAAGGAGTGCTGTGAGGATAAATTAATTAATGTGAGATCACTGTATGTGATGACAGTACTGACAGTACTAGTAAAGATTGTAAAGAAGTGAGGAATAGCTTCATGTGTTGAAATTTCACAGAAAATACCTAGTAGAAAGAAATTATGACCTACTGTGGGTCTGCCACAACACAAGAATCACAGTAGGTTCTCCCCTAGCTTAATTCTGCCAAGATACTATAGTCATTATATCCATCCAGTACAATGGGTACCGTTGCCAGTGACAGATGTGATACAGATTGGCACACAACTTTAGAAGTCTTAAAATCACAGAATATTAAATATTCTGTGATATTCTAAAATATTAAAGTTTAGGCTTTTAATATAGTGGAGAAACACATAGTAAACCTTTAATACTGAATTCTTAACCAAGAAGCACAAAGAGTATTTGAAAGCTGTTGCTCCGTTGCTATTAGCTTCATCAGAATATTTGTCAGGTGGACTTAGATTTTCCAGATGACACTAATATCCCTGCAGGAAATGGGAAGGAGAGGAAGCAATGTCTTTGAAACGGCTGAGAGACTAGTTTTGTAAAAGACGCATGTAAATATGATAACTACGTGTTTTTCTTTTGAATGGTTACTCTATATTTAAAAGGAGGAGAGGCGCATCTAGGGGATGCCTGTTGCTTGCTCTGATGTTCTCTGTTTGAATGCCTGCTTAGTGAAAGGTGCCTGTAACCACCAACGGTCTTCACTGAGCCTCTGAAAGACACGCCTATAGCTCTGTTTTGGGAAAGGTTTTTGTAATGAGAAATAGGAAGGGTCTTTCTTCTAATGTGATTCTTTCATTTCCTGGTAGTTTCCCAAACACAGCTGAAGAATAACACTAGATCTGGCACATCCTCACTGTGTAGTGTTGTTCACATCCCCAGCAAAAGCTGAGAGTGCTGTAGCTGAGGGCTAGTAATATTTATTTCATAGCTTCATGTTCCAAGGACCATCTATCTCTTTGTTTTGTAGTGAGCTAAGCAGCCACAATCTAAAAAATACGTAATTCTGATGAGTTCAGCAGAGCTACTCTATTTCACATCAACAGAGTAAATAATCTTTACGCAGATACACCAGTTATTTGTACTTATATAGATATATGCACAGCATAGCAGTCCAAGGGCCGTGGAAACCAGTAGGTTGGCATTTTTGTCTTTTCTCGGCTATCTTGCCTCTTTTCTCAATACTTATTTTCCAAGCTAAAGCTTTCTCTTTTGCCCTTGTGATACTTAACTCTCGCGCCTGCTTCTGCTGATTTAAAAAAAAAAAAAGGAGAAAAAAAAAGAAGTACTGGGAAAATGAAGTGATTTCTGGAATGTGTCAGCAACAAGTAGAATCTCTTGGGATCTCCTTTGACATACAGGAACAATAAGTTCGAGAGAGGAAATTGGTTTCCCCAAGGCTGATGGTTTTCCTGGATTGGCTTACCCCACTCCCACAGTGTTGAAGCTATTGAACGCTCAATTAGTATTCCCCAAGGTGTCAAAACGAATTGAACCAACTCCAGAAATTCTTCAATGCAGTTCATGCATCATTTCTCAGGCTTTGAGAAAAGGACCTACTGTTACACCGAGTGTAGCAAAAAAAATTCTCCCCTTCTCAACCCTGTGCCACTTTGCTTTTTTTACTTGCTTCAAGGGCACCTGCAAAAATAAACAGGAATGGCAAGTTACTGCCTCCAGAATGTGTGGAGCACCTCAGCTAACTGGTTTATAAATAGCTAGGCAGATGGATATAATGACTATAGTATCTTAAAGTATTTTGGGTTGGTTTTGTTTTGCTTTGGGCAGTTGCTATATTATGCTGTGTGATTCTGACAAGGATAATAGACTGCCAAAGTGCAGATGGCAGGCTACGTTTTGAGCTACAGGCCAAAGTCATATTGCCAAGCCCAAGGACTCAAAAATCATGACCTAGATTTCACCCCAAATAATGGACTTTCTTCAGAAGCTTGTGGGACTGGGTTTGTAAATTAAAAAAAAAAATAATTCTATTTCATATTTATACTTTTGTGTGTTTGTAATGGGTTTGGCTACATTTTAATCTCATCTTTATAACCAAGAGTCATAAATTTCTTGCTTAGTAATAGAAACAGAGACCATAGTGTGACTCCAAAGCTCCAAGAAAAAAATGCTGATATTCACTAGAAATGATAAAATGGCTGGTTAGAAATTAGCTTTTCAGGCACAAGAAGTTTCCAAGGATGATCCATTCTGGTTCATCCAAGTTCAAATTCCAAGAAAGCTGCATTTCAGCTTGAATCACACACTAAGGTACTCAAGTATAATAGTCTCCCCAAGACTTATTTGCATTAACTTCATTAGATTTGCTTACTGTAATCATTCTTTTCCACTCTGTGTTAGTGGTGATGGCTCCATTTGTGTTGTCCGGGCTTATGTTTGTGGTCAGAAGAAGCAGAGAGAAATAAAAATAAGACATAGCGGAGCTGGGTGCTGGACAAGACTGAGTACATCACTCACCAAGGTGCTCAAAAGAATGAAAAAGCAGAAGTTATTTGCCTTTTAAACCTCAAATCACAGTTGGATTTTAATGCGAAGTAGGAAAGAAATTTCTAACAGCTTGCTATTTTATTCTGAAACAAGTGAGCTTTAGTACTTCGGTGTTTTGCAGTGAGATCAAGGACAATTTTTCAAGGATTGAGACACTTAGCCTTGAATAAGACACAAAGAACACCTCTTCCCAGTTCAGTCAGAAATTAGTTATAAGAAAACTGCATGCACAGGGAAGTGTCAGAGGGTTGGCCTGGAAAATGATTCAGGAAAAGAACTGAACAGAGAGAGAGGAGAGAGGCAGTGGCAGAGAGACAATGGGTCAATTTGCAAATATTCTTTGTTAGTCCCTGCCCTCTGACAGGCACACTCCAGTTTATTAACTGGTGATTTTGATGATGGGGTGGAGAATATATTTATCATCCTAAGCTGGGACGGACAAGGTCAGAGAGCAGAGTAAGAATTCAAAATTATCCTGGTGAGTTGGAGAAGTGGTGTAATTCAACCATTCTTTTAAGAAAAAGACCATTTCAGTTTAGAAAAAGGTTGTAGTACAACACAGAGAAGGGGAAAATGTGGCAGTTGGAGGTTGAAGAAATTAATGACAGGAACACAGCCTGGGGGATGTCTGGCTGGGCATTACTTAATCCAGCAAGGATTTGAGGCTTATAATGAATCAGAAGCTATGATCATGAGTCAGTCAACCTGAAGCAAATAGAGAAAATACTATACCGGTATAAATCAGAGTTTCATCTGTAAGAATGGTGAAATAATCACTCTACTTGGAGCTGCTTAAGACCAAGAGAGCAATGAGTAGCACTCTCCAGTATTTAAAATGTTGTTGTGAGTACGACAAAAGCAATGGCCTTAAATGTGCAGTAACAAGAGCTCAGTTTTAAGGACAAACATCTAAGAGCCAGGATGATGGACCCCTGGAACAGATTGCTGTGGGAAGGCTGAAGAATCACAGAAAGCTTTTACCCACAGGATAAACATCTGTCAAGAACAGATATAGTTGAACTTTCACGGGGCGGGTTTGGTGACCTCAGTGTCCTGATTTTCAATGATTTGTTGATAAAGTCTATATAAAAGAGGAAGAGCTCAATACAATAAACCAAAGAGAGTGCTTCCCTTTTGGTACTTGCTGATTCTGATGCTGGCAACAGCAGCTGTTCGGTGCATAAGGCAGCTTGGAGCAGAAGCAGTACAAGGGCGAGTGGAGAAGCGAGATGCAGCTGTTGACCCGGGCTGTACCATGCGTCAAAGCTTCAGAGCCACTTGGCATCACAGGATTCTCAGTAAAGAGGTGATGGTACCATCACTGCCCACCCCTTGCTGGCTTCCATCATGGATGATGGCTCAGCTTGGGCCATATAGGGCCACATAAACAAAAGCATTCAGAGCTCAACTCCTTTGGGCGTTACAGCACACACAAGGATGCAACTGTCTGTCCCGGAGAATTTATGAAAACCCCTTCATGCATCGCCTTCCATTTATTTATCCCTGACTGACACAAAGGCTGCTACAGGAAAGTACCTTGCCCACGTTTGGGCTTTTAGTGGAATTCTTTCTTGATATGACTGTGAGAAATCTAATGTCCTACCTGGCTCACTTCCTCCTGGAGCCTGCTGCAGAAGGTAAAATGGCTACCTTGAGCTTCAGTCCTTACCTACTGCAGACCTTATTCTAACTTGTCTCCTTATAAAGTGTGATGCATGGAAGAAATTACTTTAAAAATACATTTCAGCAAGCCAAGAGAAAGAGATAATGGGAATCAAAAATAGATTATTCTCAGGCACTGAGGGTGTACAGCTCCTGAAACTCTATTTTCATTTTAGCTTTCAGCTTTCTGTCTAAGAGTGTGAGAAAGTTCTGGGAGAGTGGGAGAATGAGTGCTTTGACATGAACACAAAGACTAGTTCAGTGGCAGAAAAAATATTACTGGGTTGGCCACTATGTCAAGAACTTTACTACCTTGACTTCAGCACATACATATCGTTTCCCAAAGTCACATTTTTCTTCTAGAATTTCCCCATCTCGTATTTCCATTTGGAAACTATGTAGTCAGTAAATAAAACATCAGATAGGCTGCTAAATGGAAATAGACCTCATATCAAAGAAGAGTAATGGGTGAAGAAAGTGGTGTCAAGTAGGGTAAGGTTGGGATTAAGGATGCCTAGAAACTTCTTCTATTTGAAATAACATTCAAAGCATTTTCTCAGCACCAAGCTAATAAACCCTGGTCAAACAGATTGCTAGTCCAGGCCAGGGACACATTTCAGTAGAAACCAAACTGGTCTCACATTCATGTAAGCAGTAAGGCTGTTTTCTGAAGGGCCAAGTGGCAGACCTGGGAACAGATGCTCAGTGAAGAACTGTTCTGTTGGATGGTGAGGTGAAACTCACCTGTGAAGACAGGCCAGAGAGAGTTTTCATTTATCCAAAGCTGGTAGCAGGATACCACAACCTGGACTCCTAACCAGTTAAACTGTGGGTATTCAAGTAATCACATCTCCAACGCATATCGTCTCCATGGCAGCTCCCTGCAGATAGCCTCCATTCAGCTCAGTTAAACAGCTCCTTTAGGAAAAAAGGTGGTCATGTAAACCAGAGCATCTGAAATTATCAAGTATGCAGCAGATTATTTGTAATCTCACAGCAATGAAATTAAGTTTCCACGAATAAATCCCTAACAAGCCCGTATTATTTTATTAAGGCATGACAACAATCTAACTAAATATTAATTAAGTGCAAATCCGGGGACTTTAATTGAAGGGGTTACCCAAAATGTTTAGCTGAATCATCATCAATTACTATCTCTGTTTTCTCCTAACAGCTGCACTGTCATCTGTGCAGAGTTTAAACAATATGCCATTAAGGGTACTTGAACACATGCTTACCTTCAAACCTCTCAGAAGATCCACCGATTCAACCTCAGTCTTGTGTGTCTGCTCAAAGCTGTTGCTGACTCGCAGCCACAGTCCTAAGTGGGCATCCAACACATCCAGTTGCCATCAACAACATGAGCTTCCATGTGTGCGTCAGAAGCAAAAAACAGCACCAGATTTTTCTCTCCAAGATGCATTTATCTTGGAGATACCTTGGTGACAGCTGGTGAGCCTGCGATGGTGCTACCCAGAGCATACATCCAGCACGAGAGCTTTTGCAGGCAGCTGCCATATGCAGCCACCGCTAACACATGCCAGTGAAGGGACATCCTTCTTCACAGCTTATTCCCTGCCCTGGAAACCCTGGCCTCCCTCCCCATGCCTGGTGTTTTGTTCTCACCCCAGGGAGGGGTTTCTCAGCCATCTTGGGTGGAAGAAGTGTTCTGGAGAGGCAGCAAGGGTGGCAGGCTGAGTCAGAGCTCGAGGCTGCGAGAGATTGCTAGGGAGGACGGCAGCTAAACTCATCTCGAGGGGGAGGGTTGGAGTGGGATTTCGGCTTGTGCATGGATTGCTGTCGGTTTTTGTGGCAGTCTACAAGTTGCTAAGGGTCCCTGTGGGCTGTTTTGGCAGCTACGAGCCCACAGTACGTGGGGGTGCCTTGCCCGTGCCCTTTTCCTTCTACGTCATAGACCCGTTTGATGGGGAACTTTTCTGGTGCTGTTTAGGTTGAACTCAGGCCTGAGCAGGCTAGACTCTAGCTAGCCCAAGAGGGGAAAGAACTTGAAATGCAGGTACAAAGAGGTTCCAGCCTGTTTCTAATGTCTCCCTGGAACTGCTCTTTACAAGCCACCAAGAAGCAGCCAGACAGTGGAGACTCACATTTTCCACACGCTGTGGAGCTACAAGAATTTAACCTTCTGGTGAAAAGTTTTGTGTCCCGTTGACAGTGCCTCAGCTTTTTGTATGCTGATGACAAAAGGACTACCTGGTGTGGAGGAATCGCATTCTCAACTCACACAAAATTTTAAACCTGAAATCTTAATTTTGTTTTATTTTTCCCTTTAGGAGTTCTTGATTGTTTCAGGACTTTTGGGGTAATTTATGCCCTGTTATTTCACTTTATTACGCAAGATGCCAAGATTTATGTTAATAGAGGAAAATCCATTTAAAATGTCTCCTAATATATTTCCCTTGAAATACATGAAGATTACAGCTGCTGCAATAAACTCATAATCTCTGAATGCTAGAATGGAAATGTTTGACGTTAACAGGCTGCTTTTAGAAATGAAATATCTGTGGCAAGGACATTGAAAATTTACAACTGACATCTAATTGTGAGTGAATTTGAACTTTGCGTGCTATTTGAGATTTGGGGGAGGAGGGGAAGTTAACTTTTTACACATACCTCAACACTTCTTGATGTCAACCAGAAACAGAGGCAGCAGAATTCCACAGGAGGGTCTGCTCCCATGGCAATTTGAAGCTGACAGGAACCAAGGAGCATATGAAATCCTGTGAGAAAGTCTGATCTCCCCTATTTTCCAGTCTCAACAATTTCCATGGAAATTGAATGCTAGGGAATGCATACAGAGATTTAGATCTCAACTGCAGCACAAACTTTTAAAATCTGGAATGGTGTGGAACAACTTTGGGAATAATCGAGTCTAAAATAGCACAGAGTTCCTGACATGCCCTCATTAAATAAGTGACTGGGAGACCTTGAAAATGGATAATCATCCTGCAGCTCTTCCTGTACTTTCAGAGTATGAAGGCATGTTACTGTGAAGCAGCAAATAGAGATGAAAAGAAGTGATCTCTGACCAGATTCCATACTCTGCCACAGCAGTTTCATTCCACTAAGATTTTACTAGTTTATCTCACCATAAATCTGATGAGAAAAGATTAAGCTTGCGTTTAGAATAAATGGGCAAGTTTGAAATTAAAGTATTATGCTAGGCCTGTAGTTCATACTACCCATTAGCAATTTTTGGTGCTTAAATAAGATGAAGACCATTTTTGTATACAAGAAATTCCCACTGAATTCTGCTGGTATTGACAGGGTAGTGACTAATTGCTCAACATAAAATATGATTGCCAGTTCTGAATTCCTTTTTCTAAGAATCTAGATCCTTTTGATATACATAGGGTTATTTACATGCTCCTTTGCAAAACGAATGTATGAGTATGGGTCTAAGCATGACAAAGACCTCAGGCCTCCACATATGAGTTGGTGAAACCTTGTCATAACAGTCATTCACCTGCTGGGAAGGGTGTTGTTTACATATTAGACATTAATTGAAAAAAGTATTGCAAAATAAAATGGTACCTTTTCCTTATCCTGGAATATCCCACCAAAAGGAAATAACAATCAAAGTGGTTGTGCAACCTGAAGGAAGACAACTATTTTCCTTCTTCTCAAACAATCGCACACAGGTATGACGCTGCCTGTGTCATCAGAAACAAAGAAAAACAACCCTAAACCTAATCTGCTTTAATAAGATGAGTAATTTGCTATTTTTTGTAAAGGAGTTAATTTAGTGTTTAGTTTTTTGAAGACATTCCATCCCTGCTACACATATATCAAAATTTAAGCACGCCACAGACCAAAGCAGTTAAAAGAAAATCATACTTTTGCATAGCCTCTTCACTTTGTCATATATTTAGAATAATGACAATGGGCCAACTTCTGTTTGAGTCAAGGTCAAAGTCATTTCAAAGAAATCAATAAAATTCATCTGCAGTTATCTATGTAACTGAAAGCAGAATTTGATCCATTTAAGTGTTAAATGAACACTCTTAAAATAGGAAGTAACAGATTCTAGGCACACATATCATCAGTTCAAATTAGATTTTACCTCTTGAAGCATCCCAGCACAATGAAGAAATAGGTGTGGAGAGTAATTGCTGTCAGTGAGGTAAACAGGATCTCTTCTACTGCTTATATTATCTTTCCTGTATGTTTTCTACTGTTCATCAGTAATGAAGGTTTTACGTTTTTAATGCAAATTCCTTTTTCTGTTTGCTTCGGGCATTTTGTGTGTCTTGTTCTATAAAATTTAGAATAATTCTTTCTATTAAATCTCCCTTTCTAGTCATTATGTGGTGTTACCATTATTTTGCTTATGTCATAAAAGACCTGGGACTGCTTCTTTGCCATATAAAAATACGATAGAAACCACAGTCCCATCCCTAAAAAGCTTAGAAGGAAAATACTAATATGCTTGGATTCATCCTATTTCAGGAAACTAAATTTAGCCTTTAGTATCTATTAGAGAGAAATCATGACATTATAGGAAAAAAATACTTATTTGAGACAAAAAAAAATACTCAATAGAATCTTAGTTGGGGGCTTTATCTGACTTGGTAGGATTTCTGAAAATGTCATCTTTTGCACTTTGAAGGGATAAACTGAAAGACATTTTGCTATTCCAGTAATGCTGGGAATTATAATTCTCTGCTCACGAGCCTAAAAAAGCCCACAGAGTAAAGCATCTATTAGCACAATTTAGCCAGTACAGCTTGAAAGCACAGATCACAATGTTAATCAGCTCAACTAAGCTGCTATGTTATTAACAGTCACCAAAGACCTTTGTAATAATAGTAATACTAAACAATGAAGATGCAAATTACACAATACTTGGATGAGTTTTACAGTTATACTTTCTTCTTAGGGGCTGTATTTTTTTTTTCCTTAAAGAAACATGGGATCTGTATATTGAAGTGTTTCATTTGGAAGATCACTAGATTAAGTGGGATAGAGCCAAAATTAAAAAAGCCTATGTTCATACTTGTTCATGTCCTAGTCTTGACAGTGGGAGTAGAGAGCTAGTTCTCTTAGATGAAGCACAGCATGCTGAAAAACTCAAGTTTTACTGTATAATTTTCTTTCATTATATGAACTTGGCTATACAGAGGAATATTTCATGAAAATTATGGTTAATCAAAAGCCAATTTATAGGTGAAGAATGGTATCAATGACAAATTTATGACCAGCTGTAGTCCATAACCATAAGGAATTCTTAGGTGGGAAGTAAAGACCTTTCTTTTACCAAACATATTCATGACTGTAGCATCAAATGTGTTAAACCCATTTTTTCTCAGGTGGAGATTTACAGAATCAGATCCAAAACTTAATTGCACAGCGTCCACCTTCTCCATTCAATGAGGCAGGTCTCCAATATGCAGAAACTTCATTTATTATCAAGGTTCTGCCTTCTACCTCCTATCCAGCACATTGAATGTACCAGAGATCTTGAATAAAGAGTACATCATCATGTACCTAAAGGTTGTATAACACATGCAAAATAATTAAATTAAGATATTGCGGACAACCTGAATGCTAAATACTTGAAGCTTGATTTTTTATGAACTTAGCATACTATTAACAAAAACTTATATTTAGGTGTCTATGACAGCTAGTATTAAAAAATGGATATCCCATTAATTTTATGCATATAACATACTTTAAAATTTAGATTATATTTAATGTAAATAAAGCTGTTATATGTAAATGGTGGAGTGGAAATACAGGCACATAGAAATGGAAGAGAGTAGTTGGTCATTGAGTCTAATCCTTCATGTCACGAGTTCCTAGAGGGTATTTGCCTTCTACATGAATAGCGTATTAAAAAAAAAATTGCTTCATTCATAAATTGTTTTCTATTTTATAGATTAACAAATAATACAGTATTTGAAGAAGATATTATGCTGAAGAAATCAATAGCAGATTGCTTTGATTGAGTGACTATAAAAGAAATTAGGAACATGAAAAATATCAGGAAGTACCAAAGACACTTTTTCAGTCAAAGATTAATCCCTGGTTTAAGTTATAAAAGAGGAAGAAGAATGCCTCAACTCTTCCCGTGTGTTTGTCATAGTGCTTTTAAGGTGCAATAGTGTTATTAACCAAACCTAAGGAGTATTGTAATACCTTGGATACCTGTGTGTTGTCTGATGAACACTGAATCATGCTGTCTTTGCAGATAAATATTCTCTCTCAGTTTATTGAATATGCAGCAATGTGCTTGTGGATTTTAAGGGGTGCTTTGCTTGGAAAGGAACTGAGGAAAGCATGTGAGGACACGGCCATCATGCATATGTCAGGTGTTCACAAAGGGAAGTTAACATAACGCATTTATCTGCACAAGTTTGACAAGCAGATCATCTAAGTGTGCTGTGACATTCATCCGTAACTGAAGGACTACAATGGCCACTTTAACCTCAATTTACTCTAATTGATTAGCTCTTCTACCTATAATTCAAGAAAACGGCTCTGCTTTCAGAAATGACAACTGAAAACCAGGCGAATGATACCCATGCACCTGATTTTTAGATTGTCTGAGCCGCTTTTCTGATGACCTGTGAGGCAAAGTCATGAACCTGCTATTTCACGGTGGTGCTGGATGATGTGTACCGCAATTACTGCTGTCAGAGGAACCAGTTCATAGACTGCCACTTTGTCATGTAGCTTTTGCAGCTGCACAGTAAATAGATCTAAAAGCACGCTTCTGGAGATTAATTGTCCACCATGATAATTATTCAGACGTCACATTATGTACGCAGTCCTTTGTGCACCTAAGTATCTGCTTCATGCACATACTATCAGCTCTGCACATACATATTCTCACACAGTACCCACAGCCCAAACTCGGGTAGACTGATTTAGTTATAGCTGCAAAACAACACTCTGTATCCAAAAATGCGGTAGTTTGGGGGAAGTAATTCACAATTGTACCTTCTCCTCTGCACACACACACACACCCACCCATAACAATTGCCATTCCTTACCTTGATATATTAAACTTCTAGATTCCAGTTTCCAGTTCAGTACACTAAATCCTACTAGAAAGTATAGGTTTAAAAAGGAAAACGTGTAAAAATGAGGTATTGCTGGCTGTTAACGACAAACTGCACCAACCCAAAGTTGCTTAGGTAATGCGATAACAATGCTCCCACTCCTTTACCAAGCTAATAGTACATAATGGGATATATCTGTTTCGTTTCGTGCAGGTAATGATGTAAACACATGCATGTGGTTCAGTCAGACAGTTAGGAAAATGCAGCGCTTTGCCCCAGCGATTGCTGGCATTTTGCTGCCGTGTACTTTTATTTGTGGCATTAAGCGCTTCAGGACATGACCGTGGCCCTTTGCAGAGCCCGTCAGTTAGGAGTGAGAGGAGGGCACGGCAGTGCCGCGGTCACAGGATGGAGCTGGAGGAGAGTCTGAATGCCTTTAGGGGCTGGAGAGCTCAGGTGTGGGTCACAGCACCCTCCCGCCCCCGGAAACGGCGGCTGGGGGGCCAAGTGGAAATAAAGAGCGCAGCTGAGACGTTTTGTGCCATTCACAATGAAACACTGCATTTCTCTTCTTCAAGTTAGTAAAGCCTTACGTTTACACTTTTTTTACGGAATGACACCAAATCGGTAACGGCAAAGCTGTTTCCAAAGAAAATCACACTGAGTTTTCTGAAGCAATTTTCTCCTTTCTTTTGGACAAGACTGCTTGCTGGCTTGACAAATGGTTTTTGGTCTCCCTAAAGCCACATTGTCCTTTTATTATTATTTTGTTTACAAACCTCCTTTCTTTGCTTTCTCCTCTCCTGTCTCTGGACTGATCCTGTCGCATGCTGCTTCCGTCCCCTCCATCCCCATCCAGCCGTGGGAAGCTGCTAAGCTCCACTTACTCCCCAAACTGCTGAAAACAAAAACTAGCTGAGTTGTTACCAGAGGTGAGGTGAGGCTTCCTACCCTCCCCCTCCAACTTCTATGTAGGAATATTGATCTCCCCTTTGATTAAGGGAGGTTTTTTCCCAATACCTGCTGGGTTCCCAGGACGGCAGGCAGCCAGAGAGCAGTGGTGCAGCCCGTACTAACTCTGCCAGAGGCTGCTTCCCTTCAGCGGAGCTGCCAAGAGCTTGTCCTGGGTTGAGAGACACAGGACTAACTTTTCTCCTAATGCTGGGGAAAGCTGCACTTTTAGAAGATTCCAGTGTCTGAATTTGTGGAGATAATTTATAGCCAGCCAGGCTTTGTGGGATTCAAGGTTTTAGTGTTTTTGAGCCTTGTCAGGTGCAGGGACAAGGAGGAGCAAGGCCTGGGCATTTGACCCAGGCTGGCCAACAGGATTATTTCATACCATGAACATCACATTCAATGTAAATTAGAAAAGTTTGCTGTGTAGTTCTCTCTCCCTTGATGGTGGCGGGTCCAGACAACTCCTTGCCCTGGTGCCAGAGCCCTGAGGCCTCCCCTTCCTCCTGAAGCCATTGCGCTGGCAGTGTCCGCCATTTGCTGTCCCTGCTGGGAGTGCACAGCTCCCGGCTGAGAGAATGCGCTGAGTATAATTCCTGTATATCTTATATCAGTATCGGGATTAGTATTGCTTCTTTAGTATTATTGTTAATTATCTAGTCTTAGTCTATGAAATCTATTTGTATTTCAACCCTTGTGTTTCTTTGTGTTCCCTGATTCCCCCTTCCGGGTGGGGAGGGGTCACCAGGTGATAGAATAATTGTCTAAATGACAATAGATTGTTATGGGTTTTCTCAAGCCTTAACAGGGCTCAACATTCGAGCACCAAAGGCAGCAGCTAACCAGCTTGCCTTCACATTTGCAGCATTCTGGAGACATCCCAGTCTATTGCTGTGTCCTGACCGATGAGAAAAATACACTGATGCAATGGTTTTCAAACATTTGCCACTGTTTGAACGCAAAATTTCTGTTTGATTCAGATCTCAAAATCAGATTTTTTTTTTCATTCATCGGCACACATTGCTGCACTGGCTTTTACACAAGACATGAGATGTTGATCTGAATTCCTTCACAGAAGCCATTAGCAATTCAGGAGATTTAGGAGGCTGCTGATAAGAGAAGACACAACAGCTCTGTAAATTGTCTCATTACACATCGATAAGGGTTGAAGTGGGAGCTTTCATCTATATTTTATCTCTTCCCAAATATATAGAGTAGGTGAACGTGCCCATTTTTCTGAATAATAAAACTATTGCATTAAACCTTGCAGAAGTTAGTAGGTTAATTCACCATCCTTCACTGAAGAGGTAGTTGAGTATATTTTAAAAAAAAAAAACCCTACACTTTTTTTACATCAAAGCTGTTGAGGCTACTGATGACATTTGCATATTGGGATTTTAAATAAATTTGCAATACACCTGAAGCTGTTGTCAGAAGGACTGGGGTTTTTGTATATGCTGTATCGGCAAACCTAAGTAACCACCTGAAGTTGATTAAGGTATAAATGTTAAAGGTATAAATGTAAGTTTAGAGAGTAGTTAATCATAAATATTTTCTATGTGAGTTTTGAATTGCTCCATCCTGTTTAACAGATCCTTTCTAAGTCATGCTGGAGCCTCTCTTGAGAGGCAGTCCCTTTGACAGAACTGCTCTTGACTCCTTTTGAACGGAAGCAGCATCATGACAAAATATTCTTAAAACAAATTAGAACAGAAAACGATTGGCACATTTACATGGTGGGATCTCCACATTTACAGTTTTGCTGAACCTGTCTGAAGCCATTTGAAGGCACACACCTGTGTAAGGAGCAGAGCTGGAGAACACCACCAGAATCATGCTACTGTCATGGGGTGGACTGCACGGAGCAGCTATGGCTGTAGCCTAGCACCAACCCCAGCTTGGAGCAGCGGCCAGAGGAGAAGAAGGAAAAGAAAGGAAGAAGAAAACACAGGCAGGGACCACACAGTACAGCCAGGGTGCTCACATCAGAATTCCCACTGTGTTCCCAGGGTTCCTACTCAGAGTTGAATCCTCTGCAGTGAGCTTGTTGTCACTTACTTAGTGAGAAAAACAGTATTTGGATCAGAAATATTCTCAAAAGGAGGCTAAAACATTAAAATTAAGCATAGCCTTTTTCAAGGGAATTACAATCAGTGGACTGTCCCTGTGATCGAAGTTTGTAGTCTGCTAAGGTTTTGAGGGTGGGGAGGTGGTGATGTTTCGGGGTTTAAGTTGTGGAGGGTTTAGTATTTGCCAACAGGCTTTTCTAAGTAAGTTTGTTAGCTTGATGGCAGAGGCTAACATTTGCAGCTTGTAATAGCTGAAATGTTCCAGTATGCTCAAGTGATTTAAGTGCTTTGGGGATTTCTACACTAATTCCTTGAGAGCAAAACTTTAAATGTCACTTAGAAGAAATTACAGCAAATACGCATATGAATAACAACATTTACAGCTAGAGGATAACTAAACATTGCTACAGATGGATATAAACCAGAACAATTGGATCCAAACATAAGCAGCCTTTCAGACAGACTGAGATCTGGTTACAATCTTTTAGCTGAAGCATCTCTCTAAATATCTCTGAAAGGAATGTATAACAACTTGCACTGTAATATCTGAGTCACCTTTCAGCCAAGGGAATAGAGATGGTGAAGACAGCACTGAAAATTTGGATATTAGGGGCCCCTTAGGAGCTGTAAAATAAATAGCCAGTGTTGGGATGAGTAAGGGAAAAAGCCAGTAAAAATCTCTGAAATGTCATGTGTTTGGTTCTGAAGCTACAAAGCTATTGAGTTGTGGACAAATAAAATGAAGTATTTACCTAATGTAAATGGAAAAAAGAAAGGGAGCCAACCAGATGAAAATACACACTCTTATTTGTAAACATAAGGTCAGATTCGAACTGCAAAGAAATCTGTTCAGGGTACATCCACACTATCCAGTAACATATATGCAGGGTTTGCTCCCAGATCTGGTCCTTTAGTCATTTGCACGGGATGGAGTAAAACACCTATATTCCTCTATGCCCCTTCAAGTATGATCCTGGGAGTAGTTTGCTCTGTGGACTGTTCCTATAGCAGTAGGGATGAAGAGCAAGGCATCTTCTCCAGCACCTCCGCACCAGCATTGCACTCTCAAAGACCCCGAAAGCATTCTAGCATTCTCCTTTTGCTCTGCCGTGGCATGCCATAGTCACCCACGTTCTTGGGCTATAGAAATACCACTCTTTCAAGCTGTCATATAGCCTACATGAGATCTTAGGCACCCCTAAGTAAAAGACTGCAAGAAAGAAAACAACTGTCCCTTAGAACCACAAGATCTATAGGGGATCAGGGCCAAGTGCTGGGCAGTGTGAAGGCAGCTGGGTGATTCTAAGTGGGGTTAAGCCTGTATGGTAGGAGTGTGACCCACTTAAAAACACCAGTCTGGGCGGTTCCCTGGGCAGATGCTGTTAGCAGGGTACATGGTACCCTCTCTCTCAGAGACAGCACCCAAACTGGGTTATGTAAAACTACTGTTAGAAATGAGCAACTCTTTTTATAGACTAATTGATATCGTGGACTGAGAAGTCCAGAAAGCATCAGTTGGAGTGCTCAAACAAAGGAGGTTACAACAGAATTTTGTTGAGACAATTATTTCTATCTATAAACATCAAGAAGTTTGTGGACTTATTTTCTACATACTAAAAGCCTTGTTGCGCAGATTGGAAAAAGCTTATGATTACAGATACTAAAGAAGAGGTGTCGCGCAGGCTTTTGGACTTGGACAGTCAGAGCTGTCTAGATTAGAGATTAGGTAATTACATTTAGCTATTTAAATAAAACTATTTCTCATCATGCATAAATATATGCTGATCAGTAATTAAACTAGCTGTAGCATGATTCTCTGCAGTTTTTCTTTAAACAGGCTTAACTGTATTTTGCTGCCCGTTCATTTTGGTCTCTCTTCGCAGTACTGTGCCAAATATAATAAAATGAACTTTTTGGGACACCAAGTGTGAATATATTCGCATCCAGTGATAAAGAATTGATTTGGTGGTTACAACTCACTAGGTGTCATTTCAGAAGCCATCTGTCTCCATCACTGGTACAGAGATTGGAGAGAAAAGCTGCACCTTGTGGCTGTGCACAGATCAAAGACCACACAGGGGTCTCAAAGATAAGACAATTAATCTGTAATGACAATGTTTATTAACAGCAGTAAAATGTGCAATGATCTCGCATCAGGGGAAGAAAAGACTCTTAACTGCAATTTTATCCTAATTTGGCTGAGTGTGAGAGAATAAATCAATGGGATTTTAGAACAGGCTGATATGCTTTATGTGAGTCCTAGTATGAAAAGAATTGAGAATAACATTTCCAAAAGCAGTAGTTTATCCTGTTAAAATTAGGAAGATTCCAAGACATCTTAGAGGGTACTATTAATGGACCATGTTTAAAAAAATAATTGGGACTTAGGAGAAGTCTCAGAAAATACATGAGTGTTCATATTTTTAATTCTTTGGTGGCTTGTTTTTATTTTATGGTGGTTAGTATTGGAAAATGAAAATATTTTACTTCATACTGGAAAATGAATATGCTCCTATTAGGTAAAAGTTTGGACTAATCTGCAAAGTAATTAGAATCGTCAGTGAAAGAAAAGCAACTGAAATCCAACAGGTCTGCATTTTTCATCTGTGCTGGTACAGAAACAAAACAAAAACATTCCCTGATATTTTGCAAATAAAGCAAAACAATTCTGTGGAAAATGAAGTTTTATTTTTTAAAAAAAAAAAACAACTTTTTAAAACTGAAAAGTTATTCTAAAGATCATGCATAGTTGTATGGTGTGTTTGATTTATTGCCCGCACAGGACACCATAAGAAAGCAGGGCCAAATCCAGAGCAAGCATAAATCAGTTGTTGGCTTAAATAGAGCATTGGGTTAGCTGAGAAACTTATTCCACTATATTTGTAGTAAAAGCAGCACATCTCATTTCTTTCTGAATTAGCTCTCACTCTTGTAAAGGTTCTACACAACTTCCAAGTCCATTATTATCCTTAGATGAAAGCCTTGTAATAATATATGGCATTGAAAGATAGGGGAGAAACCAATTCTGTAGGTGAGAGTGTCATGTCTTAAAAAAAAAAAAAAGCACAAAGTCTGTCTTCCCTGAATTTGGATGATTTTCCTTAAGAAGTGAAGCCAGGGAAGATAGATGAGCCACCGGCCAAAAGGAAGAGTTATTATATAATAATAAATATTGTAGGAGACAGAGAGTCACCTTTTCACTGAACATTTTAGAAGTTTCAAGATACATCACCACTGCCATGACATTTAGCTGGGGCAGAAGAACCCACTCCCACTCAGTTATCTGGGAAACCTCATTAAGCCAAATTCTGTTCCTTGACACGTTTCCAGCAGCTGTTTAAAGACCATATGGAGCCCTGCATGCATCTCAGAAGGCCTACAGTTCTGCAAGTGCTTTACCCCTTGCAACAACTTGTGCTTTGCTGGTGGGGGAACAGAGAAACAGAGAGACCACTTGTGGTCCCCACCCATGGTGTGGCAGGGGCAAAGATAAAACGTGACCTAAAGGTCAGAGGCCATGCTTCCATCTTTAGACTGTGCTACTGCTATTCATAAATGTGTATTCATTTCATATTCCAAATACGGGTGATAGCAAAGGCAGCAGTAACATTTATATTAATGTTTTTTATTTGCATTCTACTACACACTAGTGATGGCAAAGCAGGGAGGGAAATGCTCTGTCTTCAATTTGATGGTTGATGTCTCCTATCTGATATGGAGTCCAAGCAAGTTAACAGAAAAATTTGGTACTACACATACTTTTGCACTGTAGAAGCATCTTCAAGAGTAATGATGACCCTAACACGGAGAAGCCCTCTAAGACCTGTGTATCACTGTGATGGCAGAGTATGTTTTATCTTGTCCATGCGGTTTGAGTGCTCCCTTCTACACTGTGATCAATTCCTCTGCACAGAAAACATTCCTCATATACAAATTATATTATAATCTGACACAAAATAAAGCCAAAAAATTAATTGACTTGGCTGAAATTAATTAAAAATTGCGATGGATGTTTGCTGAACGCTAGTGAACACTGTAGGCCAGATTCTGTCCTCATTCAGTATAATAAATGTTTGTTAATGGAGCAAAAAAAAGTGAAACATATCTTCATGCTTGTGGGATTGTAAGAAAGAAGGAGGTCCAGAGGAGGAGAAAAAAAATGTAGTACTTTAACAGGAATCCAGAATGAGGGAAAACACATTCTCAAAGTGGGAATACACTAGTGTAAAGTTGGAGGAATTTACTAATAAAAATGGTCCACGAAATCTGAAACTACAGAAAATACTTTTTCATAGAAATGCATTTCCACAGTATATTTCATTATGACCTTGGGAGTTACTTATGTATATCATCTGCATAGAACAGAGTGAATTCATCTTTAGATTATTTTGCTGCTAGCTGGGAAATCAACAAAGTGTTTGTAAACAGGAGCTACTAAATGCATTTCTGATTCCTGGGGGGAAGCATTTCTAGTGACAGCAGCTATGACTAGCCCAATTTTCTACCTTGTCAGGCTTTCAGCTACCAGTGAACCAAAAACTTTGTGCTAGGACCTAATGACGGGTACGTGGGAAAGAAGCAACAAGATTACGCTCCTTTTCATCCGTGGTTTAGATCTGTTCCACATGGCTGTTGGTAAAAAGTCTTTTCCCATCCAAATGCATCTGGAGATAAGCCAGGATACTGGAGACTCATTACAGCTTGTAGAGATGGGTTGCTGCCTATACTACATCCTAACTTCAATTTGCGCTGTTGGTTTGAGCATAGAGAGTGCCATGTCCTCTCCAGGTTTGCTTGATGCAACCAGGATGTTTAAGCAAATATACCTCAAGTGAGAGCAGCCATACACAACAGTGGGATGAGCAGTGAGACTGTGCCCAGTAGAGCTGTCTCGGCATCCCGGCTCCATCCCTAGGTCCATCATCTGCAGGATAAAGCTTTAGCCTAGTGGCAAGCCATTTCCTTCCAGCTTGGAGCCTTATGTGAGTTCTTGAAAAGCATACGTGGATGGTGATCAGGGCACCACCCTGGTCATGCTTAAGCCTGTTGTGAAGATAAGACCACGGTCGTTAGGTTGCATGTGGCACTGCTGTCCCCAGCATGCCAGGTCTGTGGGAAAACAGATCTACCAGCACCTTCAAGCAGGGAGAAGTCCCTTGCTGGCTTGGGAGAGTCAGGAGGGGGTGCAGTACACAGTGGTTTTAAATTGTTTGTGTTCACTGTATTATAACAAACTCTGAGGCAATAATTACTTCCCTGAGGTAATATCAACTGCACTAACAGCATGAGAAATTTGATCTGCCGGTTTCCTGATTTTGGCCACAGCTCATGAAATCACAACTATCAAACACAGAGCCTGGATGAAAGAGCCATTCTCCTCTATCTACACAGCTATTTTTGGTCCTTTATAGCTTATAAATAAAATAATCTTTGAGACTGGAATTACTCAGGAGGGGTTTTTTTGTTTGTTTTTTTTTGTTTGGTTTTTTCAACCAAACAGCTAGTGCCTTTAGAGCACCTGGGGAGGTGGGGAAGTCAAAATCACTTTTGAGTCACAACTGTGGTTTTTGAAATGTTTAAAACTGAAAATTTCTTCCTAAAAAAACAGATACACATATACTATGAGTTTGATCCTCTCCCTGGAGAAGCATTCATAGCTTCAGTGATTTCCGTGAAGTTATGTCAACTTACAGGAGCTGGATATTTGCTCCAGGCCATTTTGCAATCACAAACAGCAGCAACGTGATAAAGATCTCAGCATATTTCTGAAAGGAAGGCAAATGTCACTGATTGACTGGTTGCAAAAATGTCATTCATTAATAAAAAGGTCACGAGTGACTGAAAGGGATACAAATGAAATATTTCACCTGTTTGGAAGCTTCATTTTGCAGTTCCTTGAATTTTATTTATCAACCTAATTTTCCTAATCTTTTCAAAGGTTTAATGTCTGCGCTTGGGAACCTCAGGTTAAAAAGAGACCTCCTTTTTAGTCTCTAAGCCTGTGGAAAAGTGAGGGCTACTGTTGCAAGATAAGAGGAAAACAGATTTGAAACCAAAGACACTGACCAAAACAGCAGGCTATGTAAACACAGATATAAGTATAGGCAGCGACGCTATATAAAGAAGCAAGCACTGGTTAGGTAATTACAGATGGCATTTTGAAGTCATGCACACCTATTGCGTGAGCATGTAGAGACTAAAAGCATGAAGTGTGACCTAATCCAGAACACAGTAGCATCCTTGGAAAGAAACTCCAAAGAAAATTAAGGCAAAAGAGATGTAATCTCACAGCAACAAGCATGAAATGACTGAATACTTGACTTCCTCAATCACTCCTACCTTAGGCAATGAAAATAAGCTTATACTCCAGGGTGAGAGGGAAAATTTATGAGAATTAATTATGAAAATCGATCACAGTGTTGTATTTGTCTACACTGTGCAAGAATTTCTCAGAATCCAGAATAGTCTTTGGGGGTTTTTTTAAATATTTTTTTCCCCCAAACATGAATAAGCAATGCTTACTTAATTGGAGGGGAAGCTATTAAGTCTGGTTTTCCGAGAAAATGAGCTGTGGCATAGGAAAGAACACAGTCCTACGTAGGGGTCACAAAACTTTCTAATCCCCTGATTGTGCAGCAATAGAAATGAAGATCTACAGTTCTTGCACAACACATAATCCAAGATGGAATTCAATTCTAAATGAATTACGAAACCCCAGAGCTATTATACTATGCAGCTTTTTTTCCCTCCTTTACCAAACGGATGCTAGTGAGAAAGTATGAATGGATAGTACTAGAATCAACTAATGGTAGGGATAACCCCAAAGTATTTGTACAGTTGTTCCTGTTCCCTCTCTGACCCGCTCTGCTTTATGTCAGTGTCTGCTCTAAGGGGTAGGAATTGTCTTTCTATACTGTGGTTTATGTAGTGTCACAAACGCTGATATTGATCTCTTGCAGCAAAGGTTTCTGTTTGATCTCACCATTATAAGAGCATGTATGTTATTTTCATCAGGGCCTTTCCAGTCACTTGATTCATTAGTTTTGCACAAAGCAGGATTGTAACTGGGCAGTGAGGAGGGGGAAGTTGTATGTGCAGAGTAAGATTTAGCAATTCCTATATTTCCTGTAAGACAGAGCCTATTTTGAGGCTGGCTTGTTATGTTTGGTCTTCCTTCAAAAAAAATTAAAAAAAATCACCCCAAAGCAGAAAGCAATGGCATCTACTTTTCTTATCCACTGCTTGTAAAATCTTTATTAAATAAAGTTACTTTTTACCTTCTCCCTCTTAACTTCTTCACGAATTCTGTGACATGGTAACCTTGTTCTGAGCATAAATGTCCTTCCTCTCCCAGTCAGAGATAGCAAATGTCCTTGACAAAATATTATGTCTTCATTTTTCACAACAGAGTTGCTATCCCACTGGTTGCTTAAAAAGTAAAATTAATGTTCTGTCTGTGGGAGCAATTTAAGCTGAGATAAACTGTGGGCACTAGCCCCTCAGAGATAGTCCCAAGCTGACGTTATAACCTTGTTGAGTTGATACATCTGGTGGTATATGAGCTCTCCCACAGCAGTATCCGCAGAAATGGTTTAGTTTTGGATCATGCCAATAGCATTATGAATCCATAACACTACCACTGTAACAGGTGAGTATTCTCCTAAGGGTTCTGACTAATTTGGCATTTGCATTCTTCTAAGGAGGAAAGTCCTTAAATATGTAAATCAAATGTATTAGTGGGAAAAAACCTCGTGTCATCTACAGGAAGCAGGAAAAAAAGTAAAAATCCCAATGGTCTGGGTCTGCATCATCTCCCTCATAGGATCAGTTGAACATCATTATTAGGTCATAGTCACTCCCAAGCTGTTTGACATCTTGCGGATGTGAACTGAGGTGTGAAGTCCCATAGAAAGCCTCCTGCAGAGGAGATGTTGAGGGAGACTAAGGATAGGGTTTGATTTCAGAAACCATAATTCAACATGCCTGCTTGTTTATATTTACATGGGAATGAAGGGTCTGTGCTCTTTATGTCCATCCAGGGCTCTATGAAGTTGGTTAGTCAGTCACCCAGTGCCACCTGACATGCCCTGCCTGAGACAGCACCTGCCAAAGACCCATGCTCTTCTAAATGGCACATAAAGTACTTCAGGGGATTTCAAATGTCACTTCATACCTGCATTCAGCCAACTGAATGGAGCCCTAAGTGTCTCTTCTGCTCCTTAAGCAGACAGGCAAGCAGCAAGCGCAGCCCAGAAAATAAATGGCACTGGTCGCCAAAGAACTGAGTGAACAGCACGGGTTCTCCCAAACAAAACATTTTCCAAGGTAGAAATTTCTCTGACAGGAATTAATTGCCTCCCTGCAATTGCCTCAAAATGGTGGAAATGGTGCACCTCTGTGCCCTTCTCTTTTCCTGCCTTCCTGCACTTTTAGATCTTTGATACAGAGAAATAACATTTGAAGTTGTGTGAGCAGAGAGAGTCCAGCTCAAGAAAACAATTCAATATCCTGGGATGTTGAACTGTAACAACTGACCAACTTATTTGCTTCTCCATTCCAGTCCTTGCTTGTCTCAGATACTGTTTTAGATACCATCGGAGGCTGTATTTAAGTAGCAGAGACATTTTGGACATTATTCAGGAGGAAGAGCATTATTATTCTAGTGTTTCGTAGCCCACAAACGCCTCAGAACCTACAGGCGTGGTTGTTTGCTGTGCAACGGGTCCCCGGTGTTTAATCTCCCAAGTAAATATGTGACTCATTCATTCTACAACAGTGTGGGACCATAAATATCAGACGTTTAATCGCTCAACAGAAGGCCATGTTCATGTGTGATTGATGAATGCAGGTCTCTAGATAGTAAACACTCAGGCCTAAAGCAACCCGAGCCTGCAACCAAGAATAAAAAGCTTTGCTGTTTTGTAGAATTTCACGTTACAAGGTAGACCTTGTAGTCAAGTAGATCAAGAGTAGTCCCTGCTGAGAATTATGCTATCTAACTTTAATAACAAAAATATATAACAACTATTAACTCAGTTTTGTTGCTTTTCCTGTCTTAGTATCCTTTTAAGGCCAAAAATATGTTCATTGTGTTATGAACTGTTTCCAGTCAAAATATGTTTGACAGATTCTAATTAATACATTCAAAGGGACAGTTTTAGTGCAGTTTCCCACAGACACTTCTGTAGCAATTGTGTGTCAAGGGGGCAATAAAACCTCGGGGAGGTTTTGTGCTATAATAACACTTGGCTGTTTATCTGGGCTCAAGGTTACTTGGGTGCTACATATTCCTTCTTGGTGGAGGAGAACGATTTTGAGAAGGAAAATAGCAAGCATCATTCAGCTAGGAGCCTGCTAGAGACTTTTTAGCAAAACTAATTCAGTGGTCTTCGCCCTAGCAGAGCTGGAAAGAGCTCGGGGACACACACATGCTCCTTTGCACTCACGTAGTTTCCACGTCAACTATTTGTTGCTGTGGTGCAAGTCAAATGCAGCATAGAGATAATACCATTACAGAGGTACCACCTGGGACTCCAGCATTGCAGGTACATTGACAACTACACTTAAAGCAACATTAAAATCCTGCTAGTTCATGAATTAATGGTAACTCTGGAAACCAAATTCTAACACAATAGCTCTTCAGGGGACAATCTGGAGGAGGAAAAGAACTTTCATTTGGCTTTGACAATCTCACTTGTTTTCTTGGCCCTTTTTTTGCTATCAGCCGCTTTGAACCTGGCACTTGCAGAGTGCACTCACACTTCAGTACACGTCTCAGGATACATGGCACATTTCAAACTTTTAATCGCAGCCACTGATCATTGTTCTTCATTACCTAATTTAGTTCTGCAAACAAGACAATTAAAATGTCAAGCTTCATCAGTCACACTGATTTCTCCAGAGCAGCCTCACGCTTGGCTACAGCCTTGACTGGAAGGCCTCCCTACAGGTGCTGCTCTTTCCTTGCCCTATTCAGGTAACAGGACCAATCTTCAGAAGCAGAAACTCTCAGACCGAAAGACTTGATTAGTTGCATGCCATCCCCAGTGACATCCAGAGGGTGCAACAGAAATTGGAGTAACCTTTAGAGCAAACCTGCAGGCTCTGCTTCTCAAGAAGATACAGCTCTCTACTGTAGGAGCTGCCAGTCCTCCAGCCCTACTAGTAGCAGCAAAGCAGCTTCTCCCTGCGATGAATTTCCTACAGCGCAACAACTTCTCAAGCTTCAGTTTGTAACTAGAGTATGTACTTTGATGAGATCTGAAGCCGATGGCAGGAGAAGGAACAAGCAGCAAGACTGGCAGAGAGTTCAGCCGCTTCAAAGCTTCCTACATTCAAAGAGAAATAGCCACTTGTGCCTTAGTGCTTGGGTTCCAGAGTAAGTGTTGAATGGCTACATTAGACAGATCTAGGGTCTAATGTGAAAACTGCCATAATAAAATTATACTGCACAATAACTCCTTATCATTCCCATCTAATGAACTCTAGACTGCTTCAGGTGTACCTTTAACTAAAAATTGAGCTTTGAAAAATTCAGAGGGCACTACAGAAAATTAGAGTTCACACTGGAATCTACACAGTGTGGGATAAAAATTAAGTACAGACGAGAAGAGAGAACATGTAATTATGAAGGGAAAGGTGAAATCTAGTCACTTCTTCCTGTTTCTCTAATGCTACAATGCCAGAACATCACTCTCTGCAAAAAATAATAGCTGGTAGATGTAGTTTAAAGTAAAATAAGAGGAAATAATATTACAAACAGCAGCTGTTTAACCTGTACATTGTACATCCAGAAAAGATCATAGCATAATTTTCATTGACAAAATGTTTAAACAGTTTATGGTCTTCAATAAATATCTCTAATTATAGGTGGTAGGATATCAGAGGGCTTTATGAAAGCATCATGGTTTAGACATTTAGAGGATCACCGCCAGGCCTGAGGTTTGTTTTATCAGGGATATAAATGCTGGGCTCACACTACCAGGAATGTCTAAACCATGACTAACCAGAAGGATCCGAGTCCACAGCATAAAAAATAACCCTGAGGTCTCCATTGGTGGGTAGTCAGGAATGTTAAGCACTAGAAGACAGTAATCAAGCATGTCAGAATTTACAAGATCAAGACAAGATTTACTCCTAACCCGACTCCTAAAAAGACTGGATAGTATATGCATCCTAATCTGCCAAGGCCTTTGAGCATACTTCACCTACAAATCAAACTGGGCACCTTATGGCAGCACACTTTTGTGGAATACTGTCTTTTCCAAGTTGAGATGATAGCCACCTTGTGAACCACACCAGTTCTTATACCTCCACCCCTGATGCTCCCCAAAATCCTTGTTCAGTTAAAAAATACTAACAGTAGGAGATGTTTTTTGGCAATGCTTTCTTTTTACATTCAAGTCAAGCCAGTGCTCCTGGACCAACTCTTCAGCTGGTGTAAATCAGCACAATTCCATGGGTTTCACTGAATCTCAAATGAAGTTCAAACTCATCTCTTGGCTTCAGTCACGCTCTTCTGGTCTGCACAGAGGGTTTGCCGTGCTGTTCAACGTACTTCATGCAGGTCATAGCTCATTGCCTGCTTTCCCTCTGCTTAGAGCCAGTGAGACTTTTGAACTGCTCTCCTTAGGGCTTTCACGCTCCAGGAAGGAAGCGGGCAGAATGGTCACTCTCTCCTTGCCACCTCTTTGCAGGCAACTGAAGCATACAGTGGTGCCCAGAGCGCTCTCAAATTGTGTCACTGTGCTTCTGGGTCTCATAACTGAGAGAAAGTCCAAAGAAAACAATTCCAGTTACCGTGGAATATCTGGTATGCTTCTAGACTTCAGTTTTTGAGATGCTACACATTATTAAAGATGCTCATGAGACATTGCTCATGTCAGCAATGAGGAATGAACTGGGGAAGACAGCTTGTCAACATGGAAACGCCCCCTTGTTGCCTGAGCTCTTCCAGCTCTGTTGCGTAAAGCTCTAGCAAGATCTTCAGTTTTCCCATGCAGTCCAACCACCTGGCCTGCAAGTGTATTAAGTGCACATTTTCTCTGGCATCTTAGAGCAGCGTCCTTTGCAACTCGCAGCTTAAAGAACCAAGAGTCAGTTTGGGACTTAGTGACCATTAAACGTGACCCATATGTGCAAATATGAATAGTGCATGTAACTCCAATTTCAATTTAAAAAAAAAATAAATCACTAAACCTGCATCATAAAGATACATGTGAGTACATCTCAGGGGAAAAACACAGAAAAAGGTACTCGCAACTTCTAGATAGACCACGGGAGGCACAGAATTATGATACTACTGGTTTTCCCTTACCTGCCCTCTGAATTTTTGGTGTACCCTTGCCGTCATATACCTTGCATTATTTGTTGCTTTAAGCAAATGCTAATGCTAGATAGAGACTAATTTGATGGCAAATTGAAGGAACATTTCATCTGATCAATGCTTGCTTTGAACTTCTACAACGCTATGAAAACTTGTCAAATTACTGTGTTTACCCAGTGCAGCTGCCCGTGGGACATTATTTAGTGGTGCGTGAAGGTGCCAGCAGAGCCCAGGACTGTGGTTGCATGTGCAGAAACATCTTGATGCCTTGCTGCACCTTATCTGTGGCCGCACTAGTAATATCAGAACCTTAAGAGAACCGTCTGTGAGGAAAGTTCAGTATTTTTTCTCCTGGTCTTATTCGGAATCAACCAGAAGAGAAGCAAACGAAAAGTTAACTAAACTATCTCAAACTTCAAAAGTGCTGAGCAATTCACTTTACAGGGAAGCTTCAGGTAACAGAAATAAAGAAACTGATTATTTTGGATGAAATCAAGACGGTATTCAAAGTAAATCTGAGCACTGTTTTCTTCACAGAATTATTCTTAGTGAATGTAATATACTTTATATTTTACAAAAAGAAATATAATAAAATACAGGCAATAAAGTCTTGCCTTTACAGAAAACTTTCAGCCAACACAGGAAAACGTCACAGAGTAGTATTACCTGATGGAATCCAGAACTGGAGATTTCTTTCTATGTCATCATTGCAGGGAGGCTCTCGGAAAGTTACACCGTATCTGCCTACCTTGTGTTTATCATAAAAGTGTATCATAAAATCTTGCAGAACTGTGGGTGAAAACAGAATTGCATAAGAGCTAGTACCAAATATTTATATTAACTTGCATACACAGCTGAAAACATCACACGTCTTGAAGCTACATGCAAGTATGTAATTGGGAAGCATTAACTGGAAAACAGGAAACATCAATTGCTTATCAACGATAAATCGGCAGGACTGGGAAAATATTCTGAAGGCATAGGCAGGATTTAGGAACCCAAAATTTAGCCCATATAAAAAGTCAAGATAATGGCTGGAGAAAAGTAATACAGTCACCAGGTGAGAAATCTGGAAAAAAAAAAAACAATGCCAAAAGTGATCTGGAAGCTGCACTGAATTACAAACAAATCAAAACTCGTAATATTACGTGATGGTAAAGAACAGCAGCATGTACTTGGGTTTTGTGCACGAAAGTTCACATCAGTGTAGAAAGAACACAACAAAAGTTTTAAGTGTAAAAGCTGTTTCAGTGCCTGAAACATAAATACATCTACGCAAGGCTTTCTTTTATTAATTTTATGGCATGCTTTAGGCAAAATGGGTATGGGAGAGGAAACGGGAGAATAAGCAACAAAAAAGGACAGGGGCTCAGTGGGTGAATATGTAACCAAAAAATTTAAAGGATATGTATAATCAGGAAGGCAGCAATACTGTAAAAACCTAAAGATACTCCCTAAGTCTTATTCTTGCAAAAATTCATTTTTAACCAAGAGGGTTTTCTTTGTTGTTTTTTTTTTTTTTTAAATGCTAATAATTATCAAACACCCCTATGTTGTTTGTGGAAAGCAAGTACAAGAATGCAAAGCAAATATGCAATAAACTAATAACGAGTGTTTATTCAATTACTGTTTAGTATAAACAAACAGAATGTTTTAATATCAGTTTGTAAACATGTCCTTACCCAAACTGCATGTTCAGTCAAACATCATCTACATGCAAGTCAGTTGAAAACAAACACATGCAAAAACCAGGCTAAAATTCAAAGGAAAAACCCCTTAAGTGCAATAAGAAGGGGTGAAAAAGGATAAAGAAAAGCAAATTAAAAATAAATGGTCAAACTTTTTACTTGATAAACAGCCTTAGAAAACTGTCAGCCACAGAGAGAGAAAAAAATATCTACTCATCTTGCATAGACTCAGTTGTGGATTGGCAAATGGAAGATTTTAAACAAGGCTGTCTGCCAAGAAGAGAAGAAGCGGAAGTCCCAGCTGTAATTAAATAGATTGACTCTTCTTCCTCTGGAAGCAGCAGAGTAAGAGCTCCTCTTTGATGTCTCTCAGAACGTGTGTCCCCCCCCTTTCTGTGGCTACAGCAGTGAAGACCACCTGGCTGAAAGCAGGCTGAATTAGGAACAGTGGGAGGACTGGAGGTTTTGGGAACTTTCAGCCTTTTCATTCAGGTGTTTGGAAGAGGAGGTAGAGAAAGTATTTGGGGAAAGGAGGATTGCCCCAGCTGAGAGTCTCCCTTCCTTCCCACCAGGGGAATTTCCATCCTGCCACAGGAATCGTCCTCAGCTGCCTCCCCTCCTCTGCAGAGAGGTGCTTACAGGGCAGGTTGCTGGGCTTTCTCCTACAAAGAAGGTTAAACCAGAGGAGAACGTGCTTTTCAAATGCAGAGGTTATTAGCTTTGATGAATAAGCCATACAAACTGTAGACCCCAGTTAGGTGTCCCCCTCAGCAGATCCACACCCTGCCGCACTGGGACAGTTAGATTATGCATGAAATTGAGGACATTCATTCTTTACTGAAACATCTTATTCTTCTCAAGCTAGTTTTCCGGTTTTTGAGTTTTTCTAACCCAACAGATAGTGCTTGAGCAACCATTCAGCTTTCCTTTTATGATGAGCTAAGGATGAAGAATTTCTAGGTTATGATGGAGAGTTGCTGGAGTGGCTGGAAAGTTGGCCAGCAGAAAAGAACCTGAGGGTGTTGGTGGACAGCAGGCTGAACAAGAGCCAGCACTGTGCGCAGGTGGCCAAGAAGGCCAACGGCATCCTGGCCTGGATCAGGACCAGTGTGGCCAGCAGGAGAAGGGCAGTGATGGTGCCTCTGTACTGGGCACTGATGAGGCCTCACCTCGAGGGCTGTGTTCAGTTCTGGGCCCCGCACTACAAGAAGGACATTCAGCTGCTGGAGTGTGTCCAGAGGACAGCCACCAAGCTAGTGAGGGGTCTGGAGAACAAGTCCTATGAAGAGAGGCTGAGGGAACTGGGCATGTTTAGTTTGGAGAAGAGGAGGCTTGGGGGAGACCTCATTGTGCTCTACAACTACCTGAAAGGAATTTGTAGAGAGGTAGGGGTTGGCCTCTTCTCCCAAGGGAATAATGACAGGACCAGAGGAAGTGGTCTAAGGTTGGGGCAGGGGAGGTTTAGGTTAGACATTAGGAAGAATTACTTTTCTGAGAGGGTGGTCAAGCACTGGAACAGCCTGCCCAGGGAGGTGGTGGAGTTGCCATCCCTGGAGGTATTTAAGAAATGTGTAGATGTGGCACTTCAGGGCATGCTCTAATGCCCGGGATTGTTGTGGGTGGGTGTGGGTGTTGGTTTGGGTTGTGGGTGGTTTCTTTTTGGTTTTTGGTTTTCTGTGTGGTTGAACTCTATGATCTCAAAGGTCCCTTCCAACCATGAATATTCTGTGATTCCGTGATGTAGTCCCTTCCATATGGGAAAATCAGCTTAATGACTTGTTTTTACAGCTTCCCTTCAGCTACACTTTTCCCATACTCTGTCCTCTTTCCTGAAGTGCACACCCCGAGAAGCTAGTGTGACCCTGTGCCATGCCAGCTGCTCAGAACCCCAGGGGAAGCAGCCCTTGAAAGGTGTCCTTTCCCACCTGGATGTGACCAGCCGCTCCTCTGCGGAGGCTGCAGGGGTGGTTGGTTTGTCCCACAGCTCAAAAGGCAGCATCTCATGGAAGGAATCCGGGCTCTTCTTTCCCACCTACCTTGTTTTGGAAATCTTCCCAATGTTATTAGATTCAGTAAGACCTGACCTTTAAAAGTCAGGGGTGCAATTAACCAATCTGGCCAGCTCCACATCAGCAGCTCACGCTAGTCTAGGAGAGGCAGGAACCAGACAGTTCACTTCTGACTAATGTTATTACAGAGGAACAGGAGGTGGACCCAGACGCTCTAATTAAACTGCAGCAGGTCTGCTCAGCAGGCTGTTATGATTGAGTGCAGAGCAGAGATACTGTGTAACCCATGCGTGAATTCCTGGGCTTTGTCTAATTATGCGGCATAGCCATTTTTGTGTTGGTTTGCTGGCAGTAGCCTGTCATCCAGCTGGCCAAAGGTAGGGAAGGCATTCAGAGAAACAGGGTTACTCCACTGGTTCGGGGTGGGGGGGCCTCCGTGCTATCTCACTTGGTCAAAACTAGTGCATTAAAGCATGGCTAGAATGGAAGGGAAGGCAGCATGGCCAGGAGATTGCCTTCATTATCTGGGAGAGTGACTCTCCGCTCTGCTTTCATTTATGTCAGAAATAGCCCCGCGTATCAGAGCGTCCCTGAAGATCAGAGGAGTCATTTGCTCAAGTGTGACTCAGTGTTTCCTTGGTGTGGGTGAAGATCCAGGCTCTAGAGCTTCTGGCCAGCGCTAAATGGTCACTTCTCTCTCTCCCCGTCCCATCTACTTTAGATACGGACATAAATGGCAAATTTGAAATTCTGCTGAAAGGTGAACCTTGCAGCCCTACACGGCTTTTTTTGCCTTTTCTGGTATGTCAGTTGGCTTGGATTGTGGACTGCATTTCTCTGTGTCAGCGTTTGCTGTCCTTTCTAGTGGGGCTCAACTGACATTTCTTGCCTCTTTTTCTCCTTCATCCGCTGCCTCTGGTTCCACGCAGCCCTTTTCTGTTAATACACAGAAAACCTCAAGCTTAAGATAAACTAATTTTCACCTGGATCAAATGTGTCAAGCCCAATTTCAGCTTTTATTTAGGCTGGTAACCTACTCTCCAGTACAAACATAAGTCAAACCTGGTCTGTTGGTGCTGACTGTTTTGGCCCCTTGTTTCTCTTATCTCTTACTCAAAGCAGGTGAATTTTCTTAACAGTTCCCTGTGGAAGAACCACAGGCTCTCCATTTATTCAAAGGGAGCCTTGGGTTGTCCCAAATCTTCCTAGCATATGCCAAAATGACCCTGCGTACTGAAGGAACTCAAATATTCTTAACATTATCAGAAGCTGAGGATGTCATGGGAAAAAAAAAACACCAACAAACCACAACAGGGAGGATGTGGCATTAGCTTCCTGCAACTCTGTACCCGAGGGACAGAGAGTATAATCCAATGCAGGAGCCTAATCTATCCACTAGAGAAACAGCTTGGCTAAAGCCAGCTGTGCAGAGTAGGTCCCTAACAGAGCTCAGATCTTAGCCTAAGCCTCCAAGTTTTCTTGCATTTAGCTGATTGTGCAAGTGAACAACTTCATATTTCGTGTCTGTTAAGTAAGCTGGGTCTGAGAGTTTGGGTACTCATTTTTTTTTAGGCTAAAGAGCCTAATCCAGAATCATTTGAAGCTTTCTAATGATTTCTCAGTGAAGCCTCTGAATTGCCCTCTTACTTGTCGTTCTTTGTTTGAATATTGCTGGTGGAATATGCAACTGAAATATATACTACTTTGACTTGCAGAAAAACATTGCTTGTTAGAGTGATTACCTCTGAGGAAACAAAAACCCCTCTTAACACTTGTATTCGTTCCCGATTTATGTCTTTGACTTTTTACCTCTACTTTGCCTTGCCATGTGCCATAGTAATGTGCACCCAGTTCCATATTAATGTACAAAACTTGCAACTATTTCAAAATAAAAGTTACAGGAAATATTAGAGGTATTGCTGATATAACCTGAGAAAAGTCTAACCTGGCATAGGAACATTAGTACTTGCAAAGCTAATAGCGCTTGTACCTCTTCTTGGAAATTGCAGGTTATAAACAGGGATTGATCGCCAAAATTTTAAACATAAGTGTGTCCCTAGAGCTGCAAATAAGTGCCAGGGAACTTGATGCTTTGGGAAAATCTGATTAGGCCCCTGTTTGCATCTGAAGAGCTTAAATATGCATATGGCAAATTAGAACTTTCAGAGGCTGATTTTGGATCTGGGTCTTTGAAAAAATCTAACCTCTCTGAAGTGATTGGGAAATCTTTAAAATGCCTTTTAAAGTTTTCCCAATCTTTTAAGTTGGGCTCATGGAAAATTTTGACAACCATAGACTAAATGATATTATAGGAATTTTCTCAGATTGGGCTTCTGCAGACAAAAATACTTTATAATCTTATAGAGCAGTGGAAAAACCTTTATGCCAGGATTAGGTGGAAAAGACCCATCAACTGTGCAGCCATGCACCAAGTTTATGGAGTAACTAGTTACTTATTAACCCCTTGTTTTATGATACTTGCTATTTTCCTGATCAAAGGAAGAAAACCCCTCGTACTTTCTTCAATTCAAGTCCTACTGGACAGAAACATAAGAAAGTTTGTCTGCTACATTATCTTTTCAAATTGAATTAAAGTGAATTTAATTTGGCTTAAGTCATAGACTTCTCCTGTGTGTTGGTGGATCACAACTTACTTGCCTATGTTTAAGAATCAATCCAATAGTATCTGAAATTTAAAGACTGGTGCAAAACGTGGCTCATGCTACTTGGATGAGTAAGGGGAAAGACAAGGTATGGGAACGTTATTACTAACAACTAGTTTAAAACATGTTTAGCTAAGAAATTATCACATTTTTTTTCTCTTAGGATCCTTCCAGTGGGAAAAATAATAATAAATTTCTTCTTAAAAGGGCAGGAAAAGAAAGATAGAGTGATCAAGCAGATGGATGGAAAAACCTGCAATGAAATTTTAGCTAAATTTGAAGTATTTTATGTTTCCTTCCAGAAAATGGGAGGTGGGGATTGGAGGGGCAATAGCCTCAAATGGCAGCTATTTCATACTCCAGTAAAATCTCCACCAACGAGGGCAAGGTATGATAGTTGTAGCTATATTAATTTTTTTCTACATAGTTCCCCTTACATAAATTTAACTATCCTGTTCCCCCCTCAGGCCTCTGATTGTACTAAACCAGCGTTTTTACCATGAACCCCTCTGGCACACGACCCTGCTATACCTCTTTGGATTCATTAGTCTCCTGTTGTGGTTTACAGTGCGTCCATCTGCCGTTCATTAAGGCACTCCGGTCACGGCTAGTGGTAAGCCAGCTTCGGTCTGGTGGAGCAAGACCATAATGAACCAACAGCTGAGTCTCATCCTAGCGAGCAGTTATTGTCCATGTTTCATTAGCTGTGTGTTTATGGGTTTATGGACCTTTGTGGCATGTTATTTTCCTCCTTCTAGGCTACGTGCTTTTTTTTTTAGTAATTACTGTAGCTTGAAGGAAGATCTGCTGGAATAAAGAGGTGAGACCTTTGGTTTAGTGAGAATGGCACAAAGAGATAGGTAAGCACTTGAAGCGATGCCTTCAACCAAAACTGGGCACTTGGGAAGTAGGCACTTCTTAGGGACTAACCCTACCTTCTACAGCAAGTGTCTATACCACACACAAACCACCTGGCAATAACTGGTGTGTGGCTGCAGTTCTCCCCACCAGTACCATCTAGACAGTTGTGGAAGCCCCAGGCAAGCAGGCGAACGACTAAAGCATAGGGAGAAAAAATACCCAGCCCATTTTCAAGCAGCTACCTGCCCAGTCAGTCAGAATTTGGCCTAACAGTCCTTTTCCCAATTATATTTGAAGTTGATGTAGTTCAACCAAGTTTTCTTAGAGAAAGACCGAGAGTAAGTCTATCCACATGAGAGCAGTTGAGAAATAGCAATTGTACTTTAATTTACGTGTGAGATGATTTTCCTAGGCACAGACAAGCTTTTCAGAGCCATGAATAGCAAAGCAAACATTCACCTCTTCAGATCAGTATCTCATGAAACATTTGCGAGAACCTTCACAGAGCAGGAGAGATGAGCAGCTCTGTCTTCAGGACAGCCCTCTACGATGCAGGAATCCAGCCTAAGCCTAATTTCCAGATATTGCAGGCATGGGAGTGCAGTCATAACTTCTGTTTTGTAGGAGTGGGGCTGCTGCTGGTATCAATTTGACAACATTACTTATCTCACGGCACCTAAACAGCTCCCCAGAGGGATGAGCTTCAACCTACAGAAAGACAGGCAAAGCTGTTGATAACTACAGTGGGTTGTGCCTGAGGCTCCATGCAAGGAAGGAAGAATTTGGTACAGAAGTCATCCCAGAAATATACAGCTAGGGTGAGCAGTGGCAGGGCATTTCCCAGCTGTTGAGCAATTTAACAGCCCAATCGAAAATAGCCTCCTGATGCATGTTCCTCTAGGAGTAATTTCAGTGGCATGTGAGTTTTCTGCCTTTTCGTTGTCAGATTTATTTCCAGGAATGTTTTCCCCTTTTCCAGCCAGTGTTTTCTGTCAAAGTGGCTTATCTGACAATAGGTTGCAATGAGCCTGCTGCTTCTCTGCTTTCCCAAACACACAGTCCTTCCTGGCCGCCTTATCTCCTCTACGAGTGAGCGACATACCTTTAAATGTTTTACTTTATCTAGTTAAAATAAGAGCAAAATGTGCGCCCCTTTTTTGAATCAAACCATGCTCATTCCTTTAGAGAAGTGAGTGCTTCATCTCTTCTTACCACTTCTCCTGCTTTTTTTTTTTTTTTTTTTGGGGGGGGGGGGGGGGGGGG
>JAOTQQ010000001.1:67123948-67153114 GCA_026546715.1 Gallinago undulata | reverse complement strand
TTTGTTTTTTTTTTGTGGTTGGACTCGATGATCTCTGAGGTCCCTTCCAACCACCACAATTCTGTGATTCTGTGATACTACACGGTTTTACATACATACTGTTATATATACATGCTGCTTATATACACTGTTATATATATACTGCTATACAGTATATGTAAGTATTTTTAAAGGTGTATATACTTTTGATATTTCTATTATTTTGATGTTTATATAAAAATAGATATAATCTTTATAATTATATCACCAGTCAGAGGAGGACCTCATTGTGCTGTTACAGGAAAAAAATACAAGCACACACAGTAATTTCTCTGAACAGTTCGCTGTCTAAGACAGTGATTAAAATATGCGTAAAATATGCAGAGTTTGAGTCAGCAAGGCAGTCTCAAACCAGTATAAAAACAGATCATTTTTATACTAGGTAGAGTTCTCTCTTTCCTTTCCCCCTACTTGATCTCATTGTTCTCCATTAAATTTACCTTCTAGTTTAGTCTTAAAGTCAAAAGTGACTGCAGTGAACAAACCAAGAGAGGAGGGAAGGCACAGTGATGTCTTGGTGATGTCTCACTCACCGCTCACATCCCCCCATCACTGGATTGCCAGAAATACTGTCAAAAAACTGAGTCAAGCCCAGACCCAGGGTCGCAGAGCCAGAAGCAATGACTACGTGCTTGCACCCCTGACATCCCATGACGCACCCTGCATTATATTTTCATGCTTTCCCCCCTCACGCACAGACACCTTCAAATGACCTATGCTTTTGGGAACAAATTAAACTCTTATGCCAGTGCCTTTGAAACAAACCATTACTTCCTCAAAGCTGTGAAAACAGAGCTGTTGAAGGAGGCGGCATATTGCATGCCAGAATCCAGTGGCACCGCCATCCCGTGGTCTGGAGCTCACCAGGTGCTCCAAGGGGACTGAAATTTTAATACATGAAGGGTCTCTGAGAAGGTTAATGGGGGGTGAACTCTCTAACAGAAATATATGTTTAAAAAATTATGAAATATTACATTTGTGAAAGTGCCTTTTGATCATTGTAACCTCTGGTTTTAACCACTCCGGTATCTCCTGCCAAGTATGGTTTACTGGTGACACATCATCATGGCACCAGGAATGGACTTGTTGATAAGTTAAATAATGGGACTACTTTCAGACCATTTTTATAGCTGAAAATTCTAATGGCATAAAAGAGTCATCATACGGTTATTTCACTGCAGAGAACTGTTATTTTTCTTAGAATAACTTTGAACTCTCTAGCTTTTGGGGAATGGGGATGTTTTTCATATAAAACCTTGCTTCCATTCTTCCCCCAAAAGTTCAGCTTGTATTAGCTGAAACGATAATAAATTCATGAAGATATGTATTCAGGCAGATTGTAAATTTACCCAAAGCATTTAACATTAGTATATCCACACAAAGATCTAAAGCAAGATGCAAAACACAGCCACACAAAAAAAAAAAAAAAAATTCCAAAAAGATATGGACTGAGATTTTTAAAGCTGAATAAGGGACTCAGCCACACAAGTCCCAAGGAAAAGGATTAATTATGTGGTTGATAATGTCAGTTTATATGCCAAGTTAATTCTTGATAGAACTTCATTGTCTTCAGTGGAGTTATACAGCAAATGTATTTGACAGATAGTCATGGTTCTTCTCCAAGAATAACTTCTAAGGCAGAAGTTTTAAACATGAGTGAATGAAAGTCCTGGGCCAAGTTCTACCCTAATTTAAACCCTGTACAAAACAGCTGACTTGGAAATGAGGGTGAAAGGAAAGGCAGAAAGAGACATGAGTCTATTCTTCCCTTGTTGGGACATTACATCAATTCCCTTAGGTAATGGTCATGTCTCCGAAAAACACAGTGGGAATCCAAATTGCAGTTTGTTGGAGATTCTTTCATTCTAAGCCTAAAAGTTCTTGTATTTTACAAGCAATAAGTGTTCAGGGAAGAGCTTGGACGAGTCTCTGTGGAGGACCACGAATTTGCCTCCAATTAGGTACTGCATCAATCTGAATCCTGCCTGCTTCAAAATGCATTTCATCTTCTTTGACGATAGGCACTGGAAATTGTAATTTTAATATGAACATTGGAATTAGTCACCTAATTTAAATCAGAAAATAATGCGTTTCAGACATTCTCAACCTCAATGTTATTTTGAATCAAAACCCACCATTTGGATTTTTTTTTTTTTTTAGCATATTGGGTTATTTTTGGCTTATACTTAGTATTAGAGTTAAGCATGTCTGAATAGGGCTGACGGGTCAAATAGGGTACACACAGTTTTGCTAAGGTGACAAGGAAGTAATGCCCATCTCAACTCTTTCTGTGCAGAATTGCTAAGGACACCAAGAAGTTTTATTGCCTTCCCAAAGCATCATTTGGGCCAGCAGCAGAAATCTGAGTGCTACAGCTCTAAGTTTAGCGAATTCCTTATGTCCTCACATCTGATTCTTCTGCTGGCAGAAGTCATTTTACTAAAAAGTGATGTAATTTGGCAGGAAGTGAGCTGAACGTATACAAAATGGCTCCACAGTAATACTCCTGCTCTAGAGGGATCATTGCTAGGGCAGGCTGTGAGAGCCAGCAAGCTGGTCTCCAGACTGACAGCCCGAGCACTTGGATGCCCTTCCCAGCTCTCCTCTCATTGCCTGTTTTCAGTCAAATCAGATAGCAAAGTCATATACATTGTTTTAATGCTCACCAGGATGTCAAGGGCCCTTCTGCTAAGCACCCCTAATGAGGCAAAAGCAAAGACATTTCCCATCCAACAGAGTTTGCAATAGTTAGAAGTTATCTAAGTGATGCTGGAACAAGAGCATCTCATGTCCCACATCTGTGAAATGCAGCTTGTCTTCAGTCTTGTAAAACCGTGTGGAAGTGAAAAGCTCTATAGAACAGGGCATGAAGGAGAGCAGGATTATTTGGAGGGAACTGGCCAGGCAGGACCAAGAAGGCAGGAAGAGCAGCTCTGCACAGCCCCGACTGTGCGTGCCCCCGAGAGCGGCGTGGAGCACGTGGCTCTGAAGCTGACACCTCCCCACTCACCCAGAGCTGTGCTGGGGTGGAATTTTCTTTCCTTCACTGGCCCCAAGCAAGCCTATTTTACTCCCAGCAGCTCACTGGGCTTGCTGTGCTCCCCACTGAGACCTGCCAGCGAGGGCAACTAATTGCCATCTGGCCCTGTGCGTGGCAGCCACCTCCCACCTTTCTTCTCTTTCTTTTCTTTTTGTCAGCTCCCTCCTGCATATGTGGTTGGTTGTTATTTCTGCAACACAGGCCTCCCTGCTGGAGACTTAATACAACCTACTTTTTACCTTCTTCACCAGAGCTCACATCTGCGATCTCTCGTTCTTCACTTCTGTAGCACTCGTTGCCTGTGCAGTTTCATCCCGGGTACGCAGCCATACCGCCCTCCTCCCAGCCTCATCTCAGCTGCTGCAGTCCCGTCCTACCTTTCCCTCTCATTGCTTCTCACCTTCTCGCCTCCTTTATTTGGGCTGCCTCCAAAATCAGCTCTTCTTCCTCTTTTCCTTCAGAGCTGCTGCTCTCTCAGACATTAGCACTTGACAGACTTTTTTCCAATCCCTTTCATCACTTTGACCCTCCTCTCTGGCAATTTCCATCTACAAGGACAAGGTTATCGTAAGTTAGTGGACCGTGTTTAAATGTGAAAATAGCTCGACAGGTTCCCTCAGACTCTCCTGCCTTTTCTCCCTCTTCATTAGCTACGCCAGGCTCAGGGTGGGGCACTGCAACCCAAGCAGTGCATCACTGCTTCTGCTTCAGAGTACGGCTGTGAAAGAAGAAAGTATTTTTAAAATATGTTCTTGAAAAAAGAAGATGGTAAGGAGTCTTCTGAAAGTATGTCAGGAGAACTTTTACCCTGTATCGCGTCCCCACTCAAAATGGAGACATGAAAGAAAAAAAAATAATAAAAAAAGAGAATATGCTGTGTATTTTACTAGCAATTAGAGAACCTATTTCCAGCAATTAGAGAAAACTCATGACCAAAGTCATTTCAAGATGTTTAAAATATTCCAGCTGAGGTAAAAAGTGGGGAATTTACTTTGGCTTCCTAAATCTTAGAGAATCAGTCTAGCTTTGTCACATAAATAAACCATGTAATAGGTTTTCTAGAGACAGGTAACGTAAGTGGACAAATCATAGAATGGTTTGGGTTAGAAGGGACCATTAAAGGTTATCAAATTATCTCAAGCTTGGTGACTTGTATTCTATAAATGCCCCTCTGTCTTTCTGCTAACTATAGGGGGAGACTAGATATGTAACTAAAACTTCTTCATATGGCTAAAATTGGGTTAAATGAATCCTATCTGACTAGAATGAAAAATGGTAAATTGGTGGACCAAAAGCTGGACATGAGCTGGTACTGGGCACTTGCAGTCCAGAAAGCCAACCACATCCTGGGTTACATCAGAAGAAGCTTGGCCAGCAGATCAAGGGAGGTGGTTCTGCCCCTCTGATGAGACCCCACCTGGAGTACTGCGTCCAGCTCTGGACTCTGAAGTACAGAAAAGAGGTGGACCTGTTGGAGTGGGTCCAGAGGAGGGTCACAAAAATGATCAGAGACAGGACACCTCTTCTATGAGGAAAGGCTGAGAGAGTTGGAGTTTTTCAGCCTGGAGAAGAAAAGGATCCAGGAGAAATTATTGTAGCCTTTTGGTACTTAAAGGGAGCCTACAGGAAAGATGGGGACAAACTTTTTAGCAGGGTCTGTTGCAATAGGATGAGGGGTTTTAAACTAAAAGATAGTAGATTTAGAACAAATATAAGGAAGAAATTTTTTACAATGAGGGTGATGAAACACTGGAATAGGTTGCCCAGAGAGGTGGCAGATGCCCCATCCCTGGAAGCATTCAAGGTCAGGTTGGATGGGGTTTTGAGCAACCTGAGCTAGTTGAAGGTGTCCCTGATCATTGCCGGAGGGCGCGGAGAGTGTGTGTGTTGGACTAGATGACCTTTAAAGGTTCCTTCCAACCCAAACTATTCTATGAGTCCATGAGAAAAGCCCTGGTGCAGACATCATCATGGATGGAAAATAAGCTGCACACACATCTTCTTGTGGTGTAATGACATCCACATGAGGACTCTGACTTGAAAAGTTACTTTGGCTAAGAAATGCCACATTCCCTCTGAGGGCCAAGGAGAGCATTTCTGCAAAGGCTAAAAAAAATAATAAAAAAGTAGGATTTCCTAAGGAAAACAGAAACTTAAAATAACACCGATTTAAAATTGCTTCTTGCGCAGTGAACTCATTTCCTTAGGATCAGCTTCTTACTACCCCTCCAAGTGTGAAGCATAGTTAAATTTTCCTGAAAACTACTGTTCTGATTGTATTTAAAAAATAGGTTCTGATTAAGCAAAGTGTAATATATTATATTTATACTGCAGAGTGTTGCCTTGCCTTACTCTTGGACACAGTAATCTGGGGTGGGGGGGTGTTCTCTTTGCTTTAATTTTGAAAAGGATCAGAACTGGGTTTAGCTGTCACATTTCAGTGTCTGTCTGCAACTGAAGGAGGAATGGAACAATCCTGTAGGGCTGACAGCAAGGAAGAGTTTCCTACAGCTGAAATCACTGCCATCACAGCTCACACAGCTCTAGCTCCATTTCGGAAATGCAGAGAGGATTCTGAATTGTTTGCAGTGGTGAACACTTAGTTTACACCACTACAAATTCAAGGCACTGCTTAGTTTTAAATTATACCATAATCAATATCCTGACAAAGCCTTTATGATTTTAAGGGCCATGGAGGATTAGAAAAAAAAATAAAGAGAAGAACGTCAGTAGCTAGATCTTAGCTCATAAACCGAAACTGAGAACTAGTTACAAAGTGATCCAAAATCTGGAGCTTTATTTCCACTGCAAATTCATTAATATTGTTGAACATTCGTTTAAAATCTTATAGCTGATTGCTTCAAGTGACAAGTAGGCAAAACATGGAAGATAAATTGGTGCAAGGAAGGAATGCCAAAATACAAAGCTATTTAGCCAATTATATGCTTACCTTCCAAGGTTTAAAATCCAAAGGAAAAATTTTCAAGAATTAAATTATTTTGAATAACCCAAGTTTTGAAGCTTCAAAGCATCCTGGTTCAAAAACTGCCAACCTTTTCCCCACTTATAGGGATTATAGGGTTATAGGGAATCTAAAGCATCCAAAGTGTGTTTTTTTCAAAGGTGACCTGCTCATAGCATTGTAAATAGGGTTGTTTTGGCTTTTTAATAGTAGAAGCTATTATGACCAAAAAAAAGGCGGGAAAAAAGAGAGACTATCGTTGAAAAATCTCTTGGTATTCTTCTGCACTGTTGCATGAGTAAATGATTAATTCTGTAAAGAGTTTTTGGGCTTGCCTTCATTTTGTTTCCCCACTCCAAAGTATAAAGCGCACCACAAAGAGTGAAAGGTCTTGACTTCCCCAAGAAGCAAAGCTGAGTTCTGCTCACAGTTCAAGGGAGCTGCTGCATGACTGTTCCTGCACAAAAGTTTTCTGGGAAAGCTTTAACCACCACTTGAGTTGATGGCTTGTGGGTCTCACCTGGAGTCTTTTTGTTCCTCCAGCTCTTGTCGTACGCTTCCTGACAAAACGGTTCATCTGGGAGTACGACCCGACGCTAGGTAAGTTGCATTTCATTCTATACACATGGCACACCGTATATAGTAGCAGCGCTGAAGTAATGGAAAGTCATAGAGTTAAAATTCCAAGCCTCACTCAACCTTTACATTTGCTGTAAGAAGCTTCTCTGTGGTCATTTAAAGCTGGAACAAATTATTACCTAAGATGGTAGAAGAGAGAAGCAGTAACGCGCTCAAACAAAAGCGGAATTAATACGCGAGGCACATTTCTGCCCACACAGAAGTCAGTGGGAATTTTGCCATTGAAAGCAATTGTGTTAGTATTTCACCATGAAAATTATTTAGCATGTGATCAGTTTTCTGCTTGTGGACAACCCAAACATCAGCTGCTCCAGAAGGAGATGGCTGGGATATCGCTCTCAAAAAAATTAAATGTGAAAAAAAAATATAAAATTGTAGGCATTTACAATCAGTCTACCTATTCTTAGGTAAGTTATTTTTGTCCTCATTTTCAAACACACATTGCATCTCACTTTTTGGGTGACCAGATAGGGACACCAGTCATCAGAAGAGCATCCACATCTCCTCTACTGCTCCCACTTAGCTGTGTTTGGTCTGGCACTTTTGAGAAACTGGTACATATATCTCAAAAAAACTTGTCAAACAATTACTTAGTATTTCCTAAGTTAGGGTATATTGGAATGTTCTGCACCAGGGAAAATCCAGGCTAAGAAGGCTGAGATGAGGCATTCACATCTTAGAAAACATCTTCAGTTCCTCAGGACTAAGGGATTTGCACATGAAGTCAGGGGCTGGGAAATTTTCTTTTCTCCTGAAATCTGTTGGCATCTCCTTCCTAACCTTTCTCCAGAGGCTCAAATACAGACCATGCAGTTAAATACTTATTTCTTTGTTAAGGTTCTTTAAGAGATCATGCTAAAGAAATAGAGAACACCATAAACTTGCACAGCAGAAACAAAGATGAAAGTTTAATACATTTTACTGCAAAACTCAGGCAGCACTTTCAACAGAGCAAAGCATCCAGTATCATACTAAGTATTTTCATCTGGTAAGGTGAAGACATGACGGATGCCAGAAATCTCATCTTGGGAAAATAATTCTCGGAATAACCTGAAGTCCAACACATTCTTTTTTGTGCTAATATTAATATATAAATCAGTGAATTATACATCACCTGCCTTGTAATGCACAGTGGGATGTCTGGTATCATGTTTTATTAGTATTATTAGTACTTTATACAGTCCTATCACTAAATATCTTTTTAAGAACTTGACAATAGAAGTATATCAAGTGGTTTGTATCAGTATAGTCAAAAGTTCATCAACGTCTTACGGGGACACTGCATGCAAAACTATTCTTGTTGCCTAGCTCAAGCACAAAAACTAAATTATCAGCAAGCTGCAAAGTTTATTATTTTTTGCCCCATTATGAAGGCCCTATGTCCTTTTTGGTGTACAAGACTTGAAATTTGTTTCTGTTTTGCAAATGAATACAACTGCAGATTAACTATGCCCCTTAGGAATCTAATCATCTGTTTGCAACACTAGAAGCTTTCATACAGACAACAGTCCTATCTCAATAAAACAAAAATTAAATCTCCTCTGACTTAGTGAGTTCTCATTCAGTTTAGAGGATAACAGCTTAAATCATGTCTTACAGTTATTGCAAAGCTAAGTGCTTTAAGTTGCTCAGAGAAAAAGTTTAAGAAATGCAAAAACTAATAAACTGTTATCAATAAGTTACTTCTCAATCACAGTAATCTCTGTTGGAAGCTACCCACCAGAGACTGTTTTTTAAAGTACTGTTTTTTCAAACTATGGATCACAACAGGAGTCAAAGGAGGCTGCAAAAAGTTAGAAAAAAAAACCTTCTGAAATTCTAATTCAGACCCTTTAGAGATCAACCAGAAAGGCACTGTATCTTCAAAAGCTTTGAGAAACAGTGCTTTAAAGAACACATTTCTGTCTTTATCATGATCACTCTGCTGTGATTTAGTGGCCAGTTACCCATAAACATCACTGAGCTGAATTTACTGACAAGTTTTAGGTGAATAGATTCATTTCTTCTTAGCAGTCATGGACTGGCAGTTGGGTAGGAAGAGGAATATCTATATATCCCAATATAAAAAGTTGAAGTTGTGTCAGTGAGACCCATTTGCCCTGCAGGGAGAGTAAGTAGCTTTGTCAAGTAGTTTTGAAAGGGCAGGAGTAACACAGATGCAAACTATCTGGCTACTAAGGAACAGAAGGTTTTGCAAAAAAAAAAATAAAAAAAAAATCACTGGAGCTGTGACAAAAGTGTCATTTTTATAGTTTATTTTTTATGTCAAGTTTTCAACCACTCATTAGCCCTCTGATGAAAGGAATCCCCAGATAATTCCTATTTTTAGGAAAGCTTTCAGCAAGCTATCTAAGGCCTGATGGAAATTCAACGTTAACCCTGATGCTTAGTTTAGGATAAAAAAAACCTCGTCCACTTAATTCAAGGGTGGCACATTTTAACTGGAAAGGAAAAAACACACCTTATAAATATTCTTTAGTACTCTAACCTGCCAGAAGAAAATGAAGGACCATATTTTTAGCAGCATCTGGATGTACTGCTGTATCTCCGCGAGCCAAATTACAAACCACAAAATAACATTTTCTGGTGGGAGATGCATCACGGACTCTTGCAAGCTTTGGCACATGGAGCTGCTGCTGAAGTCAGGGCTTTGCAGCTCTGCCACTTTTGTGCATGATGTCAGATCTGTGCAAGCACCAGTACAACAGCTGCATCTCTGCAAAAATATATATTGGTGGGCTTTTTATTTTACTTTTCTCACCCGAGGGGTAACAACTGCAGCAAAGGTCATTTTCTGGGGAGTGTTAACTGTCAGCCTTGACTTCTCTGTCATTTCTGCCTAACTGGCAAGTGAACATCTTGGCATGTTTTTATTTTGGTTTTGCTTTGGCTTTTTTTTGTTGTTTTGTTGTTGATTTGTTTTAAAGCACCCAATTCCTCAGGCTAGGTGATTTATAGAATCATAGAATGGTTTGGGTTGGAAGGGACCTTAAATACCATCTAGTTCCACCCCCCCCGCCCTGGGCAGGGACATCTCCCACCAGACCAGGTTGCTCAAAACCCCATCCAGCCTGGCCTTGAACACCTCCAGGGATGGGGCAGCCACAGCTTCTCTGGGTAACCTGTTCCAGTGCCTTACCACCCTCACTGTAAAGAATTTCTTTCTAATATCTAATCTAAATCTCCCCTTTTCCAACTTAAAACCATTGCCCCTTGTGCTGTCACTACACGTCCTGACAAAGGGTCCCTCCCCAGCTCTCCTGTAGCTCCCTTCAGATATTGAAAGGCTGTTATAAGGTCTCCGCGGAGCCTTCTCTTCTCAAGGCTGAACAACCCCAGCTCTCTCAGCCTGTCTTCATAGGAGAGGTGATCCATCCCTCTGATCATCTTCGTGGCCCTCCGCTGGACCCGTTCGAACAGGTCCATGTCCTTCCTGTGTTGAGGACTCCAAAGTTGGACACAGCACTCCAGGTGGGGTCTCACGAGTGCAGAGAAGAGGGACAGAATCACCTCCCGAGACCTGTGGCCACACTTCTCTTGATGCAGCCCAGGATGGGTTTGGTTCTCTGGGCTGCCAGTGCACACTGACGGCTTATGTTAAGCTTCTCATCCACCAACACCCCCAATTACCTGGCATTATCAAGACAAATGAATTTCCATTTTCAATCTATGTTTACAAGGCACTCAACTATCCCACATGTGCATCATCATCAAAGGAACTGGTAAGTTTATGTTTTCCTGGGGGACAAAAAAGGAGGAGGAAGCCCCGAGAGTCATCAGAGCAGTAGAGGGACAGCACAGATGGCCTCCAGAACGCTTCACGGGCAACAGCAAATTACCTGCCTCTGTATGTCGTGACATGCAGGGAGAATCTCCTGGATCAAATGATGAAAGAAGAAAATTCATCATAGCTATGGCTCAGTGGGTGCTTTTCAAAATTAGTTTTGTGGTATTTCTCTGAGAACACATTCATTGATCTACCATAATCAGGACAATTGGCTTACACAGAAACAGAGCTGGGATCCAAGTTTTTAAAAAAGAGAAGATTATGAACTGTTTTGTGCCCTTTGGTCTCAATTAGCATTTTTATGTACAATTGGGAGAATCAGGTGCTTTCTGAGGTGCAAGGACTTAAAACATACATTTTTCCCAGATAGGGCAAACAAACCCCCAAGAATATGCAGGAGACAGGTTCCTCAGTTCTCTCTTGATTCTGTCACTGGTTTGTTGCCCACAGTCTCTCTGCCTCTGATTCTCACCTATAAAATCCTTCGTGTCCCATAGAAGTGCTGTAAATCCTTAAAGTGACTGGTGCTTATAGAGTTAAGACTCACATATAGGAACACCAAACATTTCTCCAAGGGCTGCATTTTAAACAAAAGTCTACATATAAGATAACAGCAACCAAAGCAATAATGTTTTTGTTGACCTTTCTAAGAGTCAGTGCAAGAAAGGCAAGCATCCCTAGATGTCTTTCTCTGGCTATTCCCATATTTCATACAACTTCGCTAATCCTCTGAAAGGAAAAGTGTCTCTGAGCAGATAATCAGCAGAACCGTGCCTGACAGACTGGCCAGCCTATGAAGGCAAAGAGAGACAGAAAGCATAGGAGTTAATTTAATTTCAATGGGTTAGAGAAAAGACTATTCATTACTTTGAAGGAGCAGAGGTAACCATAAAGAAACGTGACTCTTTTAAGAAAAATTATAATTTTGCTAGGACAACTAGATTAATAGTGACCTTTTAAAGAGTATTTCTCCCAACTCTGCCACAATTCCTTTAAGTCACTTGGATTTTTGCTCACTCTTTTTCTACTGGGAGAGGAAAAAACCCGAGTTGGTGTTTCTATAAAGTCCTGTCTAATGCAACAAACAGACAGTCCATAAGATGCCACTAAACATTGTTAAAATGCGTGGGTAACAGTAAAACAGCAAAGACAGGAGATAAAGTGGTACAAGTTGCTGTCCTACTGGCTTGATTATGAAAGGGCCACGATAGCACTGATCTTCTCAAACATAATGTGAAACAGCCAAAGGACTGCAGAAAGGTAAACAAGTAAACACTAGGTAAACAAGTGCTTGAGGGAGGGAGATGGACACCTCAGTTAGAGCCCTGAATTATCTCACAGAGCACTTCGTCTCCTACAGACCAGCTCAAGGCTTTTAAATTTCACTGCCACGGCAGGAACAGCAGAAATCACTTTGCAAGGGTTCTGTTTACGTTGGCAAGAAGGCTCTTCCCATTGGAAAGCTTTGCTGCAAGGGAGATTATTTTTACATTAGAAAGGTAGCTTTTGCCCATATAACCACATCTGTAGCTGGCAGTTCTGTGAGCAAAATGGCGTCATTCAGGGACCACGAGGGAAGTTTGCACACACTGTACATAATGTAATTAACACAATTGACACAAGCAAATATTGCTAGCCCAGATTTCTCTTCTGCACCTGATAAATACAGATCTGTAGAAACAAGAGAGTGGAGTGGGAATATATCCAAACTATCTTCCATCAAAAATGGTTGATAACCAGAAACAGCTGGTTATCAGGACCTCACTCACTGGGAGCCAAAACCTCACTAGGAATAATTTCCACTAGCAAGAGAAGATGCAAGAATTATCTTTCTGGGCTAATTTTGTGCCAGTGCAGCCATGAAGAAGAGTTCAGGCCCTCGGGTCCAAATGCAGTTCTCAAGGACTGTCTTTCCTCTCTGGTATATTCAGCTAACACATTGTGCACTGTCTGAATAGAAAGCCTTTGCCCCAGGATTGTTTTCCCTGCTGCAGATCACAAGTGGAAAAAGCACACACCTTTGGCAGGCTTCTAATTTTCTTGACTTGTGGCTCACTCAGCAAGTTTGTCTCTTAACACTTCTGAAGGTCTATTACCTGCCTCTACCGCGAATATACTAACTCCTAGTAGCATGGCTGAGAGAGAAACTGCCCAGATAGCAAACAGAACTTTTAACGAAGGAGCCCATACTAAAATAAACATTAATAAATCAATAACTGATGCTCCCTTCAGCCCTGGGGTGTAAAGGTTGACAAGAGCAGCAGCCCCAGGAGGATGGCAGCCTGAGGAAGCCTCTCCTCACAACTTTCTTTTCCTCCTGCAGTACAACAGGATATGGCAGGCTATAGATCAGATCATCGATATGCTCAAGATTGAAAAAAAATAACTATTTTCTGTAGCAAGCAAAAGGGAAGAGAGTTCCACCATCATCTTGCAGAACTTTGGCTTCTGGGTGTTTCATCTGAACACCCATGTTGACAGCTACAGTTTATCCAAGCACAAGTTAGGAATAACCTATGTGGTCCAGCGTGGGCTTTCAGCCAAAGGGAGATGTAACAGCAACCAACCATTTGGGGCTAGGAGGAATGGCTGCCAACCTATGTTTCAGTCAGTACCATGACAAATGTGTAGACGCTTAATAAATTGCTGGAAGACAGTATTATTTTCAAGCCAGACTCTAGCTATTAGTATCTTCAATTTTTATTAACAAAATTACTCATTTCCTCCAGTGCTTAAGGGATTCAGTCCCCAGTAGTTCAGATTGCACCTTGCTAGGTATTTTCCTGGGCTTCTCTTTTTTCCCCCACTTCAAAACGGTAGAAACATTACTTAACTTGATATACATTTAATAAGCTGTATTGTTTTTACTACATTCCTCAACAGCAGGAATTTGTGCTGAATGTCATCATTGTGGCAATGAGCCGTGAAAGTATTCCTGATTTCTCTGAGGTGTTTGTGAGGAAATGGACTACTATGGCCTAGAGCACCTTAAACCCCTGGCTCCTAAATTGCTTGACAGAGACTTGAAATGATGAGCTTGTAATAGAGAGCAGCAGAGGAAGATGCTTAAAATAACAGGGGAAGCAGTTATCTGAAAATGTGGTTTGTTTTCCTTCATATGAGTCTCAAGATGAAGATATTCCTGATGCCAGTAATAAAAACACTGCCTTTTTATGGTAGCTCAACGGACAGCAAAAAAAAAAAAAAAAAAAAAAATCAAGAATGGCAGTTGCTGCTCTTGCTGTAGCTACAGCTGCAAAATATTTTGCCCCAATTGCTCATCATATTCTGAAATGTTCTCCAGATGAGCAGAAGTTTCCAGTGCTTGCTTTTGCACCTTCAGGAGAGCAGGCTTTTGTTTTGCTTGTTTTAGGTGTGAAAAAAGTCTCACTGGTTAGTTTTCATTTATATTGGCAGGAATACGGTGAAACTCACAGCTTTGCTAACAGAGGCTTCTCGCCACAATCAAACAGAAAAATGTAGCAAAATATGGTTTATTTAGACTTAAACTCGTCACGGGCATAATTCACACCAGGAACTAATGCCTCTGCTTAGTGTTGTTGGGAAAGTTTAAATCAGAAAATTTAAAAAAAAAAAAAAAAAGAAAACCATTAAAGCCTTGTTTCTTATTGCCTACTATTTAGGATTACTCCAGGTTTGTTGGTTTTGTTTTAGCAATTGTTTTAACATGCCTTAATGAATGCAGTTCTGAAGTATCTGTACAAATTTTCTCTACGTATCTCAGCAAAAACTGGGTAAGGACAGAAGCTATAGGAAAGGAAAAGTAACACTACCCCCCTCCTCCTCAAAAGAAACCCAGTCTTTGCAGACAGAAGAAGAAATTATACGCAGCAGAAGCCAACAAGTAGGCATACTTTCTATTATTTTTAGAGTTGTCTTCAAGAAAACTGTGTTCTAGGATTTCTCTTTGGAGGCCAAAATATGTTATTGATTGAAAATATCAACAAGAAAAGAAACATTTTGCTGTAAACTAGTTTTATATCTCCCATCTGTTCTATCTAAAGAGCAAACTTTGGGGATGCAACAAATCCTTTCATACTAAGATGAGAGTTTCAGAGTCCAGGGGGCCCCATGTGCACTAGCCATTTCTACTCCTTCTCACTTTATAATAAGAGGAAAACATTATAAGAACTGAGCAGGAAAGCTAATGAAGCCTCATTTGTTCTGAACTTTTTCCTCCTTATTTCATATGGCAGTAGCTGTTTGCACGAGTTCCCCAGGAGTCCCCGTAGCACTTGAACCTTCTTCTAAGGTCACCTGCTAATAGTCTTTGCTTGTTTGCACAGGCCAGGGACAGCCCTGCAACCTGGCTCGTGCCGGGGCAGGTGTTTGCTGACCTCCCAGAGCATACACTGGCGGCTCTTCTGCCCTGTGCCTCCTTAGGGGAGTTATATAGGGTCTCTACCCTCCGCCCCACCTGCTTATATATAGGATATAAACCTGTGAGAGCATCGCCTTGGACTGAAAACAGCAAGTAAAAGCAGCTCAGCAAGCGAAGAAACACTGACTGCAGTGCCTCACACATCACTTTTTTTATGTTGTTGTCAGCTTTAATCTGACTAGTTTGGGAATACCTGCTGTACTGAAATCACAACTAGTCTTATAGAAGGCAGCCAAAAGAACCAAAATTGGAGTTAGAAAAGAAACTCCTTTGCACATCACCATATCAATTCCAAACCCAGTATTCACCACAGCAGACTGCACGTGAAGCTGACTGGAGTCCCTTGAGTTGAGTTAAATGTCACCGCAAACAAATACCTCCTTTCATACACATTTTGGTTTAAATTTGTAGCTCGACATGAATGTTTGTGTAGTATGATAGATACAAAGCCCATCACAGGTACTGTACAACCTCCTGGAACTTTTCCTTCTGTATTTCCTCACTCTTGGGGTTACACATGCAAAAATACAGCATTGAAGAGTCCAAGTCCAATTATCAGATTTGTCAGAGTTTCCCTCCAGTAACTTTCTTTCTACTACTTCTTTCATGTGTGATAATGATTGGAATAACAATGCATGGCATATCATCTTATGGTATTGTTGATAAATAACCCAACTATGCTTAACTTTTCGCCTGCAGTACCAGTTAATTAAGAGACACACGAGGATACACTGTATTAGCATTAGAAATATGTTCCTAAAACACAAGGGCAGTACTGTGCTTACTGTAAAACCACTGATAGTTGCAAAATAAAAAACCTCCTGTAAGGTAAATAGTGGGTGGAGTAAGTAACAGCCAGATGCAAGCAAGAAAAACACATTCAGCTGAGTTTTGAGAAGAGGGAAGGAAGAAGGCGGGAGAGACTTTACAAGCCAGGAAGGTACATTCAAGTTAGAAAGGCTTTCTGAAAGGTGAAGCATTCCTGAAGCAGCAAGGAAATGTAGAGGGGACAGATTTTACAAAGGTAGCTCAAGGAAGGGTCTGGAGAACATGTCAAACAGCACCAGTCAGGAACGGAGGTGTATTTCTTTCCCAATGGTCTGTTCATGTCACTATTCTCAAATGTGGTGGAGAAGTGTCACTGATGGATATCAAAGATCACAGGAGTCTAAATAAGCAGGGAGTTTATTAAAAAAAACACAACAGCTCCAAAACAAACAAAGAGAACCTTTATTATGTAATCAAATAATTATGGGAAATTTTAGTCTTTTAAACATATTTCTGTATTGCCGTCCAGCAAGACCTTAACCATAACTTAGAAGTTCATGCCGATTAGCTGAAGCTTTTTGGTCTGGAAACTCAGCTATAATAATAACACAAAAGCTCTTTCTCTAGGTCTCTTGCAGTTCTCAGATCCAGCTGGCTGAAAGCCACCATAAGACCAGAGTTTCTTAAAGCATTTTTATGTGTATTTATTTTATTAACCTTTCTTGACAAAAAAGGAACTAAAATTCTGAATGGAAACAGGGTTTGTGTCCCTCTGTGCTTAAAGGCAAACAAAAGAGGCCAGAATGTTCCTTAAATGTGCATGTAAAGTGATGTATGTCATTGCTCTCTCTCAGCTAATTTTCCTACTCCTACAAGTGTTTTCCTAAAAGCAATGAATCCTTCCAATTGAAATATGTCCTTCCAGAGCTGCGACATACCCCTGATATATATTGCCTGTTCAAAATAAACAAGTACTGAAACCAGCTTTTTGCATCACTACGGCTTTTTACATCATGGCAAATACAGACCAAGCTCTAGCAATTACTTTTCAAATAATAGTTTTTCCTCTAGAAAATCTCATCTTCTGGAACAGATATATTTAGTAGAAAAGGATAGTCCTGAACAAATAGGTTTGACAGATGACCAGCTAAGTCTTATAGCACAAAACTCTACTAAATATGTCACAATAAGCATGGTGCAAGGATGTGATGTGGTCAAGCTGTGACTCCACATCACATCCATAGAGACTTGATGGGTCACGAACCTCAAAGTTTTTTCTCTATACAAGTTTAGTAGGCTTTTATTCTTGCAGTTTTAAAAAAAAAAAAAAAAAAAAATCACATTGCTTAGAAGAACAGGGAGGTTTGTAACAAGCTTATCAACACAGAGAGCCCCAGGGCAGTTTTTAATTTTTTTTTTTTCAAAAACATTATTTCCATAATTACTCAGCTGCTGTGGTAATTTGAACATTTTATCCAATCCTATTAATGACTTATTGCGGCAATATAGAATAGGCTTGAAAACAAAGTAACTGCTACCATTTCCCAGCATGTTCCTCGGGCCTTTTGACAGCTCTAAACATTTCTGAAATAAGCTGAAATTTTCCAAATGGAAAATTCTTGTGAGAACCAAGAGCGCCTCATGATTGCTGCGTTAGAACCACGTGGGACCCTCAAATCTGGCATCGGCTTCCAAAGCCACGCAGCCAGCACCACCTTTGAGCTTGTCATTGGGGATATGAAGGAAAGCATAGCACACCCCCAAACCAACAAGAACGGGTCAGATTTATTTACTTATATTGAAGCAAAGCACCAAACATGGCTACTTCCAGCCTCGGGAACACCGCGGCTCAGTCAGCAGCAGCCTCTCCCTGACTCTGCTTTGGGGCTAACGCTTTTGATACTGAGTCTATGAAGAGCAAAACATAGCTCTGGGGGTTCTTTTCTGTCTCTGAGGTTTTAGTGATCTGGCTACAGATACAATATATAGGCATCACCTACTGCAAGTGGCAACCTGAAGCTCAAAGAGTTGTCTGTAAGTAATCTTGGGAACCACTGGTACAGCGTTACACTCTGCTCTTTCTACTTGACCATGATGATGCCAGCATAAAACATTTACAGCCTGGATTCATCTAACCAGTTTTAGACTCCTAAGAGCTTTTCAGGTGTGGTTTATCCCAGAAGAGAGATCAGACAAGCTATATCCAGGCCCTATTTCAACTCTAATAGGAGTCAAGGGTGCTTAGCTGAGACAGACACCTGCGTGGTTGATGGTTTCAGTTAGAGATCCAGCAATATCTCAAGTCACCTAATTTCTTTCTAGCTGCATGTCTCAAAAAAAAAAAAAAGTGCCACAGCAAAAATGATATTAATAAATTCCAAAATAAAGCAATGAATTTGTGAAGTACTGTGGGATGGATGTGAACAGACTGGAAATCACAAGTTCAGGACTCATAACTTACAAGACAAACAGATTCTTCAGATGTTTCTATTTCCTTGAAGGAGAAGCCATGTCTGTAATTACACTACAAAAATGCTTTAAACATCCAGCTGTTTTACACTCCTCATTAAAATTCACCCAGCTACCACACATTCCAAAGCACAGGAACAGACACACATTTACTAAGATATATTTACACTAATCTGACCCAAACCAGTGCTACTTGTCCAGGATTAAATTCCATCCCAACACAAGCAGCCAAAGCGAGTTAAACTTGCGACATAAAGCGCTGCCAGAGTCCTATTTTGAGAACTCAAGTATCATTTAGGAATCATGCTGCTTTTCCATGGCTAGCACAAGTCTTCTCCTTGAGATTTATTTGCCCATTTCACGGGGAAGAGCCGTACCGTATGGCCCACCACAGCTTGCCTCCTGAGGAGGACAGTTCACAGATACATGCTGCAAACATGGTTGGACGAGCGCTTTTTGAAGTTGTGTGGGCCAATTGTCAACGGCTACTTGTCAACCAGGGCCAGATGGTTGAAGGCATTTCAACCTTGCAAGGCCTAAACAAATAAGGAGCTGATATCCCATTACTCAATCCGAGATTCATCTCCTTCACAGCACTCTCAACCTAGCCCTGAACATCTCAGCCACCAAGATAATTTGTTCAAGGTGCATCACTGCAGCTTCCACACTGAACTAGAGCTCCTGCCTTTTCTGCAGTCCCCCAGGGGAATCGCTGTATCTAGGAAGGTTTACAGAGGGGACAGATAAAGACATACCACCAAGAGACCTTAGATATCTCTTACCCTGCTGTGTAGGTGTAGCCTCAGGACCACAAAGGTAGAACTCCCACTCCTTCAACAGCCTGGTGGTGCTAAACAGAAGGGGTATTTACAGCCTTTAAAAAACCTAGTCTTCACTGCCTGAAACCCTACAGCAAGATTGCTTGCCATCTGCCTAATTGAATTGACCATTTGTCCCTGTTAGAGGCAGCTGTGCTGCTTAAAGCAATTAAGGTGGCAGAGGAGGGAAGTGACATTTTTGCTTTGGGAAGGGAGTGTTTGCAGCACTGACAGCACTGAAACATTTTTCGCTATGACATTCTGAAGTATGTAATGGAAAAGGCATTCACCAAACATGAGCCCTTTCAAAAGTTCAAATTTAAGAAACGTGTTTCCTTAAAGATACCCTTCACTCCCATTGAGGAGATTTGCACCAAATAAAAGAGTTGCATCTCTGACAGCGCAAAGCATTCATAGTCACTGGCCACAGTTTTACATCATAGGCATTTGCCTTTTGATACAGGACATCTGTGAGCTAGCAGCAGTAATAAATCTGAATGTTCGCACAGATAATTTTCCAAGTTTTAGGTCAAATGCTATCAAATTTAACTTATCAGCTCATTAAGATAAAGCAACCCCTTTTGTCATTAGATTTCTGATTACTTGCCTGGTTCCAGAACCTGGGACACAGTAGATAGGTTCCATTTTTTTTTTTCCCTGTAGCATGGCGTGAATGCCTAATGCCCACTGGTTATCGTTATAAATCATACATAGGGAAATCACGGCTTGAGCCCTTGCTAGCAGAGGGGAATGTGATGATTTCAGCATGTTTTGAAGAGGCATTCTTCAAATAGCTAACTGATCTGTAATTTTATCACAGCATAAGGCCTGAGCTTAGTGGTCAGGTTCCCTCATCTGCAACCGTGCTGGTTTTGATCTTGTCAGACTTCAGGCTAGGCAGTGACAGGCTTTGGAGCTGGACCCTCTGAGAGTAGCAACATTTGTGTTTCATGGGTGGCAGCCTTCCCTGTGAACGAACGTGAAAAACGGGCTGCAGCCTTGCAGAGCTCTTCACTGGGAGTAAACTCTGCCCTTTTGTTGGGCGCCCAGTGTAGTGTCCACTGTTGCAGCTCTTCGTAGGTACAAGACATGGGAAAGAAAGAGTTATGTCATATGGGGAGAGGTAAAATAGTCACCATTGTAGAAAGGGGGCCTTGACTGTGCACCCGAATGGCTGGAAGAGCTCCAACAAATAAAATTTAGTGAATTCGTACGTCACAACTCTGGTCTTGTGCTAGGGTAGCTAGAAGGAAGATTAAAAAAAAAATAATTACTTTCTTTTAATACATTTCACAAAATGTGTTCTTATTTTAGAGTCTACATATCGTCACCAAGCTACCATTGATGATGAAGTCGTTTCCATGGAGATACTAGATACAGCTGGTCAGGTGCGTGGGTACATGTTCTATTATCCAATACCTTGGCTCAGACAGGCAGCAGGGAAGGGGAGTGCGGTGGTGTCAGCGGTGGGGTGGGTGGCAGGTGTCCTCTGCTTCTGGGGACAGAGGTTTGCTTCTGGGCAGAGCCTCCCCTCCTTCACCACCATCAGCTTGCTGCCAGACCCAGCGTGCTGGATCCAGACCCTTCTGCAAGGAACCCAGCTTAGAGTCTTCAAACACTGGAAGAACAAAAAAAGTTAGGGTTTACTCTGGAATTGAAATAATTTTTTTCTCATTCCTTGGTTCAGGGCCAACCCAACAACATGTTATTGCCATGCACAAAGTCACAGTCTGTTTCTGCAGTCAAGTGATGAGGCTCAACAGTCTCAGTCAATGATTCACACCAAAATGAAGAGCAGTTTTGTCATAGCCAGGTCCCCCCTCCTTTCAAAATATGGCCGATGCTCACGCTGCACAGTCCTGTGCAGTCTGTGAGCTGGGTATCGTTCCACAGAGACCATCTTCCAATTGCCTGCCACCAGCCTGTCCACAGGCAGCCCATGGAGCCTTGGCAGAGTAGATCTCCTATGCCATATCATAAAATAAGTGATGTGCATCAAGTGCAAAGTCAAGTAGATATACATGGCTTTGCAGGCTTCGGAGGACCGATGTCTAGCTGAAGACCTGATGTCTTTTTCATAAATCAAATTCCTAAGGCTGGTGTCTTGTTTTTTCAAAACAGGAGGATACTATTCAGAAAGAAGGACACGTGCGATGGGGTGAAGGTTTCGTGCTGGTTTACGACATCACGGACAGAGGCAGCTTTGAGGAAGTGCTGCCACTTAAGAACTTGTTGGATGAAGTTAAAAAACCCAAAAACGTCACCCTGATCCTGGTGGGGAACAAAGCAGACTTGGATCACTCCAGGCAGGTCACCACAGAGGAAGGTGAAAAGCTGGCCACAGAACTGGCATGTGCTTTTTATGAGTGCTCTGCTTGCACAGGAGAGGGCAACATTATGGAAGCCTTCTATGAGCTCTGTCGGGAGGTACGGCGTCGAAAGATGGTCCAGGGCAAGACTCGGAGACGAAGCTCCACCACCCACGTCAAGCAGGCAATTAATAAGATGCTTACCAAAATCAGCAGCTAAAAAGAGTCGTACTAAGCCAGAGAAGCATTTTAAAGCCTATTAGCTTGAAGTAGGGATGAAGCAGGCTGAGCACATTTAATTAAAAATGGTCAAAGCTTTGCAAATAAAAAAAAATAAAAATAGAAAAGACAAACCACACCAGTTTTTTGAGTAACATGGTGTCAGACTTTTTTCCTGTTTTGAAATGTATTTAGCCACACTGCTTCTGGCTAATGTGGGGGTTAAAAAAAGAAAAGAAAAAAGAAAAAAAATGAACTCCAAAGGACAAGATGATTGTGGGGATTGGCACTGACAGAGCATCTTCTGCTTCTACAAGGCTGGCAAGTCAGTAGTGCCTAAACATCATTTCCAACCAGCCAGCTGCTCAGTAGCCATTGGAGAATAATATTCATCCCTTGATCTGTCAACAACCATCACAACCAGTGTTCTCAAGGCCTGAATACACGTAGAGGCTGCTGTGTTGTACCAGAAAGTTCATCTGACACCTTTCACCAGCTCTAAATTGGCGCGTTGTGTGCTTTTACTCCAAACTGTCTTTCCTTGTTGTTATTTTTGTCAAATGTACGAGTGCTGATGTTCTTAGCAAGGTATGCAAAAAATATAGGAAAGGTCTGTTTCATGGAGCATTTAGCCAGCAAGACACACATTTCAACAGAGCTGAAGTTTGGCTGCTTTTCCGAATCCTCTGAAACTGCGGAGTTCATCAAGAAATAATCAGCTAGTCCAGTGGCATTTCAGCATTTCCCCCTCAAAGTGCAGTACGGTACTTGGGGAAATGAGAGTATACATGTTGGGATATCAAAATAAAAAAATAACCATATTCGTATTGATTTAGTTATGGGTAGTTTTTAGCTTTTGTTTACATTTTTGTTTTGGTCTTCTTGCAATTCAAGTAATTCCTCTTTTCTGTCTTGTACTGAACAACTGAATTCATGGGAAGGCAAGTATTTAAAGTCTAAGCCCAAATGCAAATCAGATGTGAATGGCCTCTACCATATCAAAAGGCTATAATTTCCAGCTGTTTAAACTTCCAGATGTTGCTTGAAGCACTCTGTGGTTTACAACAGCACAGGTTTTTTGTGACTCTATCTGGCACATTCAATCGAAAGTGCATTTTATCAGATTTTGGTGCCTGGGATGAAAGGTGTCCAGTTTTTTGTTTTTTTTTTTCTCCTCCCTCATGCATCTCTTTTAAGCCACCTGGCTTAAAAGTTTTGCCTTGTTACTTGGCTTGTTAACTGTATGCTAAGAGGTGCAAGAACCAAGGCTGAAGAGGCTTTCATTCCGATTGTGCTCCTCTCCCACCAGTTGTGTTGCACCCCTCCAGGCAGCGGGGTGGGCAGCTCAAAGCGGCATCGTGCCGAGCCGCAGCCAAAGGTTGGGATGACAAGTGGGAATCTTTGCAGTATTCTCCTTTGAGGAACAGCCCTCTCGTAGCAACTGCTTACAACTTTATTCTCCACCCCTTTGTACTTCATATTTGCCTCTGTGAGGAAGCAACCCCAAAAAGGCTATCAAACCCAAATTGCCCCAGAGATAGGAGAGGGAGGATATGCTGTTGGATAGCACTTTATACAGTTATAGGTAGCCATAGAAGAGGTGTAACTCACTGGAGAATCAAGCTTGGATATCCCCGTGTACAGAGAAGAGTCCCAAATTAGGACTTTCCAAAAGCATTTGCTTAAAGATGCTTTACCAAACTAAATTTAATTTAAACATTCTCTCACCCGTACCTTTTACCCAATCAGCATCAAAGAACATCACGTTCAGGTGTATATTTTATTTGTTCTGTTGTTCATTGTCTCTGCTTTCCCCAGTCTAGAGAGTGAGAATTCATTCCACTCTTCTGGAATCAATATCTACATTTTGGTCCTCATATTCAGGTATGTTGCCATACAGCAGCTACACACACTGCAGTGGAAAATTTGCCAGGTGCTTCTGGGCAGAAGGTTCTTGCAACAGGTGATGTCGCTATCTCCATCACCTGCTCTCAAACTATTGGTCATGTCTCTAACCTTTGTTTAAAAAATATATATAAATAAATAAAAGAGAGAACTTTTGTCCTTCTTAGTCCTATTAGTAATAAAGAATCAATACGAGTGTAAAAGAAAGAGGTAGTGCCTGTTCATGCACAGGTTGGCATTAGGTGAAGGTCTAATGTGTATGTTACAACATTAGGAGCCAGAAGTGAGTTTTTCACCAAGTCATCCTCTTATCTTCCAAATCAGTGTTGTTGCACAAATCTGAAATAAACAGAATCCTTACCTGCAATCCCATGGCAACATAGCTGATGAGGAGAGGGATTATGTCAGTATTCTAAGCAACTGCTTTATCTCTCTCTTAGACAACTTCAACAGTTCTTTACTCTGAAAAAGCTTTCTTGGGTTTCAGAGTAAGGCTGCATAAAATAAAAAAATATGTTATCTGAATTACAAGAGAAAATGAATTAATCATATTTCTATTAGGAGATCTGAAAGGAAGGAGAGGCTAAGTCATGGCCCAAATACTTTCCCAAAGAATCCCAGCAAATTAGATCTTCTTTTATAATGTCTGTATGGAGAAGTTATAAAATCCCGGTGAAAGAACACGTTCCACTGTGCAAACATGACTTGTTACATAAAGAACCCCTAATAAAAATAGTAACATTCCTTTGCAAAGACTGAATTTGGAAACTGCCGAACATGATAAACACTCGGTCAGAAAAGAGGCTGCTATTTTGTGACCTTTCCTCCCACAAAAACACAAATTTCTTTACTTAATTGCTCTTTTTTTTTCTTTTTTTTTTTTTTTTCCCTCGGTGTAATGGGCTGCTTGTCAACCCAGTTATAATATGGTATATTGTAATCTGTTGATACATATTACATAGTATTAAATGCAATCTGATTTAGTGTTGCTCACAATGTTGCAACATATTATTGGCTATGCTATTATAAATGTGCCATATTCCTACAATGCCCAAATTGAGCCAAAAAAGGGCCCAAGCAGTGAAAAGGCCAAATGCAACATGAACCCACATTCAGTAGCCTTTCCGCAGCAGGCATCAACAGTTTCAATTCTGTTTCTACTGCTGCTATTAAAATGTACATATGACACTAAATTCCTCTCCTCTGTTGTCATTTTTGCAGAGAGAGGATGGGAAGGACAATAAAGAAAAAGGGGGAGGAAAGGTGAAATGGATACTTGTTACCTACAACAAGTTGATTGTCATTTATGAAGTTTTTAAATATTTATCTTCAATTGATGAAGAGTTAGTCGTGCCCATGCTGCAAGACCTGGATCAGGAGCCAAGACTTCCCTAGAACTTTGAGAATCTTCATATCTGGGGGTTGGGTGCAACCATGGATGGAAGTGAGGGTCAGCCACTGGGTTTGCACCTGGATCCAGACAAGTTGTCCCCAAACCTGGGGATAGTTGCATCTGGCAGTTTGCTACAAGGCTAGTTGATTTTTATATATATAATGATCTGTATGCATTTTTACATTAAAAATATGAAAGCTTGTGCTTGTAGATAATATATAAGAAAAAATAAAAATAAAAATAATTAAAAAGTGGTCTCTGTACTCTTATGCATTGATCTTCAAATAGTTGTCTCTGAATTTATGTCTTCCACGAGCCCAGGGCCAGTTTCAGAAGTCCTGATTCAGTTTTTATTCAATCTTTATCTAAGGGAAAAAAACACAGTGAATTTTGCCTGAATAAACACTTGAGCATTTAGATCAGTGTATTTGAAATTATTTGGCTGCTAGGCCTGTAATTGAGAGGCCTTGTAGCATCTACGGTGAAGCACAGAATCGCACGCCCTTGCTGACTGTTTCAAGGCTGACCAGAAAAGCTAGAGTGCGGGGTTATTAAATGACCTCAGCGAAAAACTTCAATCAAACTCTGTTCTGCTTACTAAATAACAAGAATCTTGATTCCAAACTTCTCTGGTAAAATCCTGGCTCTGGGAGAGTCTTTGGGAGATCTATGGCAGTGATCTGGACAGAGGGAACTTTTCCCCTGCGGACAGCTGTGCCCATTTTCCAAGGATAAATACAATATACTGTTGCTCTGAAGAGAAGGTACATCATAGGTACCTTATGCAAGGTATGTTATATCAGTAGTTAAGCAGAGAAAGCTTCATCGCAGAAGAAAGGAACCTTCTGTAATCCACTGTCTTCCTCCAAACCTTGGGCCAACCAAGTAACCCAATAAGAAGCTGAAAACCAGTGGGAATATGAGAACAACAGCTCTGGCAGATCACTGCATAAAATCCAGGTGCAGGATCTATGCCGTGAGCTAAAACCTCCCAAAACTAGGTAAGGCATCTTTCCAATCACTGGCTGCCTCTGGAGCGCTGCAAAGTAACCTTCAGTTATATCAAGCTGCACTGTAGCTTGCTCCAGTCAAAACAGTGTTTCCTGCAAAATAAGTAGCTGCAGTCATAAAGGCTATGTATAAACAATGTTTGGGATTCCTTTTATCTTCCTCTTTAATGGCTCAATCTATTTGCATATCTTGAGAAGAAAAAAAAAATAGTTAAAAAGACTCTTTGGCATTTTGATGTGTCTGCCTTTATGTTCTTTGAAAAAATTAAACTTCTAATGAAAACAGTGTCATCTTAGAAACTCTGATGTTATGCACCTTTATTTCCATTACAGATGCCAGGCGCTAATTACTGCAGGGTTATGAAGATACAGAGCGAGGTTACTGTACTTTGTGAGGTTACTAGGAGGTGTTAACGACGGCTTTTGTGAGGCCGGTCTGGTCTGGGTTCTGTCACCACGGTTGCCCATGAGGAAAGCCACCGCTACAGCTCACAGCAGAAAGACCCAGGCTGAGCTCCCTGGGGCAGGACCCCACTGACTCCAGCAGGGTTATACACAAGACAGGTAGAGCGTCTTGCTTCACAGCCTTGGTAACCAACATGTGGAGCAAACAAACACTCCAATAGCCAACTTTTCTCCACTCGGGGGTTCTCTCCTCCATTTTTGTTCTGAAGCAGACAGGTAGGAAACTGGGAGGTAAGTTCATGCTGCTGACTGTCATCTAATAAATTGGAAAATATGGTGGGAATATGGTCTCCTGCCTTTTTTTGGACTGGTCTCTTTCATATCTACTGGATTCCCCAAAGCAGCATTTTCCCTTTTCTCACTGCTATTGTTTTAAAATAAGTGGGTTTTTTTTTAAACAGCAGGCGTCAATATATTCTGATATCCAGTATGTTGTATGGGGAAAGGGTCTGTATCACTTTGCAGAGAATCCTCTCACAGGAATGCAGTATTTACAAATCCCTCTGGGTGTACATTCTTAAAGATGCACACAGCTGCTCTCAAGAGTTGGAAACCAATTTTTATTGATAAAGGATCATCTAATAATTAAAGTATAGATCCCTTTGTCAATTAGCATGGTCCTAAGCCATGTGATACATTTTATGTCACTAGGAGAAGCTGCATCCCACAATGAAATAATAACACACAGGATAATAAAAAAATTAAAAAAAAAAAAAGAAGAAAACAATTTGTATACAGACCTCAAATTATACATCACAGAACAAATTTACACTTTTTTTTCATTTTTTATTTTATTTATGTAGTATCGGGAATTCACAGAATCTCATTTCAAAATTCAGGAAGTTCTATTTACTAAGAATACATCAGTAAAGTAAAAACATAGTGGTTTATTATCAAACTACTTTGTCAGCATACATTGTTTAACTCCATCCAGCTTCATGCTTGCTCGGTGTTTCAGGGTTCCTTTTAAGTTATGGAAAATAAATACCTCTGAATAACAGTGTTATCCCAGCTATACTATTCATGATTCATCTTCAACAGAAGTAGCTGCAAATAGAGGAATAGAGAATTTTTCTCAGAAATCCAAAAGCATGATTTTACTTGAAATCTTAACAACTGACACACGACGAATGAGTATATCAAGTAATACCAGTGACATAATGCATCAAAAAGCACCTAGGTTCTGCGCGAGCCTTCACAGATCAGTTCCACTACAACATTTCCCCCCAAAACTTTAAACTGAGCATGAGATCTCTGGATTGTCACATACAAAAGCATGTACCTCTAAAACTCAAACTCAACAAGCAGGGTTTTTTTAAGGCAGTAAGAAGCTCATGTCATGGAGAGGCTTCACTGCTGTCGGGAGACATGATCTTTCATGTAGCATGCTATATCACTATTTGCAGGCAGATTTCATTCTATTGGGTTTCAGCTGCCCATCACTTTTGCAAATGAGAACTGCATAATTTTGACCCAAATCAGAAGTCTGAGAGAATCAGTTGTCTACCTAGAAATATTTCGCAATAGCCATTTCTCGCCCCCAAAGAGCAGCAGTAGAGCAATGAGCAAGGTCCTGTAAGAACCAGAAAAAATGTCAAAATCATGTCCCCTGATGTCTTTTTTCTTTTCATTAATGAGGACACTGGGCATAGAAAAGGTATATCAGTTGCCTAAAGTCATCACAGTGGCTTGTGAAATGCCAGCTATAGAATACATCCTCTGAGTCAATGATTTCGTCTTTCAAACATCCAGAAAATGAATTTGAATCTTTCAGTTCTATTCATCTTCTGTTTTAAAAAAAAAAAAAAATTCAAACAATTTTTTTTTCTCTGTGCAGAGCTTTTTGTAGTTCCACACAAAAGCCTTTGCTAGAAAACTGAACATTGACACTTGGTATCCACAAATCTTATACCTTCTAAGGACCGATATAATCACAAGCACATTGGTTTAAATATTCAATTCAATTCAGTATAAATCTGGGACAGAGGTTTATATCTACTGCAATCTAAATTATTTCATTTTTGCACTCTGAAAGCAGGGAATATTTCCTCTCTTTAGAATAGAATTCAATGCCAAAGCAGAGTGTTATCAACAATATTAAGTACCTGTAGTATTATTATGCCAAAACATATTTAACAGAAATGTGTAAACAAAAGAATGATATGTCTGCATGAACTGAAAAGAACAAAGAATGTTGGATGAGTTCTATAAATACCAAATTTCTTTTAATAGACCCATGAGTTGCCTTTTCCTACTTTTCTGTGTTTTTCAGTATTTGAAATAGCCACAATAAATGCAAAAAGCTTGGAATTTTCTTTAGGGAATTTATTTGAAGAACAGTATTTCTCTGGTGTGAAATTAAAACATTCAAAGTTTAGAACTCAAAAGGAAACATATCAGGAATGACATCAGAAATGGCAAAATACTATTTTAGATATAAAGAAAGGTAGTGAATAGAGAGAGATCTTCAGACTTCCTTGAAAAGAAGCTAATTACAGCCTTCTGGAGGACTCTGATATTTACACATTGTGATGAGCTGTTATATGAGGTTTAATCTTGTCTTGGTTTGAAGCAATTATTACTGCGGGGAGAAAAGAAGAGATGGATGAGATGGTATGTCTTGGTAGCAAGCCATCAGATCTTCACAGGTTAGGTTTGTCCTCATTCTGAAGGAAAGAGTTAGTTACCAGCCTAGTTTCAGACAATAAATCAGGGTGAGTTTGGTTTTGGTTTTAAATTGAAACATTTACCAAAAAAAATCTCCACCACCTTTTAATGTAGATATTATTGTGATGAGCTCAGTGAAAATATCTAGATAGCTGCCTAAGACAGCTATTTCTTAAAAATATATTAAAAAGAAAGTATCTTTGGCACAACAATTCCAATCTTTTTTGTGAGTTGATACACAATTTGATATACTCTGTCGTTTTCTAGTGTTAAT
>JAOTQQ010000001.1:67109775-67123638 GCA_026546715.1 Gallinago undulata | reverse complement strand
ATTTCTGATCAGTAGGCATCTTATTCTCAGCCATTCTCATGGACTCCCATAAACCTTTGTTAAAACAAGTTGCTTTATTAACACAGTTGCACCAAGCATGTCATGATCTCACAGATCATGTGAGTAGTCTGAGGGTACTAACCACTGGTTCTAGTCAATTTTCCATATTCAAGGATGAGTAAAGGGAACAATAATTTTCACATCAAGGAGAAAAAATATTTTTTTAAAAAAATCTTTATTTTCTAAGAGTCTGAAGATTAAGATATTTGTTATTGAGTTTGGGGGACTTTTCTTAGCATATTGAAATGACTCCTTTAAGCTAAAGGTGGCTGTAGAGATGTATTGAATGAGATTCTACTTAACTTGGAGGAAGGCTAAATGAAATACAGAGGTCAGAGCCAATATAATGCACTTCCAGCTCATACTCTCAGTGACCAGGAGGCAGAAGCAGTGTATGGTTCAGCACCAACCTTCCCAAAGCAATCACTATATTTCAAATGGAAACATGCCATGTGCTTTGGGTTCCGTGAGTTGTTCCTTCTGCTTGTCTAACCCAGGTCTCAAGTCAGAAAACAATGTCTGTGTTGTCCAGAGTTCATTTACTTCCATTCACACGTTTGGATGTCTGTTTTCCATTTAGACGGCACAGAGATCCTTAAGGCTCTGTGTCGCTCTGTGCTTACTTGGGGATCCAGTGGGGAAAGTCCATTGCTGACGTCTCCATTACCGTCCTTGAATTACATGGTGCTGCCTTGTGTTAACACAGCTCAGGCTGGGCACTCCGCCTCACTAGTCACTGAGGAAGGGGTGGAACAGCTCCCTGACCCTCCAGAAAGATAATTCAGACAACCAGTGTCACTGTGTCTCAAAGAAAAGTCTCTAATGCAAACACTTGCTGACAAACAAAGCACCACCTCTGTGGGGTTTGCAAGCCTCAGATCTACATCATCACCGCGCTTTCATGTGGCTTGACAAGACATGTGCTTGACCACACTACTCGGTTGACCGACCATTCCAGCTGCAGATGATGACCCTTGATCTATCATCTGTGCTTGATTTGATTGCCACAGCATGCTTTACAACTTAGAGGCAGAAAGGCTATGCACTCTTCACACATGGTTCCTTATGGATTTGATCCAGTGACTTCAGTGACCCAATCTGAACTTTGAAGAGAAAATTCACAAAAAGTGTGGTGTTTTCAACATGCAATTATTGTGGCTATGTAGTTCCAAGAAGGAAATAAGCTGCTTCTAATCACTTGAAGTGAATGTGTACCGATGGCAGACATCAGTAGTAGTCAGGGAAACTTTCCAGAAAGTCCCAGAGACTGGTAAATGTATCAATAAGACTGTTGAGAGGCACTTTGCTGAATTAATTTTCCTTTTCAAAGAAAAAGATATACAGCAGGGCATAACTAGAATACATAGCAATTCACTGCCTAAAGACCTGCACAGATACTAAGTTCAGTTTTCAGATTGCCTCAAACTTCTTTCTTTTGATCCTGAGTAAATAAATTAGTTGAGACCTGCTTCATAGTTTACTGAAGTTAATAAAGTAATTCCCTATATGCTTTCAGGAATGTTGGGATCTGAATTTTTACCCTTACACTTCTGTTCCCTCAATTAGATGCAAGGGATAACAGGTTATTGAGCCCTAATCATTTTTCATGTTTCTGTGGCACATCATTCTAAGTATGTATACAACTCCTGGCATACTGGGAGCCCAAACTCCGCATCTTGGAGACAGTAGGCAGTAAAATGAAAAATTAACATTGATCATCTCATCTAAAAGGCACAGTGAATCCATATCAGTCGTAGTCATGACCAAGCCTATCTAATTGCCCAACTGTCTTAAAAGAATTACTGTCTTTATCCTATTAGTGGGTAGGCAGTGATTTGTAAAAGCTGCCACTACAATTTTTGTGAGAACAGCTTCCTATCAGTCTCATTGCAGAGGAATTTTCTTGAGGTCTTGTGTCCTGGGTCAAAAAACACTTACCAATGAACCTTTCATTGCCCCAGGGTTTAAGTCTTGTGGCTGCAGAGAGAGAGATAAACATGACCTAAGTATGCATGAAACCACACAGTAAAATTGCCAAGGTGGTTGCTGAGAACTATCTAATGAGTTCTTTAAAGCTTGTGTTAGACTACTGCATGGATATGCCAAAGACTAACATTTACAGGACACTCCCAAACATGGAGATTCAGTTCAGGAAGAGATCTTGTGTCACATCTTGAAAATAAATCTTGACTTCTGTACATCACCACTACTCTCAAAGCAAAGTGATGGTATTGCATAATTTAAACACACAGACACACAAGTACTCACTGATAAAAGCATTTTTAACTTGTTTCTTTCTTTTACATGGGTAAAGAAAACGTAGCTTATAGCACAAGAGAGGAAAAGGAACACCCTTTTCTGGAATATGATGTTATCTTTCCCTCCTCTGAGTGGGGAGTAGATTAGATAACATCCATAGGCCCCTTCCAACCTAGGTTATCTTGCCGTTCTATGAGGAATTTTAAATATTTGCCTGTGTAGCTCCACTCACCCAGAGATCGTGACATGGAAAAGAGGGCGGTAACCCCTGGGATTAAAAAAAAAGAAAATAAAAATCAGGAAGCAGCTCCTATAAAAAAAATATATTCCCTTCCTCCAGACTAAATAAATTGAAAGAGACTGTTCCTACCGGAATGATTAACTAACATCAAGATGCTCATTCAAAAGCAACTACTCTTTTTCTCTAGTTTTGTTAATTAAAAAGTTTTGTGAACATTAATAATACTTCAGTTATTTATTGGAGGTGGGTGGTGTTGACGGTTTTTGGATGCATTAAGTCACAAAAAGCTTTTTGTTACAAATCATCTCCTAGTTGTTCCTCCTCCTCCAAACATCCACACAAGCTATCTCCACTTCTTATTTTAAGCCCTATGGTTGTGTACTCTTTTTGCCTGCTTCCTTTCTCAGTAAAGCATGGGCTGAAAAGTACATGTTCAGCCATTCCTTCAAACCAATCACATCCCTTTTTAAAATTCATTTATAACCTTTCCACTAGGGATAAGAACAAAAACTGCCAATACTGACTTCAAAGGCTTTGGCAACTCATGCTGAGCTGCTTTTCCCCAAAGCCTGCTGCCATCTTGGGTCCATTAACCTGTCTCGCACTCTTCTGACTAATGACACCATTTAAGGCCTGTATATTTTCTTTCTCTACCCTTCTGTGTAGGCATCCTCTCCCTTCCAATTCAGTCAAAAAAAAAAAAAAAGTCACCTTCTTGCCAAGTCAACAACCATTCTTCCATTCTTTCCAAGATACTTACCAGAAGAGTTCAAAGTATGTTACTTAAATCAAGTTCTTTGGCACTGAGAGATTTATTTTCTCTTCCATATATTCTATCCAGTGTTGAGCAAATACCTAGCACCAGGATTAGAGTAGTAATACTTGGCACATCTCAAATTTTGGCCTCTACGCAGAAAAAAAAATGTCTGAAAGAAAATATCCCTGTTGCTTGTTGCTCACAAAAATGACAATTTATCTTAGAAAGGGCTGCAGAAAAGTATAGATCCATATCTATCCTTTAGCATATTCTCAGGACTATATGTTGAAAGGAAAAGGATTGACTAGACAATGAAAACATATTATATTCTTACTTCTAATGTCAGCTGTTTCTGGTAAATAGGAAAGCCAAAAGCACACAAACCCTCTTGTCTCCAGTCCCTAGCTTTGCTCCTTTCAGCTCCTCTGACAATTGTTTCTTGTCGATAGGAAGTCATCTACTATCCTGAAAAGATCACCTTGTATAATGCTTAAAACGATCTAATATTCAGAGCAAAATTCTTTTATATTTTCGGAAAAAATACTTAACTGGTGATAGGAAGAGGGCAAGCCAAGTGGATTTTTAAATATAACATACTGAAACTAAGCTTTGTAGCTTTCTCGCTGAGATCACAGTTGCTCCAATGTTCTTTTCCTGTTCTTGGTGGATGTTTGCCCTATGAAAAATCTCACAGACAAGACAGTTCACATAGAGAACAGAAAATACACCCAAGAGATGCTGTCATTTCTCTGTCTTAGTTGGCAGTGCTGGAAGTCATATTGAACTGGATCCACAACTTCATCAGGGAAACCATAATAATGAGAATAGTGATGGCTTGTCCCGGAATGACTGATGTTTCTTTTTTCAATTTATATAACTAAAATGATCTAGTAGATGAAAACTACGCCAATGATGGTTTACAGGGACAGTTTCTCAGCAGAAGGGAATGGATCTCTTTTCAAGTTCATCTAAACCTGCTAAGAAATGTTAAGAAATATATCTAGGAATCAAAAGATAGAAGTCTGCTTTGGGCAATGTCTACATTGGCATCAGGGTCTGATTGCTCATTTGAAGAGAGAAGACAGCAATGCTTATCAATCCCATCAGGATTCCCAAGCCTTAATTTACTAGTGGAGTTGACTTGCTTGGTTCAAGTACACCTCAGTCACATCCTCTGACATCTTCTGCTATTTTTCAGAAATGTACTCTCTACATTGTGATAAAAAACAGGGAACTTCACCCTAGAAGGCTGAGGCTGCACGGTTATCACACACTGAAAAGAGGACTAGATTGCATAGGACCAGATTATTGAGATGAGGAGACCATAATAGGAGACAATATGATCTGCTGCCACGCTTCTCAACCACAGAGCTAGGTCACCAGAGGTGAAGGTAAATGATAAATGTGTCTGTGTTGTAGTTACCCTGGCAGCTGTTTTTGATACACAAGGCCTTGAAAATTTTACTAGACAATAAAAGAAAGATAAACAGTCCCCTCCTCTTACTCTTCAAGGTCTACTATTGCTTTTGTAACCCCTTGAATCCCACATTAAACTGTATCATAGGCATTTTTTCCACCACCCCCATGTATTTAATCTATTATTAATTTGAAGACACAGCGAAATGTTTAGATTGGGTAACTAACTTTTGGAAAAAAGGAAGGCAGAACCCAATACACTGTGCTGTACAAATTCTGGACACTCTCCAGCAAGGAGTCCTGGAATCTTTTTCCTATCGTGTGACTTAATAAAATCAGTTCAGCTCTCTGAATCTGGTTTTTATTTGTAAATGGGGAAAATGGCATATGACCTTGTTTGAGATTCATATGTGAAATGTGTTTGATAATGGGTTAGAGGTATTGACCAAAGCAACTCAGCAAAGGGAAGAGCTACATCAAAGAGTGGACTATAGCTGGAAGAGTGACAAATACTTAGAATTTCAAACTTGGTCTTATCTCTGGGAAGTCATTTGCCAGATATATTTCCAGAAAATTTAATTTTAGAAAACCGTTAAACCAACAACAGATAAAGTAGACTAATCTGAATTTAAGATACTCACACAAAGGGATCTTTATGAACTTGGAAGTTTCTTCTCAGAAATTTTCTTGTAGATACTATTACTATGGTTTCATCTTTTAAAATAGTAGAATAGCATGGCCAATGCTTTGATATATGGTAAAATAAAATTTACAAGAATTCCTGTCATCTTGAATATTTTCTAAAGGAAACAGCAGGAAGAATTATGTCTTGAAGAAGATGCTGACATAATCAACCTACTTTCTCTTTTGAATTTCAAAACAGCAATGAACAGATTCTATGGGGCCAACACTCTCCTCAGTGTAACTCCAGTGAGGCCTAGAGTGCTGAACATGCAGGATTTGGCCAGAAAAGTGTTATTGGTCAATGTATATGTTAGTGGGTTGATGCAAGTTTCAGCCTTCCATCAATGCAAGGATTATGTACCAAGTGTGCTCTGGTAGAAAGGGGGCTAAAGAAACAGATGAATATAGAGTTGGTGATGCTTCTGTTCTGGTGTCCCTTTGCTGGAATTTTATTACTGTCAGAGAAGGGTTCAAAACTATGGAAAGAAATTGGAATATAACAAATTTTCAAATTTCACAGCTGGAACATGTGTCTCCCATAAGCTGATCTGAAACACTAAGTCTGAAGTTCCCTCAAATTTGGATCCTTTTCAGATCTAAATTCTGTTGCAATATCCAGGTCAAGCAACACTGATATCTAGATTCACGTGCCAGCAAACATGTAAACTAAGCAGAGTTTGAAGTCCAGGTCAGAAAGTTTCCATACTCCTATCTTAACTGACCTCTTTTCTCCACTAGCTGTTTGGGCAACTGTTCTTATTTTTCACTGCTGAACTAACACAAAATAACACAGAGATATAAAACAATCATGATGGAGGGACTGGGGTCAACAGGTCGGTTCCCAATTTTAAGAAGAATTGGAGAGCAGAGAAGGCACACCCTGAAGAAAATAATTGGTCGAGAGAAAGTATTTTTGCTGGATTGTGGGAACAACCTATAATGTTTTTTCCTCTGGGACCTCAGTTGCAGTGGCATTGCTGGCTTCCCCAGACGATTCCCTTACTGTCTTTGGGTCATGGAGCTGCCTTCTGGGAGACAATTTCAGGAACCAGAGAGGAGAATTAACCACAGGGAGGATGAAGGTGGTTTAAAAAGCCTCCTTGCAACCTTTGCAGAGGAAGACAATGCAGGGGAACTCAGCAGACCATATAAATTTAAATCTTGCTACCTTTGGAGAATAGGATGTCAAAGTAGATTAAGAAAACAAGTTTCACTGTATACACTATTAGTAAAAAGAGAAAAGAGATCATGGAGCACTGCATGAATGGACTGAATGCAGAGGGGAAGGAGAAGGGAACAGTCAATCATTCTTGGCAGTGCCTAGAAAGGGGAAAAGAAAACTGACACTTCTTGATAAACAGTCTCAGGCCTGAAGACGCCTTTGTTTTTTGCCAAAAAAATGTTAAACAAAGCAGAGTGGTCTTTTCCCCCTGCAAGATTAATTTTTTAAAAATGCAGAAAAACCCATGCACATTCCCACATGCCCTTTTGCTGACTTCTTTCAGAACTAGTTCTCAGCAAAGAATACATTGGAACAATCTATCTCTGGTATGCACTCAAAGAAGTCAATAAAGCAACCCAGAAGAAGAGAATTTTTCCATTTTATGTAATCTGAAATATGTGAAATAGCCTACTGGAGAAAATGGAAAGAGAGGAAAGATCACCCTTCACTTTTGATAGTTCATTTAGATTCCCTAAACAAATATTTGAATACTTGCCAGTATAGCTCCTGGATATAGAAATAATTTAGAAAAAGTAATAAAATAAAATTGAGGGACACAATAATATTCTTTTTAATTTGTTTCTTAAATGATGCGACTTAAGAGAGTTAACTTACAGATATATCCACCTATATTTGACTAGTTATGCTTTTTGAAGTTTCAGGATATCAGTTCCAAATTTCATAGGGCTTTCAAAATGCAAAGCAAAAAAATATATCCACTTCTTTTTGAGGCACAGGAGGCTGCTGGTGTATTAAAAAGAGTACTCTCAGTTTGTAACAGGTATGAGAGACAAATTTAAAATTGGGGCGCAATGTTTATGGACCCTTTTAAGTTGTTCTTACATGGACTCATTTCCACAAATGAGAAGACAAGATTACATTGCTTGATTTTGTGTCAGATAAATTTGCGGCTGAAAAATGTTCATGAATTTAAAATTGCTACTTTTTTTTTCTGGGAACGCCCTGCCAGTAGCTGTCCCTACCAGTCTGTATGTCTGGCAGCACTACCACCTATTGGCATGGCCTTCCCAGTGGGCACATGACCAGTCACCAAAACCCTATAGACCAAACAGTCCTCCTACTGATGTCGGCAAACTCTGGGGTGCCCAGTAGACAGTTCCCTCTGTTACAAACTGGTCCAAAGACCAGTGACATCAATTTGTCAGTCTGGACATGGACAAACCCCAGAGTGCTGTACGTTCCAGCAGGTTCACACATCTCCTGCTAGGAATAAGGTAGGTGGTTCTCTCCTGAGAAGAAAGTGAAGATGATATTTTCATTAGTATCCAAAATGGTAGTATATGACATCTATACCGCAGGTGGTCCTGTAAGAGGCTACAAAATTTTTCAATGTCTTATGAGGGAACCGCAGGCCTCTAGACTCAAAGCAGTCAGTGCCAAAGAGCATAATGTCTGAGAGTTAAGCAGGAGGGGAAATGGGATGAGGTAATCACATCCCAAAAGAAAAAAAAAAAAAGACAAGATGCGAAAGAAATAATCAATTTATAAGTAATCCACGTAAGGTCCTGCAAGGGTGCATGAAACACCTAAACACTACTATTTCAAAGCTGGGAGGTAGAAGCAGGAGAACAAAATCTAAACCAGAAAGAATGCATTTGCAAACCAAAACCCCCCCTAGCCAAGTAAGGGAGTCTGTGAGTGGTAGCCCAGAGGCAATGCTGAATACAGGTACATCTTTGAGATCCAAACGCTCTTCATAGCACAAGAACACATAACTACCTCTGAGAGTTTTTAACAGACATTAGCAACACTAATGTGAATTTTTATCCCCTTACCACTCTACCAAGAGAAACACAGTTTCAGAGCCCTCTTTTACTCTACATGAAACTTGCACTCTTTTCCAAATAGTTATAAACTTCAGCAGGAAGGACTTAGATGGAGGAATTCACAGGCCAAGCCACACACAAGGATCTACAGGGAATGGAGCCCAAACTTCAAACAAACCAGAGGTAAATGGCACCCTACTGATCCACACCACAAGTAAAGCTGGATGCATGAGTGAGGCATCATACTGCAGGGGACTGTTACCAGTGGGACATCTTCCCCAATGGATGGGAAAGAAACTGGATAATCTACTGCCATGAGTACTAAGTTGTTGAACAAATAAATACTTAATATTTAATTCCATTTACCTTTTGTTGTCATTCATACTACCTTTCCTAAGACCCAACTTTGAGACCGTAAACCCTTTCCCCAGGATAGGTTTTTTTGTTTGTAACACCCCTGACAGCGGAGAATTTCTACAAGCTAGAGGTCTTCAGTGAGATGACGTATAGTCTGTCTGAGCTTCATGATGGCATGCCAGAGTGGTTGTTTTTAAAGGCACTAGAGAGAAGTTAAACACAGTTATTTGGTTAGATTTAATCAGCTCATATAAGGCTGACAATCTGCATCATAATGCATATTAATAATAAAAACAGGGCACCCATTTTTCTAGGAATACAGAAAAAGCCACAGAGCCAGCCACTGTACAGTGAGAAATATAAGAGAATTACCCCTATGCACATTTCAAAGAGCAATCAAGAGGATATGGGGGTCACAAAGATAATTTGTTCCACAGCTGGGAACAAGAGTCAGTTATCTCAAGTTTAAACCAACAAGGTCAACCTATTCTTAACTCCACAAATCAGATTAAGTAAGGGCAGCAGAAAAAATAAGCTGAAATAATTCCAGCTGAGCAGTAGGCCATAACCTAAGCTTTTCGTGGCCTCCTGCTATTTAAAAGAATACGCAAATAGAAGATGAAGCAAATCAAATCAAGGTACAAAATACATCTCAGAACAACTGAGCTGGATTATCTCTGCCTTGAAAACTGAGGGGAACTTTATGGACTTAAAGGGCATCAGAAGGGGAAATGTTTGCTCTGACCACAGATGTAGAAACAGAGAAATGAGAAAAGTGTTCACATCAGACTGACTTTGTGAGAAGAATGGGAAGGATTCATGACAGCAAAAGGCCGCTGTGTGTTGTCATCTCACCAGTTTCCATATGGCACCTGAGGTCATGTCTAGTCAGTGTATGAATAAGAAAACCCATTGAAGAAAACGGATGAAGCTTCCATCACTGGTGCTCTGCAGCTTGAGACAACACTCACCTCATTGTGGGGGAGTTTGTAGAGGCTGTTTCCTGTCCCATCCCAAAAGCAGAGTGCTAGAAATTGAGATGAGTAGTGTAGATGACTGGTTGAACTGCAGCCTCAAAAAGGGTAGTTGCTTTGCCAGGCTTTTCCTTCTCACATACGCAATCCATGCTGCACCTCTGCAATCTACAGTTTCTCACTCTTTCCACAGACATATTTTCCTCTACAGCTTCTACAGTATGAAGAGCCTGGAAAGTAGTTCTGCTAAGAAGACGGTCTAATGAGACAGTCAGCAAAGTTCTCTGGAGAGCTGAGAAACAATGACAAACCCAGTGAAATGAAGGGTTGCCACACATCTTCAAAATAAGAAGTCAGGCTCATCAATCTTTCACTATCAAAACACTCTCTCATACGTACAAATCTCTTCACTTGCTTTTGTGAAGCTGTTTCAGTCAAGCATAATAAATGTTAGAGAGTAGATGAGGATAACAGCAGGGACTGTGTGGTGAATTCAGATGGTGCAAAGCACATATATAATTCACAGAGCCCCAGTGAAAGTACCTGATCAGAGTTTGGCTGGAGTACAGACTGCAAATAACTACCGTGAGAGATCAATACCATGGATGCAGCTATATAACTGCTGTAGCTTTGTTTTTCCCATTCTCTCTCCTTAATATTAAGGAAGGACTCCAACACTTCACCATTTTATAGGCAGTATGGATACAGCCTCGTACAAAAGACATACTTCTGTTTGTTTTGCTTTGGCTTGCCTTCAGCTAACCAAAAGCTATTTCAGCTGGAAGCACATAGCCAGCTGTTGATGTCACGAAGAAACAGCTTAATGTTTACTAAGAGACAGCACCTCTATCTCATTGAGCTGCAGCAACTCTGAGTGTAGAAAGACACACGTTAACCCATCAACACCACTTTCCTCAGCACCTGGGTGATTGTTGGAGCTGTGGATTGGACCAGCCCATCTTTGCCTTTTAAATTGTGATGAATTCTCCTGAATTCTCCTGAAATGCAGCCTGGTTTCTGGCCAGTAATAATCTGCATTTCTACAATTTAATTGCACTCCTCCAGTGCTTGGGGTCTAAATTACAAATGCCTAAAGAGATAACTACAGATAAGTCAACTAAGTGGGTCCCAATGTACTCTCATTCAGAAGACAGACTGGGGGATAAAATATTGCAGAACTAAATAATTGAAGTGCAGAGAAATGAGAGTATTGCTGAGTAATAAGGACGCTTGCATGCTCTACATAGTGGTTTTACATACATATAAATTTTATGCATTCATATATATGGATATATAAATACATACAATTTTGAACGTACACAGACACACACATATTTAAATGGTTAGAGAGAGAATATTGGGAAAACTTATTACGCCTCTCCAAAAAAAGAAAGGCTAGTCTAATTAAAGCAGATTTTTCACATAGGTCATTTTCATGAAGATTAAAGTAACTGTTGTGTTTGCCATATCTTTGAATAGTTTTGGAAAAAGGAATTGCTGGGAAGTCAGGTATGTTCTGGTTTGAAAAAATACAGGAGCGTTTTACACAATCTCTCCAATTCTGTGTCTATAACTGTATCAATGAAGATTTTCACTGCAATTTAAGTCCTTTTATTTATTTATTTATTTATAATCTGTGGCGGTTACAACAGATGGAGGAATCATGCAGAGCTAGAAGCACGTAATTGCTATATGTAGTTATGCACAAAGCTAAACTTTGTTAATTCAATACTAACCTTGCAGCCTGGAGGATATAGAATAACTTTTGTCCCTCTGCATCCTGACACTGGGCCATTCTCAAGTTGTTAAAGAAACACTACGAGGAAAACACAGAGCCAAATGTTCTCCCGCAATTCTCTCATGCCTCAACAGCTCAAGTCAAGCTAAAGGAGGAAAATTCTCTGTGGTTTTATGCTTGTGTGGTAAGTACACTTCACACCATTCCCAGGGTGATGCTAAAGGATCCATCTCAGTAGGGATGAGAGAAACCTAGCAGCCAATGTGCAGGATAAAGACTCTGCACACAGGCAGGAGTCATCCTAGTCCAGAAATAGGAGAATCCTCCACCCCTCCCTTCAAATTTGCTCCACTGTTCATCTAAGGCAGGTTAAGGGATATGGGAGAGATGGGCAAATACGTAACTAGACATCCTGCCTCTGGCACCATATGGCTTCCATGATCTTCAGAAAATCTGTACAAATATTAATGTGAAACAGACATTTAAAGTCATCTTTATTCCTCATGCACCCTAGACTCTGGGCATTTTTGAAATAACATCTTTCAGAGGAAGAGATAGAAGCTATATAAAACCTACAATTATTTCTTTTTAAGCACGTCCTAATGAAATACCGTTGAGCAAATCAACCATCCCTGACTCACCTTCATAGACAGACACCAATTTCCTGCCTCCACAAAACAGGAAACAACACACTCTGTCATAAAATCACTCAAGGAAGAAGTATTTCCACAATTTCTGTTTGGAATCTATTTCTTGACAGTCAGTCCAATTGTCCTTTTCCTCTGCTTCATCCCATCATTTGAAGACCCACCATTCAGGCCACCTCAGTCACCTTCATTGTTGCTCTCGGATGTTTTCGTCTTAGTCACCACCTCTGCCAGATGGTCATGAAGAACAGCCCTGATCAGAGAGCTCCCACTCCCTTTCCCAATGAGCAGAGAAGACAGGTTTCCTTTTCTAACAGAAGTCCTCTGTAATTTCAGTCTGACTATGGGCAGATTTAATTCTCTGCTCCTACAACTGAGGACTCCCTGGAAGGAGAAATGCAATCTTTTCTTTCCAAGTCAACATGTAATTACATATAGTCCAGTCCAGAAACCCTCTGTAGCATCTTCACAGTTATTTTTGTCCCAGAAAAGGATTAGGCTGAGAGCAGCAAGATACAAAGCATTCTAACATTGAATAACATAGAGTAAAGTTATAGCCAAAAAGCTAGAAGTCTCTGACTACCCTTAGCCTTAACTGTAGCCTGGAGCCAATGGTGCTTTTGCTGTTCCTGTGCTTGAGCTACCTGGGCACCCGAAACTACTGTGTATTGTTTTGGTGCTTCCCTGTAAGATAGGAAGTACTAATATCCCTCTTTTGGAAACAAGCAACCAAGGCACAGCAAGAGCAGGATCTCCCCATGAAACTGAACGGTGATGTCTTTACCCTTAATGAGCCATCACTGGAGTTAAAGTCCAACTACTTCCACCACTGCACTGGAACAGGAGTCCTAAATAGTTAAGTCTTGTATTTTCATGGGTACTGCATCCATAAAAATAAAGCAAACCAGCCACTCCCCTCTCCCCTCACACTGAAATGATTAACCAAAGAGGAGAATGCCTGTGTACATTTTGTGCTCTTCTTAGCTTTGCATACAGATTTGAAGACATTCAAACTGGGAATAGGGTCTCAAAAGGAAATCAAAAGATTAAGTCGAAGCTCATAATGTCTCATTCTTAAAAACAAATTAATAAGTGAGGAACAATGCATACCAATTTCTTGAAGTATGGGAGCTTGTATATTTCCTATATTCTCTTTTGTTTAGAAACTTTCCCATCTCCCACCCCTTCAGCTTTTGCAGTGTATTTTCAATTTAACCAGCCCTGAAATGTAACATCTTCCCATGTCTTCTAAAATAGTCTTTTTGATTCTTCATATAACCCTTGATTTCAAAAACTTGAGCTGGGCACTAGTACCAAGAATATCAACTTACTACCAGTCTGGTGTTTATACCCAGCATGACTGGAAAATCATTGAGTGTGTTTTTGAGTTACATCCTCATTTAAAATGACAGCACTGCAAACTTAAAATAAATTCTGTTTCTTCTATAGAATGGCTGGGGATCTGAATGAAGTCACTGGGGACATTCAACTGTTGGGAAGATGTCTGCAGATCTGGCAGCAGGAACAGAAGAAAGGAAATATCATACACATTTTTAAAAAGGGTAGAAAGGAGGACCCTGGGAACTACCGACCTGTCAGTCTCACCTCCGTGCCTGGGAAGATCATGGAACGGATCCTTCTAGGTACCATGCTTGGGCACATGGAGGACAAAGGGGTGATTCAGGACAGCCAACATGGCTTTACTAGGGGCAGGTCCTGCC
>JAOTQQ010000001.1:67072844-67109675 GCA_026546715.1 Gallinago undulata | reverse complement strand
CAAGGTGAGGCTCGACAAGGCCCTGGGCAACCTGGTCTAGTTGGGGGTGTCCCTGCTGACTGCGGGGGGGTCGGACTTGAATGTCCCTTCCAGCCCAGATGATTCTATGATTGTATGATTCTATGAAATAACCTAATCCTGGCAAAGAAAATAAGACTAATAAATGTATATTATTGGTTACCGTTCATTGCTGTCTTGTCAGGCAGCAATTTCACAAAGAAATGACCCCGCACTAAACTGGTTGTAAAACATGGGTGGAGCAAGTGCTCCATATCTTATTGCTGGTGCCAGGCTTTCATTGCTCAGAAACTGCCTCGGTGAAGATAGATCTCCTGCTGAGTGGAGAGGTCTAACTGTACATAGAGTCTTTTCCACACAGAACTACCAGATTCAGCAAGACCATGAAGCCCGTATTTCTTCAAGACGTTGCTTTCCTCTTTACGCCCCTCACCCTCTGCTTCTCTTCTCCCTTCCACCCTCTTCCTGACTGTTGTCCTCCCCACACCCTGACCTCCTACCTCCTCCTCAGGTATCAAAGCACTGTTGAAGACAGCAGTTTATTTTGCTGACCAACTTGGCTTCTCAGTTTATCACTTCCTCTGGAGCTGCAGCTCCAAGACTCTCTTTCTTCAGTGGACAGAAAGTGGTCTGTTAGACCAAAGCTTGTTTTTGCAAAAGCAGTATAACTGATGTGTTTACCTCACCAAGGGAAATGCCTCCAAAGTCTTATTTCCATAAAACTTCCACCAGGAATCCTGCGTTATTCTCCCCAACTGAAGCAGGTCTGTGATGTCATCAACGACAGAAATCATCCAAGCAAAATTAAATAGGACTTGTTTGAGTATACTTTTTCTTCTACAGTACCATTCAGGCACATAGGCAACAGAAGCTGATAAACCTGCAAACCCACAGGCCCAATAGCATCCTAAATAATAAGCTATATTTACCCTTTGGTCACAGTAGCAGCATTTTCAGAAAATGATTTTGTACTGGAATTCAGAATTTGTTTCATATCAAGTCTGAGTTAAAGCTCCAACCCAAGCGTCCTTAGACGTTGTGTCCACAGCTTCTTGTTAGTGTCCTCTCTGATCTGATCATTTGCACTAAAAAATAAGGATTAACCGAAAAGAGCCACAACAGAGCGTGGTGGTTGGTGGCTTCTGTCACTGCAGAATCAATGAAGTATTCAAGGAGTTAAAACACTTTAAAACTGTCTTTGCTGCTGCTTGTTGCCATTTGGCAGCAAGAGCTCTGTACTGAAAGAAATGTCCAGAGCAGCTTTACAGTGTTGTTGATGAAGCACTGATTTCCCCACACAACAAACAGTGCTTCGGCATAAGACGTGTTTGGGAGTGCAGTTTGAATCTCATAAAATTTGCTTCTATCAGGAGATAACCAATGTAAACTGAAAAAAAACATAGGCTGTCTGTGTGGTTCCTGGGAATCCATTCAAATACAGCAGCCACTGTTGCAGCAAAGGCTCAGTACTTCACCTATGGTTTCATGTTTTACTCAAACTTTTCCCTAAATGCAGAACATACCAAAACCAAACCCTTGTCCTATCCCATTTATTAGCATTTCATTTTGATTTCCATTTACTCACATTTCTAGACCCACTATAACCAAACCTGCCATACTGTTTGACTTTCTGCAGCATTTTCTGCGGCACACACATCATGTTATTGGGTGACAGCTGGCTGAATATGAGTCGAAGTGGCCAAGAAGGCCAACAGCATCCTGTCTTGGATTAGACATAGTGTGGCCAGAGGGACTAAGGAAGTGACAATCGCCCTGTGCTCGGCATTGGTGAGGCCACATCTCAAATACTGTGTCCAGTTTTGGGCCCCTCACTACAAGAAAGACATTGAGGTGCTGCAGCGTGTTCAGAGAAGGGCAACAAAGTTGGTGAGGGGTCTAGAGCCCAAGTCTTATGAGAAGCAGCTGAGAGAAGTGGGATTGCTTGGAAATGGAGGTTGAGGGGGACCTTACTGCTTTCTGAACTACCTGAAAGGAGGTTATAGCAAGGTTGGGGTTGGTCATTTCTCCCAAGCAACGGGAGATAGGACAAGAAGAAATGGCCTCAAGCTGCACCAGGGGAGGTTTAGACTGGATATTAGTAAAATTTCTTCACAGAAAGGGTTGTCCAGTATTGGAACAGGCTGCCCAGGGAAGTGGTTGAGTTGCCATCCCTGGAGGTATTTAAAAGGCATGTAGATATAGTATTGAGAGACATGGCTTAGTGGTAACTTGGTAGTGCTAGGTTAATGGTTGGACTCAATGATCTTAAAGGTCTCTTTCAACCAAAACAATTCTCTGATTCTATGATATAATGAGAGCCTTCTCACATGCGGAAGTAGTTAATAGTGAAGTCAGGCTGAAGAGCTGAAATACTGGATCTTGTGCAGAAAGACAATTGTATTCATTGTCAGGGGCTTCCAAGAGTTTATTCTGAGACTCATCACAATTTTCAACTACCAGACATCTCTTTGGATGAGAAGATTTTGCTACCATTTTAAAAATAAAGGCTAAGATCTATTATTTTTCCTTGGAATTTCAAACCAGATGTTTGGCTTATATCATTTAATGAAATTAAATATACAATATAGCCAATATTACTGCTACAGCCTATCCAAAACAGGCTGCATAGTCAGAAATACAACAGATCACATCTATTGTATTGTCACTGCAGTCTTCAGGGTAGCCCCCCTCCTGATAAGAAAAGAATGAGGATTGAAACACCTGGCAGTAAGTGCACCTCTGGAACAAAGCCCCCAATTCAGAAGTTCTATGACTTCAAAACTGGTTAATAAATCTGCAGCTTGACCTCCTTTGTAGCATCAGGTTGACAGCATTCTAACATACTGAGCTAGCAACAGGGAATCACTGATTACTTTCTAAGTCACCTGTTTATCACAGAAGAAGCCACTTCTAGGTAGAGTAGGATGTGTGAAGCTACTGAACAGAATTAACATCTGAGTCAAAGCGAATTGGAAAAGATTGATCCAAAGTTCACTGAAATCAATGCAGAAAGTCTGAGAAATGTGGGCATTCATATTCTGATCCCGTTCAAGGCAGAGGAGTCTCATGCTCTGAATATTAGCTCTTCCTTATTTCTTAAGTAACTACAGGGCACACATATTCAAAATACTTTAGTAACCCTAACTCTCAAAAACACATTGCTGTTAAGGATCAGGCCATTGCTGTCACCTTGCTTTAACAATAGTGCATCCTGCTGGTTTAATGGCTGGTCTTGACTTTGTTGGAACCGAGAAAATTCGCTTTCAACTATATTTTGAAGGTCAGTGGAATATCTATGGTTTCATCTATACGCTAATTGCCACAAATCATCATGTGTTACCTCAATTCTAAGAACACCTTCAAGGAATATGCTACAAGGCTGCAACTCTAATTATTTACACTGCATGCTTTCTGCAAGGAGTTTATGAGGAGAACAACGCAGTTCAAAAAGCCGGTTGATAAAGAGAGAATGTAATGCCTTCCAAATACTTGCAGAGAAACAATTATCCTTTGGGTACAGCAGGTGCTAACCCTGGACAGGAGTTTGTTTTTCCTATGTACACCCATACCATCTGCCCAGAGCACAGTAGAACATTTCCATTCATTTCCCCGTGGGATCTTCATTACTATACTGACATTGAAGTCACAGAAAGAATCTTTAATGCACTTCATGCAGAATTGCTGGAAATAAGGCATATATTTTCATAGTTTGCCTAACTGAAGCAATATAAAAGGTCAGAGCAAGCAGCCAAAACAACAGGCTTCTGGATGGAGGAGGAAAAAGGAGGAGTTGTGTTAATTAGATGGCAAGATTATTGCCAGTCTTTTTAATACCAACCAATTACATAATCAGAGGTGGGAAAACTGTAAAATAGCCCTCTGTGCAAAAGGAGCAATCTCTGGCCTAACAGCTTGAGTTGGTGTTTAGAAAAAGCGATTGTTGCTGAGCCACCTTGGTGACATGTAAGTCAGCACCAGTTGTCCCCAGGCTAATCCAAAACCAAAGTTGTGTTTTACCACATCACCACATAAAAGCTGATAGTTTGTCCGTAAATTTCCATTCTGGCTAAGAGATAATGGTGTACTCCTCTGTTTTTCATGTGATATGCCACTCACATTTAATTTCAGATTCAGCAACTAAATACGTCAGTGGCTTACAACAGTAGTAACTAAGGTTTTATATATGGTTCATTCTGTGGGTTTTTCCTTTTCCTTCAGAAGCATTGCTTCCTCCACTGCAGCTGCTACCACGACCCAGCTGAAGCCCTGCAGCCACTAATATAGCTTCTGGAACCATCTCATTTTCCACCAAGAGAATAAAAAAAAAACCCAAATAAACAACCTATAAATAAATAAGAAATAAATTAATTTTTCAATTCAAATTCTAACTCGTGCCACACATTTTTCTATGGCAGAAATAAAACACCTGAGCAGTCTCACAATGCATACTGCCAAGCAGACTGCAGTTGCCAGACCAAAGTGACAGAGGAAACCAGTTTTTAATATTAGAGGCTTCTATCATCAAGGAGACAACAGGAGAAATCCAAAGGGTGGAAAGGGAAAAAAATAAAACTGGCCTGGATAGCAGATATTAAATGAAAACAGTTACCTACTTGGATTCTTTGCATTTACTAACATCTCTCTAAAATGTACGGGTGCTAACTAGGACACGTCAGTCATGCTGCGGAGGAATGGCACGTCTCTGCAGTTCTTGCTTTGCATTACACGGTTTGATGCAATGCACATCTGCCAAACTAGATGACATTAACGAAGATCTGCTCTCTCTCCATCCTTCTCCCTGTTCTTCACTAACATTGTACCTACAGTTACTTCAGCAGCAAGGCAGTAAGTTTGGATAGAATAGTAAGCAAATAATTGTCATAGGTTAAAAAAAATAATAGCTTAAATTGTGAACACTAGCAGGCAGCAGATAGTTGAGCGTGTGTTAGTGGGTTAGTGTCCAAAACTGAATTTTTTAACTCACCAGCAGAAGCCTGCTACTTGCCAGCTGCAACAAGTGCAGGCTGTTGTGGATTTTGAAAATACCCAGACTAAACAAAAATGGCACATCCCAAATCCTTCAATTAGGAAAGAGAAACAAGACTGAACACAAATTGTGCTTCTTCCTACACACTATTTGGATTGGGATTATCAGGGATTTATGGCTTCAGAAAGGAGTTCAAAAAGAAAAGTTCCATAGAGAAATAGTGGTCTTGGAGTGAAGAGGGCCTGGAAGGAGGAAGGTGAAGATCTGGAGGAAGATCAAGGAGATCATTGAGCTGTATGCTGGGGGAGGCCCAGTGGCGTTGGCCAGTAGCTCCCAAGACTGGCAACTGAAAGCAGCAGCACTGTGAAACACCATGGCTTTCTGCACAAACTTCCCAGATCAACAGCAGCCTCCTGAAGGGGAAGGGAAGCTGAGACCCAGGGAACGTACCACTGATGACGGGAGAACATGAGCGACAGAAATAATCAAAGAAAGTAAAACTTGTTTAAAGTTTGTGTTGTTTCTGTGGGGTTTTAAAGTTTTTAAAAGGTAAAATTTATTTGGGAACCTTGAGAGTTCTTAAGCAAACCACAGTGAAACTCAGCTATGGGCAGTCACTAACTCTCTGTCACCCATGACAGTGATGTTCAATGTTTACTGTAACGTAGAAGAGACTCATCCATCACAATAGCTCATACTGGACACACAGGTCATACCACAGGGCTGCTGGACACAATGCCATCAGCACTCACAGCACTAGAGAGAACTTGACCTCAATTTCCTTCCCCAAGGCTGCTCTGCTCTTCTTCAAGGCCAAGGTGTTCAAGGCCAGGCTGGATGGGGCTTTGAGCAACCTGCTCTAGTGGAGGTTTCCCTGCCCACGGCAGGGGGGTTGGAACTCGATGATCTTTAAGGTCCCTTCCAACCCAAATGATTCTATGATTCAGGAATCTCAGGCTTACAAAAATTTTCCTCTCACATCAACTAGTCAAGTGACATGCCACCTCTTGAAGTGGCACTGACCAGAAGAAGGAAGTTTCCAGGGCAGGAAACTGCAGCTATCAGAAGAGATGAGATGGCTGCTCCCATCCCTGGCACTAGAGACTTCCAGGACAGTATATGAGTAGAGGAGAGTTGGAGGTACAGAGGGAGTTTCCCAATGGGGTGAGAATTCAAAATCCTATGAATAATCCCACCTTCTCTGGGGTGAGGAGCAGGATGAAAGCAGATCACTAGCTGGAATTGTGTATGTTGTTAACGGCATGGTGGAGGAATGTTAAACAGAAAATTTGACCCATTTTTATCCTTCCCTCCTATTCCCAGGGAATCTGTAGTCAGTAATGGTCATTCTCACTGTAATCACAGGGAAAGATGTCGTGACAAATAAGTGTGACACAGCTACAAGGGGACAGTAACAGAAATGTGAACAGCTCTCGGGAGGTAGAATGCCTGATTGTCTGTTCTAGTGGTAAGATACATACGTGGTAAGAGCAGACATGATCCAAAATCTCTCAAATGTGAGCAATTCTCTCACTCCTATAATAAACCCTTGCTCGGCTCAGCTGGAAAAAAAAATAGACAAACACCAAAACTACCAATGCATTTGCAGTGAATCATCTGATTACTAGTCACTTTTTGTATGGTATAATTTGCATGGTATTCATAAACTGTTTTTTGTTCTCTGATGTTTCAAGCCATCAAACTTAGAATGAGCAAAGCCTTCTGACTTCCACAGAAACCCTGCAGGGAGAAAGCTTGCAGGGCTGTGCTTCACTTCACTGGTTGGGATGCACAAGCCAAGCTGCAGCTCTGCATGCCTGGAGGTTACTAGAGCAGGGCATACCAACATCCAGCACAAGGAGCTTCTGGAATCCTCCATGTGCCAAGGAAGGAACTTCCAAAATCCCTTGCTCTATGAGGGATCGCATTAGGCAGCAAGGGTCAAAAAATCACAATTTGGCTAGCATCCGAGACTGCCTAAACTTTCTTTTCAACCTGAAAAAAAGTATTTTGTGCCAAAAATATAAGGATATTACGTTGCCTGACCTTCTAATGAAACTTAGCTGCTGAGTACACATGATATTCTCCTTGCATAAGTTAACACGGTGGCAGTTGAATAATAAGCAATTATGTTCCTTGCTGGGAAGCAGATCAGCAAAAAACCGACTTCAAAGCAAATTTCTGTGTGACTTCCAGGTACTTATTTTCCTATAAACCTATTTTTTTTAAAAATAGCATTTGGATATTGCAAGATTATGGGGTTAAAGATTAGGATTAAAGATACTAAGCTCCCAAAATACAAAGTTTGACAGATTCACTGTAGATTCCTTCACTGAAAAGCCATTTAAAAAACACCCAGAGAAATAGGGTTAGATATTAAATTTAGCACTGTTATATAACTCTGGCCACTTGCAAACTGAATTTGGGTGTCATAACTAGTTACGTAAATCCTAAAACAAAAGGTAAAAAAGTCAGATACGTTTTTTTTAATAACTCAGGATACATTTTTGATATGGATGCCACAAGATCAATTATTTTATAATTTTGCAGGAGGTGTTACCAACCAGCACATTGACAGACAGTTTTATTTTAATGGAGGCAGAAATGCCTTTTTATTGGGTTTGTGTGCTCGTTTCATTTGAGAAGCCATAGCGCTCAGCAGGGAATTTAATTCCTTCTGAATACTTACCTAGAGTCAATTTTTGGGACACTGGCTATCTATCCATAAACTGCTAAATAGAGCGTGATCGTGGGCTGACCCAAGGCAAAGAGTCACTTTCTGACTTCCACCCACCCCATGCAGGATGAAACCACTTCATCACACAGTTGACTCCAATAGAACTAACTGGAACAGTCCAAACCAGAGCCAGGAAGAGAGAAATCAAGGGGTACTGGGACCCAGAAGGCTGGGGCAAGGACTCTATCTCTTTTATTTAACAACATATACATATACATAGCCATATCCTAGGACTCTCACACTGGTGCTTAGGTAGAGAGTGCTGAAAAAAGGTTGCTTGCCTGCATTTCACTGACCATTCTTGGGCTAGCAATAATGTAAATAATAAAAAATTATTTCAATACATGCCCAGGTTGCATTACCAAACGCTCCAGAAGACAATAGCTGCTGCTCAGCAGAGTTATGAATCAATATATTAAACTGTCCAGGGCATTCAAGTCATGTGGGCTGAGGATATTAACAGAATAACCTATTTTGCAGAACGCCTTTATGTGGCAAGCTGCAATTTGACCACTGTTGCAAATAAGAGAATTGGCACAAGGACTTTAATTTCTTTGCCACTGCAGAGAAGGAGAGTGCAGCTACAACAAGACATCCTGCTGGATTAAGAATCTTTCACTTTAGGAGTTAAATGCTATGAAAGAGTATTGGTGTCATTTTACAAGAAAATCTTAAAAACTCTTACTGGAGACTTAAAACTAAAACCTAACAAAAAAAAAAACCCAAACCAACCAAAGAAATAACAACAAAATGGCAAGTTCATTCCAATTTTTCCTTTCCAATAACCAAACCATGACAAACTACTCACCCTGTGTATAATTGTATTTTATGGTCCGTGCATTTATTTGTACTCTTACGTGAGATGAAGAAGAAAAAACCCACTTTTTCTGCAAAGCAGTCACTTCAGAGCTGTTAGCTATCCTCTGTCAAACTGATAATGGCATTGTTCTGTCCACCTGCAGATATGGGAGATGCTTACCAATTCCCCCCACTGATTTCTTTTATTCGGCAGCCAAAAACATTAGGGTTTAGTCAAGCTTCAAACGTAGCCAACGACAAGAATGCCACTGATTTTCTGGGTAATGACTGAACCATTAGAGAGATAACTATTATAGCTGTCATAAATACTATGTTCCTGCTATGGAGAGTTCCTTGGAGGTCATCACAAATTAAATTAGCCTTGGAAATGGAGGGCTGTTCGACTGCAATCGGCCTAGAGTCCTTTGAACAAGAAAGGGATTCACCTGCTGGTAGGGTGTAGAAAACCGATCCTCTGAGCTGTTTACACGCCAAATCTCTGAACAAGAGACCAACAAGTATGCTGATTTACCTGAACTGTAGCACTAGTACTCTTTGATGTCTCTCTTCTCTGATTTTTTTTTCCCATACTTGATGAAACATGAAAGCTCGAGTCTTTTTACTGAGGCGAAAATAGATGCTTTTGTGACAACCATCTGTAAGATGTTGGACACTAAATGCTTTCTCACTCTCTGTCCTAAATTGGACTCTTGCCAGCTCATACATTATTTTACTGTTTTCTGTAAAGTTACAGAAGCTTGAGTTAGGCAGAATTCAGCTTTTAATTTTTCTTCATTTTTAACCAAGTAAGAATAATTGTTGCTGAAGGAGAAAATACGTCACCTATTTAAGCTCAAAAACTAGGTAGAAAAACATGTTCTTCTCCTCAGTTAAAATAAAAATGAAAACCTGAGTTTCAATCTGGTTTCTGGTGGCCACTGAATATTTGGAGGTAATTCTACCACGTCTGCAGCAGTTGTTGCTGCACTAGCTACTGTTTATCACACTCTGTGACTTCAGTCTTAAGACTTCATATCTTAAAGTATTAATAGATGGATGGATGAATAGATAGATGGCCAAAGAGGCTGGGTAGAGGGGCAGTACTTCTGCAGTTCCTGCCATGGGTGTCCACATCAGACATGAAACTATCACATAGGCACACTCCCCCTGAAAAACATCTCTGTAAAACAGACCTCTCTAGATCCATGGCTTTCAGAAAACTTGTTTGATTTATAATTGCAGCACTCAGCTTATTTATAAAAACAATGTTTTCTATCTATATCTAAATACATTTAAAATTTTGGTAGTTGAGATAAAAAGAAAAAAAAAAGGTATTGAATCTATTCCTTTAATCTATTCCCTGCTAATACATGCTGTCTGTGCTGTCCTCCCAACTTCCAGATGGTAAGCCATTTCCAAAAACATATTATGCTTTCTGGATGCCTTTCTGAAATACAACCCAACCAGAAGCTATAAGTTTGATGCAGCTATTAGTGGCTGGATTCTTTGGCTTGAGTTATGCAGAAGATCTGATTAAATTATTATAATGGCCAATTTTGGCCTTAAAACAAAAACAATACAAAACAACACAACACATAACATCTAATTCCCCTTTTCCCCTTCCAAAGACCACAAATAGCTCAGGACTAACTTTCTTTTGCAGAAAGAAACCGAACAGTATATGCTGTGGGTACACCAACCCATGCCAGCAAACTAATCTTATTTGTTTCATCCTCGCAGTGATTGCATAGTATTTCTGGGAAGCAGAGCTCTCGGCTTACAAATCAGGAGCCACAAATGTTATTCTTACTGTTATGTGAAGCGCTGTGCAACACGTGGTGTGCAGAGCATGCAGGACCTGATGCTTGGGGACTGGTTTACCTGCTGCACCTGCACCTTCCCTTCTCCAGGAGGATGTGAGTTAGTTTGGGCCACCTTTGGGTTTGACTTCAGGTGTGACACAGCCAGATGTTTTGGGATTAGCCCAAGAATACAGAGTCTAAAACTTTGGAAGGGGATACTTGTTGGGAGATGGGCATCTCTTCTTTCTGCCAACCCACCTAAGATGAAGTGTAAAAGGCTGCTAGCTTCACCCTTATCTTCTTGGCTTAGTTTTCATTAAGTCCGTTTGTAGATTCAGAAAGTTCCTCTGCCTGGTTTTATTTAGCATCAACAGTATCATTCATGTGGCTGTTGTGCTATCTAGGGATTAAACTAGAATATAGTGCTTTAATGCATTCTATGTGCATGTTGTGTCGCAGACACAACTATTTGAGGATCTCTGGAGAGAGAACCAAATATTGTAAAATGCTGTTAATAGCAACAAGCTGAACTTCACAGAGCAAGTCAAAACGTAGCCATTGTGTAGTGCAACTGGATTTCTTGATTCAAATGGCCAGATTTTGATTGGGTGGAAACCAATTAGACTCCACTTTCTGGCTCAAAGCCTCCCAAAGACAAAATCTCATCAAAGCATTTGCCTCTTGATAGGACTGAAAAATGCATCCTGGCAATTGTAACGCTGGGAGAATCCCAAACAAGCCTCCCGCTCTCTCCGAGTCCAGCTCCGCACTCTACTCCCGACGCCGCACTTACTAATCAATGTCAGTTTGATTTCACACTAATATCCCCGTTAATCTTCATGATTTCAGCTGCTGCAGACTCTTGTTACAAATCTCCAGTGTGCATACAGTGGCTGCAGAGCCATGAGATTAATAAGAGTATAAGATAAAGACAGGTGGCCATTTATTATCCTTCGTTTTGCTGTGTGCTTTATAAAATACTTCTTGCCAAAAGTAAATGCGCATACCAATATGTTTTATATATCCTGCATCTGATTTTGTTTTTGTTAAGTCTTATGATCAAAACCATTCTGCAAGAGCAAATTTATTACTAAAATTTATACCACGGGGTAAATTTCCTTTTTTAAGGTGGGTGCTGACTAAAGGAACTGCAGGGGAATGTTAGGAGTGGAAACGTTTCTTGTTGTAGCACCTTTGGATCCAGCACAATCATTTGACTGAGAAACACAGAAACACAGATAATTCTCAGTTCATTTTGGTCCCTGATGCTGAGGAAAAAAAGAAAAAAAAATGAAAAAAAAAAAAGAGCTCTTTGTAAGCTGTCAGATTTATTTAGTCAGGTCAATAGATTTACTTTACAAATGTTCATAAAGGAAAAGCTCTTCTTGCCGTTCTCCCCTCAGTTTCTATGCCAGCCCTTTCCTGTTACCTGGATTTGTCAATTCAAACAAAATTTGTTAGAGGCTGAGGGAGTATTTGCATGCCTTTTACACACAAAGGTGCTAGTGGATGCTATGATTGATGAAAGCAAAGATAATAACTCACAACCTCAGGGAGGGGAATGAAGAATTGGTTCTTTGAATCATAGTGAGGGAGACCAAGGGACTTTCCTTTCTTGCCGAGAAAAAGAGAGTCTTGCTCAAGTAGAGAATCCAGACCAATGGGAAAATTAAGTGGACAGCAGATAAACTTTATAAAATGAGAAAAGGAGTTTAAAAAGGGAATCATAGAATCATCATGTCGACACCGTTCATTGTATTAGCCAGTCAGATGCAAAGAGAGAAAAAAGTAACTTAGAGATAATGTCCTTCAAGGCATCAACATATTAGCAGTAGCAGATCAAGCCAGCAATTTACATCAAGAAGAGCTGGTTTTCTCAGCTGTGACATATAGGATTAGTTGTATGTCAGACGATGAAGTCATTAAACCCTGAAGTTCACCTAGTTTCCTAGTTAATTTTAAATAAAGCGCAATATATTAGGTTAATTCTCTGCATGCAGATCATCTTGTTGGTTACGGATCTTTGTTGGTTGGATGGCCTCTATGAAATATGTTGATAATTTGCTTACTTTGCCAGATCCCTTCCAAATAGTGTTAATATACTCAGTCTATCCTAGTCCCAAATATCTGTTTATAATCTGTATTACGTTTACTGATGCAGTTGACAACATTGCAACTAGAAGGAGAAGCCATATGCTGCTGAAGAGAGTATAAAAAGTTTAACATTTAGCAAGGTCATTGGTGAGAAATGAGCACATCTCTGGTGGTGACCCTGTTGACGTTAGCAAAGCCCTAGGAAGAGCTGGACCTAAGCAGACACATTCAGGATGGAACAATCCTTTTTCTCATCCCTTTCATGAAATCCAAGATGAAATGCTTTTAAGGTTTGGTAAGAGGGACTTTGTTATTCTTCCACACACCCCTTTCATTTTCACATGCTTCTCTTATTTCTTGGCTCTGGCTGGAACCAGGAGCAAGGGCAGGATGCTCTCATCTTTCCAGCCTGACTAGAAAAGGGAAGTATTAGAAATCTAATGAAAAGCATGTCCCCTAGAGATTTCCAGCCCAGTTTTGCAGATGCAGCTGTAGTTCAGATAATCAACGGAACTTCTCAGTGCTTGCTTGAATGGAATTATTTGGTTGCTCTGCAACACTAAATAAAGCATAGATGGGATAAGGCTGTTGGTGTGGATTAATGGAGTCTGTCGCTACCTACAATCTGTATTTTCAGCTCAGTTTTATGAGGTGCTAGTACTCAACACACTGATGTCCTCAGCTCTCACCAGCATCACTCATTTTCTAAATGACCTGACCCCCAGAGAGCAGCACTCCAGTAAGTTTGTTTTGCTTAAATAGACATACCATCAAGAGAAATTGCTCTTTCATTTACAGTCACAGAAAAGCTGTTCAGCAGGCATTTAGCCTATGCCATCCAGCTTGTGCTTTGCAACAGTTTCCCACTTTCCTGTCCATTTTACTACTTCCAGCTTGAGTAGCTCGTTGCCTGGCTAGATTGTACAAGATAGGCCAACATACCAGCTGTCTCTGGGAAATGAGACACATCCCCCTTTGTAGAAGCTCAAGCAGCTCAGTATCACTTACACAGTCCAGGGCTGCATCCCACAGGGGTCTTCCACTGATGTTAGGACACGCGCTAAAGGCAGTGCAGAACAGAGTGGAGAATTTTGCCCTTATTTAGTGAAAAGAGCTTGGACACATGTTGAACTGATGAGCTCAACTGGGTGTACAGCAAATAGCCACAGTCATTTGCCAAGCTTTATTTAACACTCTTAAATAGGTTTATTTTGTTAAAGCTGAGCCATTTTAAAGCCTTTTGACTTCAGATCCTGTGTGCAAACTAGCTCCAAGCAGAGGAATGCGTGAAGGAGAAATCCATACAAAGTGTCTGCAAACAGATAGTAGTGATTACAGTGTGATCTGTGATTATTTAAATGGATTCCCTGATACATTCTTGCTTGAAATAGTTAACTGTACTTATTAGTCTGTTACGCTACACTAGCTAGCCATATGGTAACTCACCCATTCTTGGAGTGGTTTTTCAATTAAAAAAATTAAAAATAATAGTAATCTAGTAAGGAACATACATCACATGATAAATTACCCACATATTACTTAATAAATTGATATTTAGATCTAGCCAACACACAGTAATTTTACTAATTAAATGTCAACATGTCCCCCAGAGTGCAGCTCTTCAATGTTGTAAATGTCACAAATTAGCAAAGAGGCAGAATGATCTACAACTGTATTTCTCCAGAAATACAGGCAAATTCTGCCACATATCTCCCGTGACACAACATGGGGAGAGAGAAGAGGAGGCAGAATAGGGAGAGAAAGAAGTGGGTGGTAGGACATGCCAGCGGGGAGGCAGTAGCTGTGGGAGGCTGTTCCTGTGTACACTCATTCCTCCCCTGTTATTCCCTTTTGGTCATTTGTGTTGCCAATAGAGAGGCCAAAATTTGAACGTGAGCATGCTGTTAGAGGACATCATCTTTGAGCTCAGAGAAATTAGCTGGTGAGACTGGCCAGTATTAAAGGTCTCACTTAGTGGTCCCTAACTCTAGCCACTAATTTTAGTGGGCTTGAATTAAGTCTCCGGTCCTGTTGTTTTGAGTGGTTTTGACAGAGTGAGGTCTACAGCAATGAGAAAAGCCTTCTCTGTCTGTCCCTCCCTAACCTGAGGAAAGGTAGGACTTTCCTAACAGGGTTTGTAACCTCATGCACTGGAACCCACTGAAGATTTTGCCAGTAAAACCTGCTATTTTTGTTACATGCTTTGCTGCACCAATTCTCCTACCTCATCTTCTAGAGATTATCTGGTCTCCATTCCCTAGGGTAATTCAGCTACAAAAGTTTCTCCAACTTCTCTTTGTACCTCTTGGTCTTAAGCTTCCTGAATCCACTGACGTTAAATACCAGCATTTTAACTCCAGTCCAAGATGATATAGCAGCCCTACAGAATTCATTAATAAAGATTGCCAGTTGCCAGCTCTAATAGGATAAATTGATATGTAAATACCACCACTCTGTGGTGGTATTGGGCAGATTTTGCGCTGCCATTACTGCTGAGTTTCTGCTGGGTGTTAGTTTTTTTGCCTGCAACATACCTGTAAAATTCTGCCTATAGCTATTTTTTTTAAAAAAATAGGCTTGCATAAGAATAATTTCATGCTGTAACTGTAAGCTTGAGAACTTTCCAGTTCTCAAGACTGATTCTGAGGAAAACCTGGCATCTGAATAGTGACCCACACAAACTTCTCTAGGAAGAATTTGCCCTTCAACGGTTAGGAAGGGCTGTCTCAGCAAAACTACTCATCACTGCCATCTTGTGACACAAAGAAGTTCTCAGCTGGAGTCCTGGCTTTGTGGGCTCAGATCCATCATGACAGCAATTGTGAGAAGCGATAGGTATTCACTGCGAACACCCCAAATTAAATGCCTGTTTGCGTATTTTGATGAGACAAAGGCACTGCACGAAAAGGCTCCATTTCTCAGTGTGGTATCATCTGTAAAAGGCAGTTACAGAAGGGCATGCAGTGTTACCAGGCTCCTCTTTCTGATGTTGCTATTAGCTATTATTAATTTGCAAAGCGAACCTCAAGAAAGTCACATTTTGACTGCGTCTGTCCCCAGAAAAGGTAACGACTCCAATATACATCTCTACAGAAACTTTTGTCAGTTGTCGTCTAATCCCGTAGAAACCAATTTCTCCAACCTCAGAACTTCCATGCTCTTACAAAAGCATTTCAGCTCCCTGCTCTGTATTCATCATGTGTTTGAGACACCTCAGTATCTGTAAAATAGGTTTTCTTCTACCCATATTCCAGGTCTTTGCAGAGGACAAAACGTTGAGTGAGCTCTGTTTCATATAGTTTTGAGGAAGAGACAGAAGTTAACATTCATCCTCTTGCACCATGCACATGGGGTAAATTCATGAACTTCTGTTTAAACTCTTCTCCTTAGCACAATTTATTTGTTAGGAGAGACCGAACATGACTTTTAACCATTGTTTAGAGAACTTACTTGGTACATAGGCTGTGCTGTAGTTCCCTTAAATAATTAACCCGAAATAGCAACACCAGAAGTCTAGGAGAACCACTCACTCAAGGCACAAGTTCAATCATTTCTCTCAGCTCTAATTCAAGAAACATGAGAGAAATTCACTTCCCTAGACCTCACATAGAACTAATTTATCTTCATTCTTTCAAGAAAGCTATGCAAATCTACCAAAACTTTTGGTAGTGCCCAAAACTAAAAAATAAAATAAAATTATAATGGGGGGAGAGGGGGAAAGCATTTAACTTTCCCACATATCTGGTAGCATAACATAACAGCACCTATCTAGTTTCTTTTTCTAAATAACTAGTGTTATACTGTTACTTATACTGATACAATTTATTCTTATTTTTCTAGGAAGCTAAAATGTCTGATTCTGATTTGTGGGAAGCCTTCACACTGAATTCTGGACTACACATTCTGCTTGACAGCCAGATGACTAAACACTGACCATCTCAATACTTAATCATTTTTGTGATGTTTGCCAACTCCCCCAGCTATAAAAGTGACCCAGTAATATTCTCTAACCACATAGGAGTATAATGAAACTTATGCCTTTTCTCTATCAATAAACAGGCTTTGAAGACTTCAATGAAAGGTACTGTTTTAATGCAAGTCACTCTGCAGTGTATGAAATCAAAATTAGATTTTATTAGGAATGATCTTCGGGGGGGGGGGGGGCAGAGTTTATGAGAGAAATGCTTTAGTGCTTGTCTGAAATAAAACGACAGGAATATAATTAAGGTTTGGCCTTTGGAAGGCCTTCCTTGGCAGAATCAAACTACAACAATGAGATTTAATATTAAATGCATTCTAGAATAAATACTCATTTCCTCATTATGATTTCTCTAGTTACAGGAAATAAAACTATTATTGATTAGAGAGACTGAAATAGTTTAATAGCTTCTCTTCTCAAGAACAAAAATCATCTAACTCTTCCTTTGCCATAATTATTTGAATAAATGTTAGCCATCTGTGCTCTGGAGAGAGAGATATTCATGCTTGTGATTAAAACACTCTTAAAATAAAGTGAATAAGAACTGGAGGCCTGACACTACAGTTGCTGGAAGAAGAATGATTCTACTGAAAACCTAAGTTCACATCAACGCAAACTATTTCTGGCCCAGACTGACAAACAAGTGGTTGGCTACCTGTTCCCTCTCACAGAGGGCCAGAAACTAAAAGTGTACTTTTTCCAGACAAAAACCCTTAGATGTAAGGCACATAGTTTTCAGCTGTGCTTAGTAAGGCTTTATTACTCAGCTCTACAAATGAGTAACAGAGTCCACGATTCAAATGCGCTACACTGCTCTTAGGGCTACATCATCCTTTAGGTACAACTTACCCTTCCATTTCTGCAGTAGCTTCCCATATTTGGGAAGCTGGAATTAAATTCCAACTACTTTTGCTACTATTGACAGAAAAAAAAAAACAACCAAACCCCGACCACCCCTTCCTTAATTCCTACAAAATATCAAGGGGAATCGTCTCCCCCCAAAAATGTTCAGCATTTGATTTTTCAGATGTGAGAGGGAATACCACACAACAATTCATCTAAGTAGAACTCTGAGCAGAAACATTTCTTCTTAAACAGGTGAAAATGTAACATTTGTGTGGCCTGCTCTGCCAGTTTTATATTTAGTTACCTTGGACATAAAACATTACTTAGCTCCAAGATTTATGTTCCTCCATGAAGGCCCTGACGTTTCTGGCATCTTAAGTTCAACTCCTCACACAAGTTTGATAGTCTTAAGCAAACAAAACCTCACATAACAGTGGGGTTGCATAAAGTAACCACGATTTGTGATGCTTCACTCTGTATGTCAGAACTATTCAGGGTGGCCAAAAACAGCTTGTCGAGCAGTAAAATATAAATAACCTTAAAATTCTCTTTACTTGCAAAAAGAGTGCAGAGACAAAACTATGCAAAATTTATTTGAATTCTTACCATTTTATAACAGAAGAACAGTCATCTCACACTTTAGGCTGTGCTGGCAATCTTGAAACTACCTGTATAAACAGACAGAGGCATTAACTAGCTTAAGTTTGTCTCAAACAACCCAGCAGCGACACCATAAATACAAGAAAACCAATTACAGAGTCTCACAGCTCTCCACCACTGCTCCAACTCAGTTTGCAGCCCTGTGGAATTCCCAATCCCTTACAGACCTGGAAGAGGATTCAGATTCCTACGGCTGCATACTAAAGGGGACACAGGGATATAAAGCTAGTCCATCCTTCATCTGAGCTTGTGGGGGCTCATCTGAGTCTCCTGGTACAGAGGAATGATCTCTAACAGATCTGTAGAGATGTCTAACAGATCTTCTGCCAGCTGCTATGACTATTTCTAAAGAAACAGGATTTTTTTTTATTTTTTTTTTTTTAGAAGTATGAATCTCAGGTGTTCATGCTGGATCCTAGCAAGTTTTCCAGTATTCCCTCCTGCTTTATAATGCAAACTACTTAAATTAGAAAGTGACCGTGGATATTTGATGTATTTTGCAAACAAATTTTCGCAGAGGTTTAAAAAGAAAATTCTACCTCTTGACAGTTTGAGCAAAACAGGAAAAGTCAAGAAAGTTTAAGAGCAGTTCCAGTTTGTCAAAAGCTTTCCCATGTCCCTGACACCCTTACTGTCTTGAGTTGGTTTGGAAGCATGGTTTTCATCACAGAAAGCCTAGAGTTTGGCTTTTGCTCAGCTTCTGTCTTCCATATTAATTTTATGCTCAGATGTTTCCTTTTCCAACAGTCTATGTTGTATTTTCAACTTGGATTTCTTTTCAGCACTTGGTAATATTCCATCAGAAGTCCTAATTCACCCACTCTTTCTGCTGGTGTTTGTCATCGTCAGGAGACTGCCTTCAAAGCTTTAAAAATGCTAATGCAGAAACAAGTGTAGAGACAGGGCATATCCCGGTGCCATCATCTAAGAGAAAAATGGGTTCTCCACTGACACTGGAGATATGGTAGAAATTCAAGGCAGGTCTTTCTACTTTTATATTTTTATGAGGAATGTTAAAATACCACGATGTAGGGAAAAATCTCCACAACGTAAGTCTGAATATTAACAAGGTAATTTACAATGCATAATTATTTTTGAGTTTTGTTGTTGTTTTTTTTTTTAAATCAAATACTGCTTTTGCTCTTTCTTTTAGGCCTTTGGGATATTTTTGAATTCTGCCGCTTTACAAAAAAATTGCAACCATGCTATTCACCTCACTATGCCTTGGAGCAAAACCCAGCACAGATGAGCCTGTGTCAAACGCTAAGCTCAGGAGAATCTGGGATGTGGAACTGACTTTTTGTAACTAAGACCCATTTTGCAAACTACTTAAGATCTTCCAAGCTGATGTCCGTCATACTCAGAGTAAGTCAAATCCTCTTCCAAAACTCTTACGGAGAAAAAACATTTGCCTCGTGGTTTACACCAAGTGAAAGGACTTTTCCCTCTTTTAAGTTGAGAAAAGAAACAAATAATTACAGTGTGTAGCCTACTGCCATTTTCCTTTAAGGATGTTTTGGTTAACTCATCCCCATTGGAAATAAGTCTTTCTGTCTATATTCTCTAATATTTTCATTTGAGATTTTTTTTTTTTTAAAAACTAAGATGCAGTCTCAGGAATTATTCCCCATTCATAAGCTTTTCTCCCTGGTGTATCAAAGCATGTATGGCTTTTTTCGAAAAAATGAAATAGTAAACGAAATGAGATATTTAAATTCTAGTTTCCCAAGTCACAGACATGACCTGTATGTACGGATTTCCAGTATGTCCTCCTACCTCCTCCAGAAGCTGTCAGGTACACAGGGCTTGCACATCACACACAATTTTAAATGTCAGAAGAGTGCAGTATTTAGAATCATAGAATGGTTGGAGTTGGAAGGGACCTTAAAGATCATTGAGTACCATCCCCCCTGCCATGGGCAGGGATACCTCCCACCAGACCAGGTTGCTCCAAACCCCATCCAGCCTGGCCTTGAACACCTCCAGGGATGGGGCAGCCACAGCTTCCGTGGGCAACCTGTTCCAGTGTCTCACCACCCTCACTGTAAAGAATTTCTTTCTGATATCTCATCTAAATCTCCCCTCTTCCATTTTAAAACCATTGCACCTTGTCCTGTCACTGCACTTCCTCATGAACAGTCCCTCTCCGGCTCTTCTGAAGGCTCCCTAATTTCCTTCCCTAATTTCTTAAAAGTGATTAGCTAAAACAGGAAAAAATGTGTTTATCTGTGCCCTTTTGTCAGGCTCTCTTTTACCATACAATGGTCCTTCCTACCCTGTGAAAGAGTCCTGTGCCCTACTCAGGGCCTCAGCAAATGCGATGAGGGCACTGCACCGTAAGACCCCTCCAGAAGAGTTCAGGGCACCCAGATGGTTAAAATCTAAGCCTTTAGAGGCAGAAGACCGCCCAAATCCCCGAGCCCACTTCCTTATGAACAAGAGCAAGACCCCAGCCAAATGATTTACAGAAGGGTGGGGGAACAGGCCATATGTCCCAGCTGGCAGGCACAGAGGACACCTTTGCCCACGTACCAAATGTTGACTTCAGGGTCCCAAATCCTGATTTTGACCTTAATTTGGGTTACTTGGTTACAGAATATTATATTTCATTGTTTCAGATCTCTATCAAGCACCTCTGTCACCTTATACCTTCAGACAGCAAATTTTCTCTCCTCCCATTTTCACACAGAAACTGAAGTAATTTCCTTAGGAGAGAGGCAGCATATGTTCTGGTTGCTGATCACACAGCTCCAGCAGCTGATACTTAATATGCAAAGTAATTCTCACAGTAACTACTCATGGAAAAACTCCTTCCTGGCACAAAGCTCCCTAGCAAAAGATTAGCACCATGCTGACCTGTTGCTAAATGAGAATGCTTGATAATCAAGTTAAAGCAAAAACCGTCTCTCTCATACACAGCAGCAAGAAGTTATGGAAAAATAATGGGCTTGACAAATTATGCATTTTCAAGAAAGACTGAATTTAAATATGCCTGCACAGTATAAATATAAATATGCCTTCCTTTTTACATCTAATGTGAACGGGATTAAGATATGAAAGGTAAAAGATAGCTACAGAGTGCCTGGATGGTTTTCCTTTCTCCTTTTAATACATTAGAAGACTATTTAGAAGACTTAAGTTATCCCTTTGACATTACTAAAAAGTTTAGAGTAAATCCAATAAAACAAAAAGGCAGTCTACATCAGTCCTATTAACAACTTGATTCAGTACATTTAAAACAGTCTATTTCTGACAAGATTTCACTAGAAAGTGAAAAACAATTAGGAAAAAAAATACTACTTTTTTTTTTCCCCTGAAGAAACAGAAAATGGACTTGTTTATCGATACTGATAATTTAGTCTCCCAGAAAACCACTTAAAACTGTGCAAAATTCACATCTTGTCATTATTTTAGCAAACAAAAAGATGTGAATCTTTTTTGCAGGTTTTTCTTTTATTTTTTAAACACAGAAATAGAAATTTCAAAAATGAGTAATGTTTTCATTAGATATCACCAGATTTAAATTTAAACAACTTTTTAACTACTCCTAAAACCAGAGACTTACAATTAACAACCTCTTACAGGAAATGCTTGAGGGTTTTCCAGCCCAAAATTTAAAAAGCCAAAAATCAATAAAGATAATGCCAATCAGAAAACTAGTACTGCTAAAAAACCTTTTATCAGGGAGCAATAGAAATACAGCAAGGTATATTTACAAACAGGTCCAGATAGGCCCATTCTGCTAGATAACCTTCGAGAAAAAAAGCAAGGAATTTTTTCCCACACTTTCCAACCCTGCTCCTCCTCTTCAAACCCCAAACAGTTGCAACTATTCAAAAAAATCGAAGAACTTACATGGGATTCCTGCCCACGTTTCATTATCGTGTGATTATGAAACTGGGAGATGCACTTTATGGTGTTGGCTTTCAGCCTATATGGAGAGCAACTTCATTTTACAATAAACAAACTGAGAATAATCCTTCCCCGTTTGACAGAGTTGAAGGACAAGGAGAGAGGGGGTGACATCCATCCATCAAGGGTGCAAACCAAGATATGCTGATAAAAGACCTTGTCATCTCTACCCGGCACTCAAGTGTTTGGCTCTTCCTCCTCATAGGTGCCTGCAGGGCTGCAGTATCTGTATCCCAGCACATTTGTCTAAGATTTAAGTAGATTGACTTACAAGTAGGACATGGCTGCAACAGCTTATTTGAACTGAAGCACATTAGGGGACAATCATATGAGCCACTTCAACGGCAGCAGGCAATGGGCAGATGGGGTTGTGACCCCTTCCACCGGAACAGCTAGGTCCTCGAAGAGGCTGTTTGTCCACAAGCCCCAAGACGAACAGATGTCAGGCCTGGTCTGCAGAAAGCATGCAGGGCTGCAAAAACCCATTAGCTTTCTCCTGTGCTATGCTCTCAAGAAAGTCCACAAGCCCCAGCCATACGCTGATCAACCACCCCACAAAGTCATATGGTGCATATGTTAAATAGCAGTCTGGGGGAATTAGTACAGCGTGCTCAGCGTGAGGTTAAAAGTCTCTGGTAACTACAAGCATGAAATGGTGTGCAACAGTGATTTGCCCGAGGTCTGTAGAAAGCCTCCCCGCGCACGCTGGCAACTCACAGAAGTGTTGCAAGGACCCTAAATGCAAGGAACAGAGTGGCATTCTGAGTTTTAGCTATTGAGGGGGACAGGTCAGATTCAGTGAGTGCTCCAGAGAGGTCTCCACCTTCCCATACTCACCTCTGGGTTTCTGATGAACCCAGCAGACAACAGGACGGTGTGCCCGAGGCCATGCTAGATGCCAGGACCACAGGCTAGATGCCTGCAAGTACACACTGGATCTCAGCCCCAGGAGAAGCAACAAGATGCCCTTATGTCTGCTGGCACGCAAATAAACTAACATTATCAAGTCCATCCCACGTGCTGCACTTCTTTCCGCTTTCCCAGCTTTTGAAACATGCAGTAGCAGAAGCGATTGGGAGAGTGACAGTGCTGTAAGCAATTCAAAACGTTGGATAGATGATGAGGTGCAAGGCGCAACAGAGCAGGGTAACAGCAGCAGACAAATGAGCCAGGAGAACAAGGTCCCCACGCGCTGCAGTCAGGGTTTGGAGTTTAAAGGAGCAAAGTCCAACATCAATTTGTTTCAATTGCTTATTCTTCAAGTAGTTGTCTAAGCTTCAATGGATTTTGATGCGGCCTAGAAGGCAGCCTTGTTCACATTTTTTTCCTCTTCAGATTTGGACACTCAAGCTTGAAGATACACAAAGTGCATTTTCAAAAGTGAAAATACATGAAGGTATATATTTTTGGCCAAATCCCTAATCATCACTCACTCAACATGCAGATAGCCTTATTTCATGGGAGGTGGAAGGAGTGGAGCAAGGGATGTTGATTTCAAATATATCTGGCACGGCTTTTGTTCCTAACATATGGTTATAGTTTGTGCTTCAAATAACAAGAAGATAGAGGACAATGTGAACTATACAGCATTGTAGAATCAGTTACCTTCCTTGTTTTCCTATCATCTCCTGAAAAATAGTAAGATGCAGTCAGTTAGAAAACCGTCCCTGAGAGTTCATGAATTAAAGCAAGGCAAAACACAAGCAATTCTCTCTCAGAATGCACAGGTTTTAAAGTACCATTATCTCCATTGGCAGATGAGACACTGCAGATAGAAGAATTCATAGATGCTGATGCTGGGCAATCTGAAGAATCACAAGTGGGTTAGAAATACAGGGTTTTTTTTAAAAAATGAATGCTTGTGGATTCTTTAGGATACTGGCCACAAAAAATAAGAATGATGTAATAGGTTTACAACTCCTTGTGTCATTTTATTGTAAAAGCAACTCAAACACTGAGGTTTCACATACCTATCTGTTATAAATGCTGCATGACCCTACTTAAGGTTATGGAAATTTGCTGATCTGGAAGAATGAACCAGAGTGAAGCCCCTTTTCTCAGCTTTCAAAAATACTTTCTAAAAACAGGTTCTGAATTTGTAGAGAGTCAACTGAAGTTAACAGCCTTTGGAAGTGTTTAACAGCTTTTGGAAGCCTTGCAGGTTTTGCATTCTTTCAATTCACTTAGGCCTAACTTTGATACATAATGATTTTTAACTTTTATTAAACATTAAGCATTTGCATATAAGATTTTCTGTTTCACTTACAATGTTAGAAAGAACATCTGCACCAATTAATGCCACATCTGCAAGTCAGGAAAGGCTACAGAAGAAAAGAAAAAAATGTAAAGAGCTTTGTATACAACAGGAACAGGACTGGGCCTGAATTAGTAAAATCTCTCTTTCTGAAAACAGATTGAAAATACTGAACCACAAGTATTCAATGACAGTCAGGTTCTGACTGGTTGAATCACACCAGCCTCAAGAGAGGTACAACTCTCTTGTACAAAAGCTGATGTTAAAAATGATCTTGTATTTTCCCATGTCCCACCTTTAAAAAAAAATATGAGTACTTTCCTTCCTTCAAAATAATAACGATGACCAAAAAAACCTCTAAGCTCAGCAACACGCAGAGTAACATAATTCCCATCTAAAATAACACCAGCTGAGCTGTGAACCGGGAAGATGCACCTCTGGCTGGGAAGCAGCAAGGTGCTCATTGTGCAATCACGTCTATTTCTAGTCCAAATTCTGAGGGACAGAGATTTGCAGCAGCAGTCCCCTGATCAGGCTGCAAGAGATTAGCTTGCTCTGGAAGGAGATGCTTTTTTGCCGACAACCAAGCCTGCAATAACAGCACGGAGAAAGCACAGGAAAGCTTCTGCCTATGCCAAAAACACTTCTGGTACTCCAGTTGCTTTTACCAGAGGAAATAGCCCTATAACAACATATCACTATGGGTTTTCATTTTAAAAGCCATTCACTGAAGAACAGCCGCCTTTTGCTCTAATGCCTTTTTAAAAGCTTTGCACATTTAGAGAAGTTTCTGCCTATTTCATCTGGGGGTCTCATTGAAACGTAAAAGAAACTTTTGAATGCAGATCCTTACTCACTGTGAAGCAGCGTGAATATTAACGCTAGAGGAGTGATACAGACAGATGCAAACTGATTGGTGTCATTGAACAGAAAAGCAAGGAGACTATTTTAATCAGCCTGTCATCTCCAAGCCAAATGTGACATTTTAGCTGTAGACATCACCTAGAAAACACACAGCCTTGTTACACAGCACCAGGTACTGGGTTCAGCACTCACTTGGGAAGCAATGGGAGGGAAGGAGATGAAAGTCTAAGTGGGAGAAAAAGCAATTGTTTGGAGGTGGATGTTGCTTTGCTTTATGGGCTTCAAGGAAGTAGAGAATTAATATTTACTGTTGATTTATTTCTTATTTGTTTTTTTTTTTTTCTGCGCAAATCATCATTCAAAATACTACATGAAATGCCTTATACAAAAAGTATTTTTCCCCTCTTAATTTTGGCCCCAGACCCCTTGGTAGCATCCTGTTTAGGCACAGAAAGGGTTTTGCTTTGAGAGTTCAGAGCTCAGTGACATTTTTGAGGTCTGTGTTCCTTCTCCAGTTATGCTCCAAAGAATGCCTAGGTTTTGGTGGTGAGATTATGAAGTCTGAAAATATGAACAATCTGTTGAGGAGAAAAAGGAGAGAGAGAGAGAGAGAGAGGATTAGCTGTAACAGTGACTCTGCAAACTGAGACCCTGCTGCAATCCAGCATCAGGGGAATGAAAATTAGAGTGGAAAAAGGAGCTATAGGAGAACTGAATAACAACCTAGGGAAACATTTTTTGTTTATTGAAATAAAAACTGGGAGGGATAAGAAGTAGAAATTTCTCTACAGAGAAATTAATAAAACATAACCTTGCTCCAAGTTAAAGGGAAGGAAAATGCAGGACCTGTGAAATCCAGAGAAAATTATATGTCTGTATTACTTTAGCTGCAAGCTTGGTCTCTTTTCTCAGGGCACCAAAGTCTTTGCACTTTTACAGTCTCCATCCGCCTGCATCTCTGTTCTCAGGTGTTTTTCACTAGTGCCACAAATCCTAGAACTAACCAGAGAAATCAGGGAGGGGAGAATGGCACCAGTTTTGCAAAGGGCTATCATAATTCCCCGATTCACTCCTTTTAGAGCACTAAAATGTTGCCATCATCATCATCATCCACTGAGGCATTTCAGACCTAGTAACTAGTTAGCTCATGTCCAGGGGGTATGGGCTATAATCTATAATCGGAGGCCTATTGAGAGATGACCAGATGAGTCACCGGGTAGGGCATCATTACCTCCTCACAGTAAACCAGCAGTTACCCCAAGATAAAGGCTAATTAGGTCCCGGTTTCCCCTCCCCTTCCCCACCTATCAAATCTTGAAAATTAGTGTCATTTCCTTCAATATGTATTTGGCAAAAATTTAAGGATCATTGCAGTAGTCTTTCCTGTTCTCTTGGTTAAGAAAGAGCATGAATATTTTGCCTGTTTCCTACTTCAGGACTATAACAGCTTTCAGGAAAAGGTCTAGAAACACAATTCAACACCGTCTTCCATAACTAAAAAGCTCAAAGCCCTGAAAACGCTGACTTCTAAAAGAACAACACAGCTGATTGGGGTTTTATTTACATTGTCAGAAAAACTGTATAAAATTCACATTCCTTTGATACTGGTGAGGCTTCAGAGGCATACAGCAGCCAAGCTTATAACGTGTTTTCTACAAGTAGCCAGGAACTTTCATATCTATTCCAAAACTCACTTCTCCAAATTACAGAAAACCCTGCCAAGCTTGGAATCACTTTGGCTCCAAATGCTAGGCTTATTAACTGTGGTACTAAACAGCATACAAAATGTGTGCAATGAGATTTACCACACAACTCTTCAAATCACGAGAGATTCTGGAAAGGGAAAAAAACCTCTCTTCAAAATTATTTCCTTTCACAGTTCAACTCACAAAAGCTAGCATTGGCCTCGATCTTTGAATACCAAAAAGTCAATACCAAAACATTTTTTTAAACAAAAATATATGCAATTTATGTTTGGATATAAAAATATATGCCTTTTGTAAGGGTCTCCCAGAAAACAATCAAAGGCAATCTTACTGAAATAAAGACAATAACAGGACTGTCTAGACAAGATGCTATCTGTTCCCTCTGCTGCGGTCATCATTCCAAATGTAATCTACTGACAAATAATTCTTGATAAATAACTGTAAGGAAAAAATGCTATCTACATCTCTTACAGGAGAAACACAACACTAAAAAAGAGGGAATGTGGTAAATTTTATATGATTTTGAGTAAGGAGGAAATAAAGCATGAAATAAAAAATAAAATGAATAGAATAATACAAAATAGTAATTTTCATTTGTATCTTTTTCCAAGCCAAGGAAGAGATCTGATCCCTAACCCCAAAGCTAAACGTGGTGAAACTTCAGTGTCCTGAAATTTAGAAACTGTACTCAAATACTGAGCCTGTTTCTGTTCAGGAATAACACAACCCAATACTGATAAAGAGTCTAACATCTTTTTGTTTTGTTTCTTTTGCTTACTTCCCCCATTAGGGATTCTGGACTCTTGCTCTACTAAGGTTTGTTACTTATTTACTGTTGGAAATGCAATTTACTTTGATGGGCACAAGCCCTTCATACCGCATTGGGGCTTCAAAACAGCCACATCCACATTGAAAATTTAAAATACTATCACTACTAAAAACAAATAACACCCACCCCCCCAAAAAACCACCCCAAACCAACCAACGAACATGCCCCACAAAAATTCTTGGTTGCCCACACCCAAGAATACATGCTTTGGAATGCACCATCGCTAGAGTTTTCCACAGGAAAACCTCATCTTTCCAACTCCTTAGACATGTGCAGCCTCTCCCCAGAAGAGTGAATATGAGCACATGGAGACTGACAGTCTTGCCCTGCCCCTTAGACACGTGGCACAACCTAGAGTCCTCAGCAGCAGGCTCCCCACAACCCTTCAGGCACTCTGGTGTTTTCCCAATTTTTGTTTTTTCCAGCTCAAGTTTGCAAATTTCCCACTGCTAGATTTTCTCCAGGCTTACATTAGTGTCCCATCAGCACCAGGCATGAGCCAAGTCATCCCACAACCCTCTACTTGGCCTTTCAGGTTCAAAGGAAGCACTGTCCTGCTCCTTCTGTATTGGCTGGGGCGAAGTCAGTGTTTCATCCCTTGGCCTGTTTGCAAAATGCCTCGATAACGGGAAAGGAAATGAAAGTGTCAAGAAGTTTTGCAGGAGCTGGAAAATAGAAAGGAAGTCAACGCACAGCCACAGTGAAACAAAAAAAAAAAAAAAAGAAAAAAAGAAAAAAACCCACTCACTGAACTGCTGCATCCTTCTGTAAAAAAGTCATTTTTACCAAGCATAGAAAAACTGAAGTAAATCAAGTACAAAGCTTATGATTTTGGATATGAAATTCACTTCATCAACTAGATCACTGAGCCAAAAAGCAGCATAGCCAGTAGCAGAATCTGATTTGTACTTTGGATACAAAATTATGAAAATATCACTGGACAGCCAACAGAAACACTTGTTTGCTGTGCTGGATTTCATGAAATTAATTTCATTTCCTTGTGATCAAAAAAATGGAAGTTTAGGATAACTAGAGCTAAATAAAAATGCCAGTGCATGGTTGATTTTTTTTATTGGAAAACACTAATGCAGGTGGGCACACCCAAAACCTCAGAGCTCTCATGGAGTTAAATGTAGCAAGGATATAAGCAATGCCTCTTTAGACTTATTCCTCATCTTAGGACCTAAGAGCATTCTGGTTTGGAAACTACAAAATTATCATCAATCCACAGTATCCTAAACTCTCCCTACAGCAAGCTGTCACTGGATAACCCACTGAAGTCAATGGAAATTAATTAATTTTCTAACTGTTTAAATTTCAGTTTATGGCTTTGACTTCAGTAGGCTCATCTCTGCCTACCTGAAAAATGAGTAAAGGGTAATAATCTGAGGGGCTTACCAGGGAGGGAAGTTTTCTTTTTAACCCAGGCCCTAGGGAGGCAGCAGACCTCGCTGAGAAGTGGGTCTGGTCTGCATATTGGGTCTTCCACTCCCTTCAGGATGGGGTCACCTACAACAACAACCCATCTTCTTTTCTGCACTGGGGATGTTTTGAGGCTGGGTTTAGTGTGACTGAACCCTGGAGACACCTCCATAGACATTCAATTATCCTCCTCATTGTGATTGGGTTCCTTTCGCAGAGCCTCATATCTGTGTTTTAAGGGTACCTGGGGAGGTATGCCAGCTTCATTGGGCAGGAACCTGTTCCCACAGCCCCCTATCTTCCGAGTTACCTTGTTCAGCCTGGCAGAGAGAGGACAGGGAGTTCTCTGTAGTAGGGGCTCTGTCTGCCTGCTTGGTTCCTGTTACGGGAGGCAGGGTGCAACTCTGCCAGTCTTTCTCCCTCCTGCATTCCCCAATTTTCCTCAACTTGCTTACCTCCTCCTTGAGCTCCATCACTGATCACAGGAGCTCTTCCACCTGGGCCCATCTCCCACAGATGTGCTCACCAATGCCATCTGACATGGGCATAAGAGCAGGGGACACCCCACAGCCCGATGTCTGAGTGGCAGCACATTTCCACCAGGAGCTCCATCTGGGAAGCTGCATCACAACTGGTGTGTGCAGAGTGCATAGATGCCATGGTCCTCTTCCATGTGAATACCATCGCTATTCTGAGGCCAAGTTGGCAGTCCATCAGTGCTCTCCAAGGCAGATTCCCTTGGGGTGCTCCCAGGTGACACCCACTTGCTCCTTGTTTGCTCAGTGCATAGCAACCCAGCCCAGGCTGGACATTTCTTCCAACTTCAAAAAGACTCCAAAAATGAGCCCCTTGCTGGCTCTCCTGGTTGCAATTCCCTTGTCCAGTGTGGATTTACCTGCACTGGAGCTGGTTTCTTCAGCAAGTTAAAGGGAGGGCAGGCAGAGATGACATTACAGTGGGGGTCTGCTACAGACCCCCTGACCAGGAAGACCAAGTGGATGAGGCCCTCTATAGACAAATAGAAGCAGCCTCACGTTCACAAACCCTAGTCCTCATGGGGACTTCAACCACCCTGATATTTGTTGGAGGGACAACACAGCAGGACATAAGCAGTCCAGGAGGTTCCTGGGATGCATTAATGATAACTTCTACAAGTGACAGAGAAGTCAACATGGAGTCATGCTATTCTGGAACTTGTTGTCACCAAGAAGATGGCTGGTGGGTAATGTGAGGCAGTAACCATGAGATGATTTACTGCATGCATAAAACAGTCCTACTTATTTCTACGATGCCTGGAATTGCAGACAATCGTTCATTCAATTTTTGCTTCCTTTTGGAAATTCCAACTGGTGCATCCTTCTGTCGCCAACTGAAAATGCCATGGTCGAGCCATCACAGCTATGGGCAGACAGGAGTACACTGCAGATGGGCACCTTTGCTGATGCCTGCATCCCCTCCCATTTTCCAGTGCTGGTCACCAATGTACTTGACTACATACCTATCATGATTACTCAGTTGCATTACTCTCAGAAATTTGTATAATTCAAATATTTGTATGGAATAATTAAAAAAAAAAAGAAAAAAGAACAATTTAACAGAAGTCAGATAAAATTATAAAAGCAGGATGACTAGCTACCTAAAAAGTCAAAACATTTCAAAGAAATTAGCATTAAAGTAACTTTTAGACAGAACTTACAATCTATATATAATAATTTTTTTGTCATTATTGCTACTATTTAATGAGCTTATCAAAACGTCATTGAAGTCAATGGGAGTCTTTCCATTTGCATCAACAGGTTTTGGATTTGGCCAGCAATTTGAAGACTACTCTGGGATGCTTTGGGATGAAAGCATCTGCATAAATGAAACCTTAAGTATCTCTAGTGAAACACTACAGATTTAAAGTTACAAAGAGTCCTCAGACAAAGGATAAAGAAATCTGATTATATATATGTGGAGTTGTAGCCACTTTTATGTTTTTCAAAACAAAAATCTTGTCAGGAAATACGATTATTTTGTTGATGCAGCAGTATCTCAAACAGGAAATTGTATCCACAGATTTGGAAAGAGAGAGGAGTTAAGTGACAAGTACCAGCACTGATAGACTTTGCTAAGCTTGCATTCCCAGGCAGAGATATACTTATGCAAATTTAATATCTAGTAGCTTCAAGTATGAGTGTCCCCCATTGACAAAGGGCAAAACTGATTCATAAGTCTAAGAAATGTTCCCACGTAACCTTTTAAAAAGGATTTGGTGATGCTTGTCTGAATCTCCAAGAGCCACAGAATTCAGTAGAGTAACATCATCAACACTTTTCATTGCTATTCACTGTGACAAAGTGACCTTCTAAATAAAACAGGGAGATAACTAAATAAAAGTGTCATGGTTTATATAAAATGTTTTTAATTGGATTTCCTTTGACATTCTTCCTTTCCCACAATTAAGCAGATCAGATGACTAGAGGTTCGCATGTAATGAAGGTACCACAGAGAAATTTACTTTCAATGTTCTTTATCTGTCAACAGAATCTGGCTCCTTGATGTTAAAAATCAAACATATCCACATTTGTTTTCTTCACAGTAAACTTCAGAAAATACTGTGAGTAGAGCCGAGTCACACAACGTGATTCTAGGTTACATTTACATTAGTGCATTAGGACTGGATTAGAAGATCAAAGCAGCCAGTGTCAAGAACTGTATACATGCACTATATACATCTCAGAAGCCTTACTTCAGAGTAGCTCTAGTGTGGTCTCTGAACAACGCTATGCATGCGTTTCAAAGGATAATTATGTTCTAACCCTTTGTTTTCTTGGAAATAATCCCCTTCTCATACAGAGAACACATCACATTGCTCGGCCCCTGACACTGTCACCTATCTAAGGCATCACAAATTAAATTTCTGTTCCTGATTTTGTTGCTGTTCTATTTCTTTCCCTTTCTGTATAAAATATTACTGCTTCCACTACTACTAATAATAATAAGAATCATAGAATCATAGAATCATCTGGGCCGGAAGGGACCTCCAAAGGCCATCTAGTCCGACCCCCCTGCAGTCACAGGGAGACCCCCAACTAGACCAGGTTGCCCAGGGCCTCATCGAGCCTCACCTTGAATGTCTCCAGGGAAGAGTATACACACTGAGAATCGTACAATAACTATGTGACTAAAAGTATATCTGAAAAATCAGTAGAATTTGTAGTCTAATAAGAGACTTTATTAGACTAAAAAAATAGCCTTTTAAGATATACAAAATAGATTGATTCCATGGAGACCCTGCATATTTGGAAATACTTAAACTGCCAAGAAGAAAATATGAAGGCTTCAGCACTGGGCAAAAATATCAGGTGCAGAGAAATTCAGATCACAGATCTGAGGAGTCCCACAGAAATTCACTTTATATTTCATAAAAATCACAGGATTGTCAAGGTTGGAACTGACCTTTTAGGTAATTGAGTCCAACCATTAACCCACCACTGCCAAAAACCACCATGTCTCTGAGCACCATGTCTACCAGTCTTTTAAATATCTTCAGGGTTGTCAATTCAAACATTCCCTGGACAGCCTCTTTCAATGTTCGACAACCCTTTCGATGAAGAATTTTTTTCCTAATATCCAATCTAAACCTCCCCTGGTGCAATTTCAGAGCATTTCCTCTTGTCCTATTATTTGTTACTTGGGAGAAGAGACCAACCTCCACCTCACTACAATCTCCTTTCAGGTAGTTGTAGAGGGTGATAAGGTCTCCTCTCAGCCTCCTTTTCTCCACACTAAACAGCCCCAGTTCCCTCAGCTGCTTGTCATAAGACTTAGTGCCCTAAAATTTCATGACAAGAATTATTTAAGTCACATAAAGATTTATCACTCCCAGTGAAGTTGGGACTCTCATTTTCCTGGTTAGCCTAAAAGATCCAGAATTAAAACACTTTTGCGCCAATAAAGAAAAAGAACCAGGGACTTCAAGGTCTTTTGTTTAGCTTTATTTTCCCCCAGAAATTAGAGGAAAGTTATTTTGGCCTTCTTAATCTGGAGAAGAACTTCTTAAGACTTCTTCACATAACTTCTTTCTCAGCTGGAGCAGCAAGTCATTGCCTAGACCTAACTCATTAGAAGTTCCATCACACTTAAGTTGTTTCAAAGCAATGCTGAACGTACAACAAAATAAGGCTCCTTACTCTCATTTGGCGGAGACGTTACCTAGATTAAGAGCTTTTAGAGACTTGCTTTCCACTTACCTCAGCAATTTTATCTATGTTTTACCAGCTGTTAATCTCTGTAGTGAAAAATAGTGTGTAAGAAATTGATTTTTCCAGCTGATGACTGGGTGGCAATTTGTCAAAACACCCACGTGCTTGACAGAGGAGAAGATGAGGGGAGATCCAGGTAGTACTTTCTTGCTAATGAAAATCTGGAATGTATTAGTGCTAAGGAATGGGGGAGAAAGAAATATTAAATAGCAAGAGGATGGAGACATCTTCGGTAATCCTATCTTCTTCAGAGGTTATACAGAAAGACTGAATGCCTAGAACCAGGGAAAATTGGCTCCCTCTTTGCAACAAACTGCTTGAGCATTATACCCTTGAGCGCGCTTCGGTACCTACCCTTCCAGATGCAGCCTTGGGAAGCTGCACCACGCAGACTGATATTTGTATCATCGCAGTTCCCCAGACATTTCTCCCCGTGTTACTCACTTTACCGTCTTCCTCTGCTCTTTCAACACTCTCTCACTTTCCCACCTGGCCGCCCGCTGATGTTCCCTTGCAGAGTCATGCACAGCAGCAGCCCCCTCCTAATTGCTGTCCTGGGTGGCAAGAAACTTTCTCGCTTTTCTTTTGCCCCACCACGGCTGAAGAATGGTTAGAACCCCTGCCAGGACGTGCCAGTGAGCACGCTTCCTCAGCCGTTTCCTCACAGGATGCTCCCAAGGGTGGAAGAGCCAAGCCAGCCAACCCTTCTGGTGTGCAGCAGGGGCAGAGGCAAGGTCACCTTAAGCAGCACTAGCCCCCACTCCCCCACCAGCAGCATGCTCAGCTGAGATGTGCATATGCCTGCCATGCCAACGGGACATGCTGTGATGCCCAGATTACCACAGCGATGGCAATCTGTCCTACACTTAACCCTTGTCCACCACACACACTCACCGTCACTCTTCTGTGGGTTTATTTCACCCACAAAAGTCATCATGCTGGTGCATTCACCTTCATTCTTTGCAGAGCCCTCCTTGCTGAGGGCGACCTGACACCCACAGGGGAGAGCAGCACTGCTCGCTGTGGTCCACACATGGGAGGAGGTTGATGGAAAGCGCTGACAGCAGAGTGGGTGGGCAGGGGAGGACGTCAGTGGCCTCACTTCTGGCCCGCCAGGGAGGGAACCAATTCCCACAACCTGCAGGAGCAGGTGAGGGCCAGACCTCCCTCTACAAACACAGGATGAAGCAGCTCTCTGAGGAATTCACAGATGCCTCAAAGGAAGTGAACTTGAGCAGAGAGAACACAGATCTTAATACACCCTCGCAATTCATTTGAAGATACTCAAGGGAATTTAGAGACAATGTGTGGCAACAAATCTTGTTTTAGTGCTAAGAGCGCAGCTTAACATTCCTTCCCACCATTCTGTCCCCTAGAGCATAACCATGTATTAGTACAGATGCTGATGCATGTTCATTCAAAGGAATTTGGAAAAATAAATAAATAAAAAGGATAAGAGTAGTGTTTGTTGACTGCTTCCTTTTAAGACCCTTTGTACAGACTCTTCTTCTTGTCGTTAAATTGTCACTTAAATTCAATAGGAGAGCAGAAGGGAACACTGCATTGAGGAACTGGATACTACCATAGCTTTCAGTAATTCAGGTCATCGTCATTTCCTAAAAGGTTTTCTTACTCTCAATATTTTTAATTTAAATCTGCTTAATTTGATTATTGAAAATTGGCCTCTGATCAAATAAATTTTAAAAGCAAATACATTTCTTCCTTTTTTTCTCTCTATAAGCAGTCAGATCTAGAGGTATAACCAAGGTCAACTGCAGGCATAGACAAGGTTGGTAATGAGAAGGGCAGTAACCTGCTAGGGACAACAAGATGAACATCATCCTGGTGCCCATTTTGTCTCTTGCAGAAGGCAAACTTGCTCTGGTTGCTCTTCATTCAGACTCCAAAGCAGGCGAGTTGCTATCTCTTCCCAGAAAGGGCAGCTTCACCCAATAGCACCCACTGCTGTGACCATCCCTGTGCTGGCAAAAGAGCAGTAAGTCCAGCTCTTCAGCATTTTGTCCTTTCCTGTAATGTGAGGAGCCACACTTTAAGCCATGATGCTTGACACTGAGAAGTGACTCACAAAACCATCATGTTACCTGGTACCAGAGCAAAAGCAGCACACAAGAGCAAATATGAAAGAAAGACGAAATCTTGCCTTGCATGGACCATCTCTTCTCAAGCTCTGCTTGTACTTCCTCAAAAGAAGCCATGCCTTTGGGGTTAAACCTCTCAGTCTGCATTGAAATTCATCATCCCTGTGCCACCATCTGAAGATTTACTTTTTGGTGCAAGTGCTGAGGGGTCATTCCCTGCTCACCACAGTGGTTATACAATGTTGAAACTGTCTTACAGCAAGCAGGGAGAAGAACCTTCTGCTTTACTTTGTCCAAAAAGCTAAATATCATAGAATCATAGAATGGTTTGGGTTGGAAGGGATCTTAAATATCAACTAGTTCCAAACCCCATGCCATAGGCAGGGACATCTCCCACTAGAGCAAGATACTCAAAGTTCCTTCCAACCTGGCCTTGAACACTTCCAGAGATATCCACAATTCTTCCGGGTAACACGTTCCAGTGTCTCATCACCCTCTCAGTAAATAATTTCTTCCTAAGGTCTAATTTAAATCTACCTTCTTGCAGTTTAAAAACATTGCCCCTCACCCTGTCACTACACTCCTTGATAAAGAGTCCCTGCCCAGATAGTTCTGTCGCCTCAATTTGTTATATTGTATGTAGTTGGTCAAAGGCAAAAATTTGTCATGAATTGCAGCAGATACTCATCTCATATAGTATTTGATCCTAATAAAAATAGCATAAATCCAGGCAGGCTTTTTCAAATCACTGACCATTTGAAACCTTTTTTTGAACCTAAGTAAGTCTATGTTATGTATTCATGTTCTCCACGTGTACCGAGAAATCACTGTGGGTATCTCAAAACACAAACAGCACAAATAACAGAAGCATTTCAAGGTTATGCTTTTAACTGCAGCTGAAAAAAAAAAAAAACCAACAACAAACCTTCCCCACACCAAAATATAATACCATATGCTGATAATACTACACTGAAGAAACTTCTGTTCTTTAGGGTTATAAGTACTCTTCTTTTTTTTTTATTAAGCAATTTTGACTGTTTCCAATCAAAACCAACCGTTACCATAGTTATATAATAAAACTCAAGAATACAGTTACCCTGGCCTTTCTCCATTTCCAAATTATATTTTATGTACTACTCCTAGCCAAGGACAATAACACACCTTAAGATCACAAATAAAGTCAGGGAAAATCAGGGAACATAGCTACGCTGGCATTTATGCCTACTTTACAAGAAAAGGGGAAGTCGAGGCAGAGACAAACAGCAACTCTCCTGCTGCCACCCAGCCACCAGATTTTCCACATGGAAGACAGCACACGCCGTTCCTCATCCTTGGTTTCAAAGTTTGTCCAGAATCCAACCCTCTGCCTTGGTTTCCATACCAGAGGTTGAAGCACAAGTAAAACTGATGTAGTTGTATTCGGAGGCACCGCAGCCCAGGCCAGTGAGAAAGCAGAGGGATGAAGGGGAGAGCCCTGTGGGCTGCTTCAGGTGACTGACATGTTATAAACAAAGATGACAGAAATTCCACGTCTGGGTCAACACATGGGTGTTAGGAACAGACAAACAGGGAAATAT
>JAOTQQ010000001.1:67023126-67072744 GCA_026546715.1 Gallinago undulata | reverse complement strand
ATATTTTTAACATTTCCTTCCTCTTGTCACACTGAGAATCCTGTGCTTGGGAAATCTCTTTCATTCTCAACTCTTCAGCTTGTAGACCAAATCTAAATCAAGACTAGGCAAGGATTTCAAGAAGTATAAACTGTATAATTTTTTTTTTTTTTAAAAGGATCAGAAGCCCTAATTACTTTGCTATTACAGTGGAGATAAAATTGTTGGAGGCAGCAAAGGAACAAATGAGGGAAGCGGAAGACACAAAGTGAACATAAGCACATTCCCACTTGGAAAGTTGCCTCTGCCTTTAGAAGTCAGGATACTACACATGAATACCAGAAAATCATTTGGATTAGGCTTGACCACGAGACTTTCAGAAACAACTCTTCAGCAAAGCGTATATCTGCCTACAGATTGCAAAGCAGTGCTGGGTCAAGATGTCAAATCATATTATAGCATTCATCTGGGTAGAGGTATTCAAGTGAGGAGTCAGGATAATTGCATCCTCCAATTACTCTGCACCATGCTATTGAGACTTAACCCAATATTTTGCTTAAATTTGACTCTGTGTCACATTTTCTCAGTACTCACTTCCTTCACATCAACAAGTATCTGTCTCTCAACTTTGGCTCTATTTTGATGACAAAGTGCCATTCATTTTGAGCAGTCTCTCAAATCCAAGCATTTCATGGGGAAGACTGTTTCTGCAAGTTTCCTGTGGAAGGTTTACCCAGTCCAAAGCTCCCTTGTCATACAACCATCATACAAGCTCCTCTACTGGATCTTTCAATGCCATTCAGTTTTGTAAAACTGCATCACAGGTTTGGTTTCGTTTGGTTCTAATGCAAAATAAGCATGTTAAAACCATTCAAATTCCTGCAAAACATTCAGTTCCTAAGTGGCCAGTCCAGAGGCCACAACTGCACCAATGAGCTGGGTAATTGGAATGGCTTCTACTAAAGTATTAATACGCTGTGCAGCAACACCATTTCTGGCTGACACTCAGAAGTTCAGATCATTATCTCCATTTCCAAAGCCTAAGTTTCATCTGAAGGTAACAACCTGCTTCAATTTTATATTCCACTGCAAAGATAGATTGTGGGCAGATACTGCTGAAAAACACGATTAAGAAGCACAAGGTCAAATAGCAGAATAAACAACAGCATCCTACATCCTACAAACTAAACAGCAGCACAAGAATACTAAAGCAGCATTTTGTGCTTATTATCATAGCATCTGCAAAAAACAAATCCCAGCCTGGTTTAAATCAGGCTGCCAGAGAGGTCTAACAGAACCAAAATACAAATGATTAAGGTGATGATTCGGATAAGACAAAGAACAAATATCAATCTTTATTCAGAATTTCTGTATTTACACCACATATGGTGCCTGATATATTGTGAACATAACAGAGCAAAGTGACCCAGGGGATTGCTTGCCTAGCAGGGTAACTTTTTTTTCCTCACATACACCCCCCAAGTCCCCATAGCATAATAACAACTTTTTCTCTATAAGTTTAGAGCTTTCTTTGCAGCTGCAGAGACATGGAGGATAAATATTTCACACTCTTTTCACAAGAGAGAACAATTTGCTTTGTATTTAAAAAAAAAAAAAGCAACCCCCTACACATTGTCAATTACATGTGTACTAAATAAGGAAACTTCAAGTGGTTCTTGTTATAAAAGCCAAATAAAATAACCCCTTTAATTATAAATTTAAAATGCTGAAAACCTCTGTAGCTAGAGGAGCTAAAAACGCATTGTAAGCCATTGAAACAACAATGAGAGAGTCACAATATTTTGTAGACATTGCCACTTAGAAACAGCTGTCTCCCTGTCTTATATCAGTAATCTACCGGAAATGTAAAAAGTGCAAGAAAATGGTGATTTGAAGAAAAAAAAAAAATCACATGGAAGTACTGATAAAACAGCACTCTACAAAGATGAGGGGATGTATTAGCAGGCAGAAATCCTAAAGACTAAAAAAAAATAAAAAACCACACTGCTAACTCCTCATAGGACATTTCACTTGTCTACCTAATAAATTAATTCACAGCAGTCCCTCTGTCATCCGGAGGCTGCTGAAGTCCACTGTATGGCTTATATACGCAGTAATACTTGCTATTTTTGAACTTTATCCTGCTGTCTCACAAAGAGCAGGCACTGAAGGGGGGCACTGGGTAATTTCCCAGATAAATGGCTTTGCATGACTTACGGGTAACCGTAATCAGTTGCAATTCAGGCACCTTTGAATAATGACTTTGAATGGTAGCTGTAGCAGGGCAGGAATACAGAGTATAGCATGATACCTAAGCCTAATCCTACTGAACCTTAAAACTAGCACTACACAATTTACCTATATTTATTGACACACATACCCATCTCCTCAGTCCCATTCATGGCTCCAAACCCACAGGTATTTGTCATCCAAAGGGCTCCTTGGGTGCACGCCTAATCGTTGGCAGAAGTCTTTGCCTGTGCTTAACAGAAACAAAATTATCTATGAAGTTTCACGGGAAAAATCAGAGGCCACTTGAAGAGGCCGAGGAGTTATACTTGGAGCAAAGAGATGCCATTTCATAACTAAGTGGTTTTGTTTGGGCTCAAACTTGTAACTGAAACACTACAGGCATGGTTACTTGTGCCAGCAAAGGGAAAAGGCTAAGAAAAGAGGCAGAATGATGTTTCTAAAGTAACAACTCCTATTGAACAAACTGTAAGACTGGAAAAATTAGACCATTTTTCAGGTATGCACACCCAAAATACAAGCAGCACCTTTCAAAGCTAACTACAAGCTGAGAAATTAGTTGCTCAGGGCTTAGCTCAAAGGATAACTGTAAGATTATTTTGTGAGAGTAAAGGTAGTTAGCGTCCCCATGAAATAGAGTGAGGTGATGAAGGCGAGGAAGAAAGAAAACTGATACAGTAATACTACCCTCAGGAGAGCAAAGGCTGGTCGTAAAGACAAATAATGTATCTCCTGTGAACCACATAGATTTTAATGTGCTATAAATCACTCGATAGAGTCCATACTTCTGAAATCTAGTAATGCCGTGAATTTTAGCTTTTAGGCTCATCTTTGGGTTTTTTTTTGTAGTAAGGGACCTACAGGACTGATGACTAGGACCAGAGAGAGTGATTACTTTTGTACAAAACATTTACTCATTGTCAGTAGGGGGTTTTTTTTGCCCTTAATAGATTGCCAGTGCGTGCTTGTTCTGCTGCAGAATGGTTGCTTAGCTTCCCACCTACTGCAAGAACACTCTGGACACATTCCTGGAAGGGCAAATGTAGAATATGGGGATGCTGCTAGTTTTCCCTGTAAGGGGTATTTTCTGTTGTAGGATAGCGGAGATAAACTTAAATTTTATATGTGTTTTTCCTCAGGCATGTTTTAGGTGTGTTATGAGGTATAGAGAGCTTTGCTTGTGCCCACGTTAACACAAATGGGGATTTGTGAGATGGTTCTGGGAAGGTTTCTTTCAATAGATGGGCTTCTCTAGAACCATTGCTTAATGAATTTCCATGCAAGTACTAGAAAAAGATGGCATATGACAACCAGGGCTATAAGACTAGAACTTCTTTTGTACTGAAGCAGTTCCTTCTGACATTCAAGTGGCTCTCTCAAAAGCATGCGTCTTCCTCTAGGGAAGCACTTCTTTAGGTAAAAATCCTCTTCAGATTACGTATTGATGACTTTCCTTACAACAAAGGCAAGGGTTTCTGAACCTTGACTATAACTCAGTACCTATCATTATGGTTGTTTAATTTTACAGCAGCAGTTGTGTTAGTTGTCAATCTTCTTTACAGGTAGCTGCCTATACTTTTATATGGTTGACTGTATCAATGAAAGGGACATGGATATAAAACCAACTTTCTATCCCAAATTTAGCAGTAAGGAAACTCCAATATCTGTTCTTATTATGTCACTATCTTCAGATGGTGTTAGATACGCCGGGGGCTTAGATATGTGTGGGCTTGGCCATACATATTATAACACATTCTTCCAAGCCAGCCTATGACAAAGCTGATGATGTGGTACTGGTGAAGAAACAATTAGCTACTACAGTGTAGGAAGGAAGATTGAATATTCTATTTTTTTTTCAGTTGCCACAAATTGAAAATGAAGTGATTAAGATTGACAATAGCTTTAACCCAGTAATCTGAATACTGTCTCAAGACACATGTACATTGGGTCCAATCTAAACACAGTGAATTTTCTTACTCTTGACAAAATCCACAGTAACCCTTCAGCACAGAAATAATATTGGAGAAGTGTTCCTATCCTCCTTGGATTGATTAAGAGATCCCAGGCATTGTAGCATGTTAGTCATGCAGTTGCCTTTCCAGTTCTCACAGCAGAAAAGATCTAAAATCCAGGTGCCAATGAGAGACACTTCAATGTGAAGGCAAAGAGAGGGAATGTAAATAGAATCTACTAAATGGTAAAGCATTGCTTAGTTCAGTAACACGCATGTCTAAGTCTTGAATTCACTCTTGCAGAGTTCCAGGGGAAAACAGCCTGAGTATTTTCAAGAAGCTATAGTTTAGGGGCTTAATGTTAATGATTTCTCATCTCATAGATCTCATAGACTCATTGGCACAGGCATCATGCTGAGCTGCAAGTCTTGGTGCTTAAGAAGGATTAGTTACCAGAAGACATATTTGAATTCTTTGTTTGAGTATAGGAACATTTTCAGTATCAGCATTCAATCTCAAAACATACTATTAACATCTGAGCTAGGAGCATTTTTTGTTTCATTACTAAAGTGCATGAAGGGCTATACCCAACTGCCTCTTAAGAAAGTCACGCCAGAGCTAGACTTGCCTGTCTGTGCAACTGCTCGAGCAATCACTTCTCTAGATTTTAAATTCAAATTGTGAATCAAGAGGAACATTTGACTAACATTGCCACTTATGTTATACAAGTCCCTTTAGGAGCTGCCTGTGACTGCAGCTTCATTTACAACAGCAATATCTCTGTCTAAGTGTACTATTTGGCATCAGAAGCCATCTGAGTGTGGACTTCAATCAAGTTAGCCTGAGAGGACAAAACAAGACTTGAGCTTCATCTGTTAGGAACTAACTTCACCCTTCTCCTTGCTCTGTGCAGCTGCATAATTTTCACACAGCTACTATAAGAACTGAGCCTATAATTCAAGCTGCAAGCCCTATGTGTCACATACACCAACGGCTTAGTACATTCCCAGAACTTGATGACCTTCTCTTGACTTTGCATTAGGATAGTGTTGGAGAAGTCTTTAAAAGGAGTAGGCAATGGAAAGGTGAAGGAAATCTCCTCTGTGCAAGTGCTTGAATTCAGGATACTAGTCCAAGACACCACAAACAATTGACACAGTGTCTGCTGAAAAATAGCTACTCATTCTGCTTCTGACTCTAGATTAGTTGCTTCATAGTTGGCCTCCTACAACTACACGCTGTCTCTCAGCGATAATTACATAAAAAGCAGATTCCAGCTGACAAGCCTCTTCCAGCAGAGGTTGAAGAGGGCTTAATGAAGATGTGGATCCTACCAGCAAAGGATCTGTGTTTGTAAAGTTAGGAACTAGGCTCAGAGGAAAGGAAGTGCTTTGATGGATATATTAAGAGTCCAAGTTTGAACTTGGAGGCAGCAGAGCTTACCTGACACTCGGCAAACTACACAGCAGCAATATCCTCAATTATACTGTTGATACTTCTCAGTTATTAGTTTCAATTCTTGTATAACTCTGCCCCCCACACTCCTACGCATTACAGAAACACTAAACTTTCATTGCTGCAATGAGAGACCTATGTTCCTCTTGCATTTTGGGAGGCTTCAGTAACTTTCCTGCCATCTTCAACTCAACTTACCTTGATCATCTTCCAGTTCCTCATTGCCTACTTTGAAGCTCTGAGGCAAGATCTCACTATGCAAGAACAAAACTAGTCTCTACCACTCAATTCTATTATTAAGCTGCCTTCTACTTCTGCCCATATCTGGGGGCTCCCCAGATGATGCTGAACATATTAAGTTGATAGGCCCCTATCTTTTGAACAAGGCCCCATCACATTTTATAGGAAAGTTGCAGTGACAAAATTTTTCCTGAAAAATAAGTTGTTGGAGAGAGGTGAGCATTATCTCCCTTGTAGGTGCAAGCTCATTTTTAATTTTGACCACTGAACTCTGGCACTATGGAAGAAACTAGGGATTCAGAACCAAGGTAAAGATACCATGAAAAGGAAACCGATGCTCCCGGTACATCTGACGAATAAGATACACCATTGAATGTACTGTTCAGCCTCTCTCACTTGGACTATAAAATACTCATAAACACACTGACAAATGAAAGGGAACCAAGGTGCACAAACTAACCCTTCTGCTTTTGTACTTGTACCCAAAATCCTTCATCTCAGATCTCAGAAGCTTAACTGAGGTGACAGAAAAAAACGTTGTCATTCTTAGTCCAAAGAGAGAGGTAAAACATGAAGAAAAAAGTTATTTGTACAGCATTATCTGTCTATCACTATCCAAATATTTTACTGCAGACAGATTTATAGCATATATCCAGGATCATTTTACTTCAGTCTTATCACTGTAATTGCCTCTCAGGCAAGCCAGTTTACCCTCTCACACACTCATTTGTGCCGATGTGACTCCTTGAAATCACGCACAATCACCTGTCTTTACCACCCTTCTGCCTATCATTACTGCAATAAACGAGAGGATAATATTATCCTTCCCTCCATCAAGACTTTCCTGTGTCAAACTGAAGATGTCACAGAACCAGCCTATTATAGGTTGATGGCAGCCAAAGGAACAAAGAATTTGACCTTAAGGAGCATCAACATTGCCTATGATGGTATACAACATAATCCAAAAGTCCCCATACTACATTCTTGCCTAAATCTTCATCTTTTTTGAAACTAGAAAACAGCAATTTACCAGCTATTTTTAGTTATCTAATGCTGCTCCCTTTTCACTTCTGGCTACTTGTTCCTGACTTTACAATCACACTTATGCTGTTCAGTGACCAGTTTGGTTACCTTCACACTAGCCTGCACAGCCTTCTCTTGTATCTAACATCATCTTCCCCACTATCTATCATTTTATGGCATAGAAAAAGCAACCAGCAGTGAGGATGCAGGACAGTGACTCAGAACACCAGTTTACATTCCCCAAACAAGGAGCTTCATGGCGATTAGATTTTAAATAGCATCTCACCTCACAGCACAGAGGGCATGTTTTTTTCTCCCACAGAGGGAGAGCGGCTCCATCCTTAGATATTAGACCACAAACACTAAAAGCCAGGCCAGTTAGTATACAAGCTGAATCATAGTCACTCCCAGAAAGCACAGCTTAAGAGACAACTTTTCCATCCACAGTATTTGACTCACATCATTGTTGTCAACAAGAGATGAAAGAAATTACCTTATCAGGCCTTTGCTGAAGAACTGGCAGATTCTCCTGTTTGCTTAATGAAAGCTAAGCCATATTTGATCTCCATAGTAACAATAGCAAACAAATATGCTCAGAAAGGGATGGACAATCTACTACAGGAATCAGGTTACATTTATACCTACATTGCAGACACTACATTTTAGCGCTAACCAAGTCGCAGCTGGGCAATAGCAGCTATAAATCTATATCCTTGCATTCCACACTGCCATTCTCTCAACTTTCCATCTTTCTTCTTGAAGCTTGGTCTCTGTTCAAGAGAATTTCTACAAAACATTAGAACATATCTCTGCATCTCAGCTGGATATTTTCACCTGGCATTCAAGTTAGGAACCTAGTTTAAGCCATAATAAGGCCTCAGCTGTTCTCTTCCAGCTACACTGCTTATTATGAAAAGTATCAGCCATGTCTACCAAAATAGTCTTCTTACCTGAGATGGGCTGCTGCCTCCTCACCCCACTCTTGACCTTCCATAACTCTGAGAAGGTTCCCATCAAATCTCTTGTTTTGTGGTACCAAGAGGTTGTCCTGAATTCTCCTTAATACCTTATCTACAAGTACCAGCACACTCTTTTTGTGTTTTAGCAGCAGGTAAACCTTCTGTCATCACATAGCAGAGACACCATGTCTGAACTTACAATCCTCACTGAAGGGACCCCTAATGCCATCCTAAAATTCTTCTAGGGATGACCTTTCAAGTCATATTCCCCCTTATATCTGAAAGAAGTGGCATCCTAAGCCCTACCAGCTGGCTAGGGCAGGTCAGACAACATGCAGTAGCCAGTAAGGTCTAGAAAACCTTTAACAGTTCTTTGAAAGACACTGATAACAGGGCATGAAACCATTATTCAAAGCAGTGCTGCTTGCAGCAATTATCATTATGGATATTTCCTCATTCTGACGGGCAATAAAGTACCAGAATAAGCTCTGTAGCTGGCAAACTATTGCCATACCTTTAGAAGAGTGTCTCCATGATACGCTCACCCTGCAGATCTAACCTCTTTGGAACTGGCAGTGAAGAGCCTTTCTGCACTACATCGCAGGGGGACTTTACAAACAGACTCTCCCCAGATGCGTAGGTAGCAGCAGCCATATTATAAACTTTGTTTACTAAAGGTAATGTAAGGTAATCCTTACTCTAGCCAGTCTAACAAAACCAAGGACAGCCAACAGCAAAAAGATAGTGCAGACTTGGGTGCAAAGCACTGCTTTTATGGATAATTATTTCTTAGATTATTTTACATACTCTGTGGCTTGTAAGACTGGTGAGACTACAAAATCAGCAGCTCCTTGCAGGACTATTGCAAAAGAAGTTAAAGATATTAATTTAACTGTCCAGAAAAAGCAAAATATAAAGTCAACAACAGGGCTTACCTGATGCATCTGTCCACCATTTTCAAATTAAGCCATGTGCGTTTCCTTCCCAAAGAGTTAATCCTACGGTACAGGCAAAGCAGAGGTAAAAAAGAGAAGCTGAAATTACACACTAGAACCATGCCTGTAGGGGTCCAGTAGCACCCAGTCAAGACAGAAGCCAAGCAATCTCTTCTCATCACATACACATTCAAAGAAGTTATTTTAGACGAAGCAAAATCACCATCATAATTTTTACACTGCAGTGTTGTCCTCCAAGTGGTGGCTCTTTCACACACACACACACACTTTTATGCCTTTTATTTCCACTATTGCCATTTAAACATCTTTTTGTGAGTTCAGGATAAAGAAGCCAAGTCACATACAGAAAATATATTTTAAAAAACACCCATACTCACCTACACTCAGTTAAATGCCAAGCTCTTTTCCCAGCCAAGGGGAAATGAATTTAGGAAAGACCAGCTTCCAAAGACTGGCAAGCATTATCCTAGCTACAGCTTTGCAAAATCACATCTACATCAGATATTCACTCACCTAAATACTACACTGACCACTGAACCAAACCTTCATGAAAATGCAACTTAAAAATACAAACTACTCCTACAGCTTAAATGAAACTAACCCAGACTCTCCCTTGCATCAATCTGGCATTTCTGCTTTGTTTCTAGCTACTGGTTCAGAGTTTACTCAGCCTTGCTGAAGATTGACATTAAATTAAAAGTTTAGTAAGGCAGTAAAAATAAGATACCTCCTGTCCTAAGCATTAAAAGAAAGTAATTGAGGTCTCTTTATAGACTTCATGGCTTAGAGATAAGCACTTCACGGGGTCTGATTCTAATTAATACCTCTGATTCTTTGATTAGTAGCAGCATGTCATTCAGGTGACTTCACTTGAAAATCAACGTTTTGGTAGTTAACACTTGTGTAAGAGAGCTTTCAAAGCCAAGTGGTTATCCTTGATCCTTCACTTAGGTAAAAGGGCGTGGAGTTAAAAAAGGTATGGGGACAAGATGGAAAAAAAACACACCAACAACAACACAAAAGCTCTGGAATCAGTTTTCAGTCTAACTTGAGTATTTTTCCAGGAATAAACAAGGTCGTCAGGGAGAGGTCTGTCCTGTTTACTTGCAAGTGGGCCATATCACATTTTTGTGTGCCCTGGGGAAATCCTGCTGCCCTATTTTTCCATGCTTTGCTAACAAAATGGGCATAATGGTACTGCCTTGATTCATCAGCTTAGAGTAAAGATAAATCTACTTCTAAATGTAACCAGGCTCCGAAGCTTTGATCACAGACTTCAGGACAAGATGCTAAAGCTTTTGTTTGGAGCCAAGAGAATTAGAATCAGGGAGTTAAAAAAAAAACACAGCACCACAACACAAAACTTAAACCCTGGCATCTCAAATAGCCAGCAACAGCCCCTCTGTCCAGCCGACTGCACAGATAATCTCTCTGGACTTGCTTCCCTTTCATAATGATGCAGAACCACCAGTGAGCAGAGGCAGATTATGACAGGCTCACAATAAACATGTCTGAATCCCAAGCATGTGGCAATGTCAATGTGAGAGCAAATTTAAAAATACATTCAGGAGAAAAAAAAAAAAAAGCAAAAAAAAAAAAAGCAAGTGGGAAAAATAAACCCTGCCTGCAGCATAGCTGCAATAGGCACATCTGCGGCTTTGCCCACAGCCTGCAGCACTACATGGCACAGGGGGCAACCCTAGGCAGAAGCGAGGTGCACTGTAGCCCCAGGATACAGCATTTCCAACCCACCCCTGGCTAGAGACACTACAAACTGCGAGAAAACCCATGTTGCCTTTCCACAAAGGCTAAAAGAAGCTTGGAAATGTTTAAGGCAGCCTAGCCACCACAGAGGAACAAAATGCAATAACACGTTGGCATGGGCTACTCTGTCCTACCAAGGTTGATTTTATTCAACATGTTTATTGCCTGGATTGTCCAAGTCTTGAAGCAATCAAATAACTTTCAGTGATGGAAATCCATTATAAATGTTTCAGAAGTACAAAATCTTCAGTGAAACCTCAGAACCTCATCAGGAGCAGAAGGGGAAATTTGTTTGTAATTTGAATTGCACAATATTTCCCAGAGATAGCAGCTTCTTTAGCCCAGTTTTCTCACACATGTGAACTCATTTGCAGTCAGAACTGACTTACCACCACTGACAGGCATATCAGCCATGGTCTTTGCTACTTCTTTACCCAAACAAACATAGATCTGATGTCTGAATGCTTCTTTTTCCTGGCAGTATATTTATAGGCAACCAAGCGACAAACTGCTGATGGAGGGCAGACCATTCAGTCCCTTTGAGGTGTCCTGGTAGGCAACGCAAAAAAACCTCATGTTAGACTGCTGCACCTGGGAAAATGAAAGGATGGCATGGAGTGACATTATCCCAGGCCATTAGAAGATAATGTGGAATTTCCAGAGCAATGGCCAAACACAAGTATCCACATGCCCATCATGTGCTTGACAAGAGTCATGAAAAGACCAAGACACTACAGACATGGCTTAGGGCTGGACAAATTGTCTGCTAGTGCAAATTTTCAGGCCCTCACAGATAAGTGAGCTAGTTTACATGAGCTGCCTGATTCGTAAGTAGTTGTCTTTCTTTCATTTGGGTCTCATTTCAGAAGCAGCATCTCAAATCTTCTGCTTCTGACTTGATTGTTAATTAGGACATGCCGGTGCAAGCCAGAGTACTGGGGCTAAGCCTCATCCCCTCGTCGATGGGACCATTTGTTTTTCCTCTCTCCTAATAATCTGTGGAAGCCACAGTTGGGTCTGTCTTCTTAGAAGACAGGGAGCAGTCATTTATAATTAAAAATACAATGAGAAATATAGGGAAAATTTAGATTAGCCTGTTAATGGTGTTAGGTAAAAGAAAAAATATACTTTTTACAATGAATTATGGCATAAGGTGACTTCTACAGAGCTAGAGTCTGATTTTACTTTCAACAGAAAAAATAGAGTAACTTCAAACATCTGACAATCTCCTTCTCCCCTTCTGAAAATGAGAGGACTTTTTTTTTTTTATTTAGAAAAGAAGCAGCAAACATGAGGAGGACATGAGCAGACAGGAGAGGTCTTACCTCTGACACTAAGAACATTCTTAATACTCTTTGTAAGTGACATCCTTCCATCACCCCTATCGGTTCAAACGATTGGGCATGATGAAATGGCACAGAAGAAAGCAGGATTTGAGAAGGATCTTGTACACCAGCAGGTGGTTTGTTTATTGTTTTTTTTTTTTCAATTCAACAATCCAGGTAGTTGGAGAACAATTGTGAATTAATCAGCCTGGTTAAGTACCCTGAAAAGCATTATGGCCCCCTAACCTGCTGTGTACAGACACTTCCACGTGCATCACGGCTGCCCGAGATTAAAGTACAAAACTAAATGAACACAAAAGGGTCTCTGCCATTTCATCACCCAGGGCCTGCCATCCTGGAAGGGCATCCCAGGAGCTGGATGCAGGCCAGCCAGCACAGAGAGAGAGGGCTGTGCAAGGCAAACCCAAGCGAAGGAGCTGGGACACGGAGGGAGCTCCAGGGAAGCTGATCTGCTCTAAAGTCATTATTTCATGCCCAGTCATTTACTCCCACCAAAATGGAGTGAGGCAAACGGAGGTGAAAGACTGAGGACGGGAATATTTAAGTAAGTGTCTATTTTTCCATGCTGACTCTCACTCACATTCCTGGCCTCCAAGACACCATTATTTCCCACGTTTTCCCACATCTCTCTAAGGAAAAAGACAGCAGATCCATGAAAATGATAACACACGCTTCTCTCTGTCTCCACTATACTCTGAACCAGAGCATGGAAATCCACCTTCCTGAGGCCAAACCACATGCTTACTCACACTGTCACCCCCATGCGCCCCCACTTATGAAAAGGACCAAAATTTGTGGCAGCCTTCCTGCTTGGGCTGGGTCGGTGACTGGCTCACCCCAAATACAAATCCTTCTCACTTCGCTGATCCCCCAGACGGTGCTTTTGATCAGCAGACATTAATTTAGCAAGACATTGATAGGGAAGGTGTTGCCCATATCCCCCCCACAGCCGCCCATTTGCCCAGGATGGGTTTCACAGAATCACAGAATCACCTAGGTTGGAAGGGACCTTTTAAGATCATCTAGACCAACTAATGGAGAAAAAAACCCAAACAAACAAACAAAAAAACTACACACACAAAAAAAGAAAAAACACAAAAAAAACCAACAAATAAAACCACACACCCCACCACACCCAAAACCAACACCAATCCACTACTAATCCATACCCCAAGCACTATATCAACTCGTCTCTTGAATACCTCCAGGGATGGTGCCTCAACCACCTCCCTGGGCAGCCCATTCCAATGCTTGACAACCCTTTCAGTAAAGAAATATTTCCTAATATCTAACCTGAACCTCCCCTGGTGCAACTTGAAGCCATTGCCCCTTGTCCTATCATCTGTGACCTGGGGGAAGAGACCGACCCCCACCTCTCTACAGCTTCTTTTCAGGTAGTTATGGTAGATATGGTCTCCCCTCAGTCTCCTCTTTCCCAGACTGAACAACCTGAACACCAAGTTTTGGTGGTACTCCCTGCTCCCAGCCTCTTCATTCAAGGGTGAGGCACCCGTTCCAGCTTCTGTAGTGGTTCCTGCCCTCCCCTTCCCCACCTCCAGTATCTCCAAAGCTCCACCATGGGTCACCACTGCCAGCAGGCATGGGCAAGGGGGTAGGGGTCCTGTCAAGGGGCCTCAGAAGAGGAGATGCACCTGCTGGTGCCCTCCAAGCCCTGACACAGGCAGCAAGGGCACCACGTAAAAAGGGGAGTGTGGGGAAGAGAGGGTGTCAAACATCCCGGGAGAAGGCTGGGAAATGAAAGGTGATGAGATTAACTGACTGACAACTAAAATCACACATAGCACCAGCAACAGAACTGGAGGCAATACCTGAATCCTGCAGCCCAGCTGTTACACCCTCCCTCCTTCAGAGGCAACAATCGGCGCCTGCTGTGGCAGGTACAGGGTAGTCACACAAAGGAGAGTGATGGTAGACTTGCTGGTCTGCAGGTGTTCAACTTATTCCCTTGGCAAATGTCTTGACCTGTAGAGCCACTGTGTGTTAATGATCAGTGTACCACACAGCAGAATACCCTCAGAGACATACTGGCACAAACAGAGCATCTTTTACATGGGTCTTTCAAAACTGGGCATCAAACATAAGAAAAAACAATTGTTATGTTGTTACATGAAACATTACGTGTATGTTCAAGAGGCATATAATATTATAGAGAGAGGTTTTTGGGGGGTACTTCAATGCTTCAAAATCAGTTTTTTATCATCAGGTTAGAAAAGTTATCTAATTTACCTTTAAAACACATAAATATGTTCTTCTGGTCCTTGTCTGAATTGAAGGTTGACAATATAGATTCAATTGGAGTGTTTCTGGAAAAACGAATCAATGTATCTAAGAAAAAAAACAGCCTAAGTCTGAAGTCCTGTTTCCTATCTCATGTCTGATTCACTAACAAATTACTTCAGAGAACTTAATTTCTGCTCACAAGAAGTCATACCTATTCCTGAAGGAATGCTTTTATTCCCATTGCCCGTTTGAAAAGTCAGAATGTACTGCACTGCATAAAAATGATCTATACTTGCCGCTTAAGAAAACAGGTTTTGAAATATATCTAAATTAGGTTTAACCATCCCTCACACATCCCTGCCTGAAGGAGCAGCCTAGCAACAACCTTTAGCATTCTGCAAACATTTGCTACTAATTATGGGTTCTTAGAACAATAATACATGGCTCCATGCTTTACAGAAAGAGGCCAAAAGCAGCCTCAAAAGTAAGCCTTAGTCTTTAATTTAAACCAGTGCCATACAAATTCTCAAATATACATTGCAAAAGCTTCCCAAAACATGACTCTGATTAATGTCCCCAAAAACTTGTAAAAGCTCAACTGTCAAGCATTAAAATGTAGGCTGAGAAAAAGCTCATGTGGAGCAGCTAAACAAAAACCCTTTGAAAAAACTTTTCATAGAATCATAGAATCATTTGAGTTGGAAAGAACCTTAAAGATCATCGAGTTCCAACCCCTCTGCCATGGGCAGGGACACCTCCCACCAGACCAGGTTGCTCAAAGCCCCATCCAACCTGGCCTTGAACACCTGCAGGGATGGGGCATCCATGACTTCCCTGGGCAACCTGTTCCAGTGCCTCACCACCCTCACTGTAAAGAATTTCTTTCCGGTGTCTAATCTAAATCTCCCCTCTTCCAATTTAAAACCATTGGCCCTTGTCCTGTCACTGCACTTCCTTGTGAACAGTCCCTCTCTGGTTCTTTTGTAGGCTCCCCTCAGATATTGATAGGCTGTTATAAGGTCTCCCTGGAGCCTTCTCTTCTCAAGGCTGAAGATTTTCCCTATACTTGAAGCAACAGCAGCACAATAAAACAGCACACAACAAAACTCCCATAGGAGTCTAACAAAAAGAGCCATTGGGTCTGCTCTATACCAGTTCAAGTGCTCCCATACCTGCTTCCAGAAAGTGACTCAGGCCCCATGACAGGCCACTCTGCCCCAGCACAACTTCCCTCACCTCTAATAAATCAGCCAGCCTTCCATATCTCTTCTACTCGCATTCCCCTATGCACAGCTGTCCTCTCTAGCCTAAAAGTTCCCCCATTACTGCTTGAGCTACTTTTAGCTCTCAAGTGCTCTTGAATTTCCCTTGACCTTAAGCAGGAGACATAACGAAGCAGGCACAGAAGAAACACTATGCTTTCCAGATTCCTCTTTGCATTTATTCTCATATCTTCTCCCCTGAACAAAGCAGTGAAGCCATACTCCAGCCCATCTGCTCCAGGTGACGCTGCTCAAGCAGGAAGTTTGGACAAGATGACCTCCAGAGGTCCCTTCCAACCTCAACCGTTCTGTTATTCACATTAGTTGTGCCTACAATAGAAGTGAATAGCCCTTTCCTGGGAAGCAGAGCTCGGTACCCTCAGCTATAGCCATTTTGAAGATGGGGTGACTGGAATCATTCTAACAAGAGATTCTGGAAGATGCAACATCTATCTAAGATGAACTTGGTTCTTAAGGCAGAATATCAGCTGATAGGGATGTCCCTAGTTGAGAAAATGAGAGGGTGGATTTGATTGGTTGGTTGGTTGGTTTTTTATTTCCACTCTTCTCACTTGGTACAGTTTAACATTTCCTAGATAATTTATCATGATTCAAGTCTGTGATACCTTTTCAATTTTCTTCATGAAGGGGTTAGGAAGGCCTTACAAAACTATTTTATTTGTCTTCATTGCAAGAATTACATTGGCTTAGAAACTTCAAAACTAATAGGAGAGCAGAATGACAGAAATTAATAAAAACACTAGATTACTGGCATTGACTCAAATATTTCAATGATCTAAATGATGGCAGCATTTCTTTATTCACAGAAAGTGAGAATATGAGAAACATCAAGGAAGTTAAAAAGCTCTATTGTTTGCTGAGGGTAGAGTCTCCTTCCATGGGCTTAACAGTGGATTTCAGCATCACAGGCTTTCTAGATCTCTGTGTGTTTAAAAGCAAAAAAGAAAAAGGAAATAGTGGGATTTTTAACATGTAGTGCTTTGGGAAAGGAATGTTCTCTTTAGGGGACCAGCTACTATGTCCCTGTCCATACGAACAGATTGAAGCCTGTTCATGCTATTGGAAAAAAATTATTACTCTAGTAGAGAAAACTTCCCGGAGCTTAGGGAGGTGATTGTCCCCCTGTACTCAGCACTGGTGAGGCCATACCTGGAGTATTATGTCCAGTTCTGGGCACCTCAGTACAAGAGAGACATCAAGGTGCTGGAGCGGGTGCAGAGGAGGCAACGAAGCTGGTGAAGGGCCTAGAGAACAAATCATATGAAGAGCGGTTGAAGGAGCTGGGGCTGTTTAGTTTGGGGAAGAGGAGGCTGAGTGAGGGGAGACCTCATCACTCTCTACAACTACTTGAAAGGACACTGTAGAGAGGTTGGTGCTGGTCTCTTCTCGCAGGTAATTAGTGACAGAATGAGAGGGAATAGCTTCAAGCTTCAACAGGGTAGGTTTAGACTGACCATTAGGAAACAATTCTTCACAGAAAGAGTGGTCAGGCACTGGAATAGGCTGCCCAGGGAGGTGGTTGAGTCACCATCCCTGGGCGTGTTTAAGAGTCGTTTAGATGTGGTGTCGGGGGATATGGTGTAGGGGAGAACTTTGTAGAGTAGGGTTGACGTTTGGACCCAATGATCTTAAGTGTCTTTTCCAACCTGAATGATTCTATGATTCTCTGGGCCTGATGGCTGATTTACCACCCAAATCTGTCTATGCTGACCTGTCAAACCACAGTGCTTCTAACGTCCTATGGAAAGGAGGGATGAAGTCCTTTATCTCCCATGCCAAAGTACCACACGGGGAAGCACTCCCACAGCTACTTTAAAAAACTTACTAAAAATCCAGTATCTGCATGGAGGGCAGATTGGTGGAAGAGAAAAAAGGAGGACGGGAGGCCTCCTAGAGACCCAGATTTTGATACTTGTATAAAGAAAACATGCAAAATACTGAACCTGCAACTGCTTGATGATTGCACTGCTGTGTCTTCTAATTTTAGCTGAAGGATTTTGTTAGCTATAGACGTGAAACAAAATAAACCCTGCTATATCTGAGCTTCCCCCAGGCAAAAAAGCCCAAAACCAAGACATCCAAACCCTTACATCTGAGTCTTCTGAAGCTTTGGGAAAATCTCAACTCCAAATGCTGCAGTTCTGTCCAGCCCTTACCTAAATTTTGCATTAACCTTGGATCCTCTGAGGTTTGTGTTACCATGAGATCACATAGATATTGAATTAAAACCTGATGGGTTTCAACAATTAGATAGGGATGGAAAAATAATGATTTTTTCCTTGAGCTTCAGGGAAAAAAATTGCATTCTGCAGAAAGCAGGCTTCTACCTAAAAGCATCTCAAGATTCCATTAAATTATGGGGTTTTTTTTATGAAACAAAAAATGTATTTTTAAATGGCAAATAGTTTTGCTTCTACAGTATATTACAAAATTGGCACATATGTTATGCCACAAAAGTTTCTTGCTGAAGTGTTTGGAAGTGATTGGGATGTCTAACATTCTGAAAAATGATGATGACAACCAAATAAGTTTGTGACCTTTGTGATGGACAGAGAACTGGTCTTTTTAACAAAAATTTTAATAAATGTCAGCAATAAATATATTGTGTACAATTATTATATCAGTAGATCGAGGCTGAGATGACACAGCTGTTACAAGGCTGAACTATCCAACTAGGAATATGAAAAGGGACAAAGCTTGCTATCAGATCTGAAATTAATGATAATTGGATCATTTGCCACTGCATTATGTAAAAAATACCTGATGGCACTAGTTCTCGGATATAGGCTAGTAATTCTTCTATGTTTTGGCTTTTGAGGCTAAAACAAAAGCAAAGCTTCTCAGTCTGCCCTGTTGTTTTTGCATACGGCAACTTCCAATTTACAAAAAAAAAAAACCCTTTATTCCTCTGACATTCTTCATCTTCTGTGTCTAAGAAAATAGTCTTTCCAAACAGTCCCGATCAATATTCAAGCTGTGAGGCTTCCTGTTATTTGTGGCTTTTTGCAGGTCTCTTCCCTCGTTTCCAGGGTCTTTTCTTAATTAACCCAGTCCTGAGCCTCAATCAGCAGTAAGCAGCAGCATGTGTTTTCTTGGTGTGATTCATGTGCAATTGGTTTTACAGATGACATTAGGACTGGAAATACAGATGCCCATAAGGCTGAAGCCAACTGCAAAGCAGGCAGGTGCTGTTACAGTAGTGGGAGCAAGAATCAATAAAGAGGGATGGGGTACTAATGGCTGCAACATCCCCCTAGGAGGAAATAAAAATAAACAGCACACAATAGCTGGGAGATAAAAATAAGAAAACGCACTAAATGATTTAAAGGGAATTGATTTCTATCTCATCTCATCTCATCTCCGTGTTCCTATCCTCAGTTTTGGATTTGCTTGTTTTCTCCCAGATGTACTGGACTCCTGTTACTGTAATGCTGAAAGTAAAGGGAGAGAGGAGAGGTTCTTCCATTGGAAACAACTGCTCTTTTCTCTTGCAGCCAGCAAGAGAGGGCTTAGGGTACAAATTAGGGCTCTCGTGTTTTCTGGGACAAGCACCGTTTCCAAGTTTTGTCATGTTATAGAAAAGGTTACAAAGGTTCCCCCCTTGTACAAATGAAATGGTACAAGGAGCTATGTTGCTGTAAGCATGAGAACAGGATGAAACAGCAGCATCCGCTACCTATGGCTGGGTCTAATTACTACCCGTTACCACATTCTTTTTGTTTGCTTTTACAAAGAGTTTATACCTTAAGAAGGAGCAGCGGGTTCAGCAGATGACTCACATAACTGCTCTGCAGTAAGGCGTATGGCATGACTTGAAGCCTTTAAATGTGAAAAGCTCTACTGTTTTATTTATAAAGCATTTTTAATATGTATTTTAGAGTTCTATGGAGGCACAGCCCCAAGCAAGGTCATCTCTCCTAGTTTTGATATCCGCACAGTAGGCACGTTCCATGAGCCCCAAAGAGTTAAATGGCATCCACATCTGCAGCAGTGTGATCCATCCAAGGCATCATAATGTTTTGTGGTTCAATCCACGTAGTTGGCTCTGTGAGTCATCTATAATGTATTTTGAAAAGGAAATAGGCTGAGGAAGTGGTGGAACAAAACATGTTAATCCCACAGAAGTTCAATACGAGCAGTCAACAATTAGGTAAGGAAGAAAAACCAAAGAAAACATTTGGATCTGTGTAAGAATACACAGACAAATACATTTTCTCCATTTCCTTTATCCTGTGCACGCTAGTCCATATTTTAGACTGGTTTTACATTACTGGTAATACCTAGCTGGCTTAACTAGTTGTTGAAGGCTGCAGGTATATGAAGAGCCTAAAATACTGTGAGCCAAGCCTCCCAAAGAGTATGAGAATAAATGTATCAAAGTTGGTTTGGTTTTTTTTTTTTAGGAGAAAGCTGTAAATAAACATACGTTGGTCAGAATTTTCCGCTCAGGAACATGTATTTGTTCAGAGTGAAACATTTCACAAAAATATATTTCCATACTGTTTTTTTCCCTAGGTATGGGGAGAGAAATATTTTTTCAGCATCCCTAAAAGGCAAGCAAATGATGTGGTTATTAAGTTTGCTGAAGCAAATGTTTCAGTCTTACTAGTTGGAGTAGAAAGTTTTTGGATTTTTTTTTTTTTTCATTTTGCAACTCATTTTGAATAACAACATTGACAGGATGAAAGGAAACATATAAATATTACTAATTTACCCAGTTATTGTAGAATCTTGTTTTCTGAAGTAGCCTAAAGTTTTGGATAACTTTGAAATAAAATAACAATTAAAAAAAATTAAGAAGAGAATTTGAATTTTTTCTGTCTGTTGGAAAATTTAATCTACCAGTACTTTGGGTGGCTTATATAAAGTGAGCTCACCAAGTCATAGTACTGCATTCCAAGTGAATTATTAGGACTTTCAAGTATTGTGATATTTGAATTCTGTCTATATTAATTAATTTATGTTTAAATATTTTTTTTTTAAAAAAGACAAATATTGTAATTTCCAGAAATCCGCTCCATTTCAAAGCTAGGCTGTGTATAATGGCAACAGGATGAGAACTTGACTGTAATGCACATCTCAAAAAAAAAAATATGTAAAATGCTGTACATAGCCAAGGATACACATTCATTCTCTGAAGGTCTCATGTAATAATATTTCACGTATGACACACGCTTGCTTGCACTAGCAGACCAACACGTTTCCACAAGATCAGTTATTTTCTTAAATTTTATAAAGATTTTGGGTTTGGTAACTCAGCAGGACGCACAGCTTATCTCTGTGTATTCAGTAACTCCTGCATAGGCAATGCCAATGAGAGTCCATCATCCCCCTTGGTCCCCAGCACACCAGAACCTAACACAAGCTCTCCACAGTGGAGACATGTATCTGCGTAGAGTTTGCAGGTTCCACAGGCAGACTGGGACCCAACGGCCAGTACAATTTTACAAGTGCATAGAGCCTTTAATCAAAAGGCAGAGTAAACAAGACTTATAAATCTTTAGTCGTACTCATTTTTATTGTCAGCTCCCTCACCTGCTTCCACCTTTTTCTGATGGTATGTACTGTATATTTCCCCCTCCAGAGTCCGTTGACTCATTTAAACGTGCTTTTCATCATACATCACAAATATGTAAACAATTTGCCACACCAGATTCCTTAATAAATAATCCATCGCCAGGGCTTATTGTCCCTTTGACAGCTGAATTTCAAATAAATGACAATATGAAAACTTACAGGTAAAATTAATCTTTTGTCATTTCCCTTCAGTTCCAGCCGCAGCTCTAAAGGCACCTGTGTTCTCCGGTGAGGTCCTGCGTCAGACCATAAATCTGAAACACTCCCAGGGCGATCACAGGGGAAGAGAAGCAGTTTGTTGGCACGAGTAAGAGGCTTCCATCAGCCCCGATTCTATGACTCAGAGATGCCATCTTCAAGGAGATATCTCTGACAGCTTTTTCTGAGCTGTAGGAAGACGTGGAAGTAAAAGGTTTCCAAATATAAGTAAGGTAAACATGCTTGAGTACTTTTTCAAACCAGCAGGACAAGTGTACCCAAAACATAACCTTTTCAGGGTGTCCCCCGTGGATGCCAAATTTTTCTTCCCTACATTTTCCTTGTATGTTATAGTTAGACTTGCAGAATGAGACCAGATGGATTACATAAGATCTTTTTGGTGTTAGTTCCTCATGCCTCTTTGTCTTAGCCTCTGTCACACTGAGCACTGTCTCAACCCATTGCCAGATACTGCTTGTGATACTGTGTTTCTTTGAAGCCATGAGGCTCATCTGGGCTTTGGCTGGAAAAATGGAAACTACAAAAATTCCTAGGTGCTGGATAACCCCCCAGATAATACTTATTTAAGCAGCACGACAAAAACACAAGTTTATTTAAAAGACCTGAAGAAAAAACATCTTTACAGAAATGGATATTGGTTACCCACTTGTACTTTTCTCAAGTCTCAATTAGCAAGCCTGAGCAAAACCTGTCATGTAGAAAGATAATTTAAAAGCACATAAATAATCAGATTAAAGCTTCCTGCAGCTAATTTCTCCTAGTTCATGCTTCCAGGAATCTTCAACCCATGTGCTGAACCTTACTTCTTAGAGACAAATTGGCATTCCTGCCGATATGTGCATCACCTCTTCCAGGGGTCACCAGAATCAAGAACTCATGCAGTTCAGGCGTCTCCAGCGTGCAAGACAAACACGGAGAAAACAGAACACCAGGAGGAGATTAGATAGTGATCAATCTGAGAAAATTTACCTAAAATACAAAGGGATGATGAAACATGGAAAGCAGCATATGTACACGATGGTTTGGTTCTTAGGAAACATGGTATCGACGGAAGGAGCAGCAGGCGTCATTTCTCGTGTAGGGTCCCATTCTCCAGCAAGCTTCAGATAAATGGGCTGCTCTGTGGGGAATCCTAATGAATCAGTAGACACATGCAAAGGTCTGCCCCAATAGATCTCATTGTAAGAGAGAAGCATTGGAGAGACAATGTTGTTATAGCCACTCTCAGAACAAAGCGTTTAATTCCAAGATCCTCAATTACCAGGAAGAAATAACCCAATTGAATAGATTTCAGGGAAAATAGCAGAACCCGTGTATTTACACTTAACGTATGTATTGGCAAAAATAAAAATAAGTAAAAATCTAGGAACAAATTGTGAGAGATATAAATTGCCACATCTTCACAGAGGCAAGAGAGCTAAGAGAAGTCATGCAAGATAAATATCTCTCCTGATATCTCTCCTGATAGAATAGTGAAGTAGTTTGAAGCAGGTCTGACAAGATGCCGGGTAGGTACAAAAAGAGCTGAAAAATAAAATAAAGGTTCAAAATAGAATAAAAGTTTGAAATTTAAAAAGGGGAGAATGTGACGAACAATAGCATGACCCTGGAAGTAGGTGCTGAAAGTCAAATCTTGGTCTTTAACATTAGAGTAGATGAAGAATAATCTCAGAAGCCCAGTAGCACAGACTGGATGAAAAATAAGGTCCCTTTGCAATTTCTCTGAACCTCTCAGAATCCCTCAGAGTTTGGGAAATAAAGTTGCTCCATGGCAGGTATGAAAAGGGAAAGTCACAGAACAATATCCCTCATGGTCAGAACAAAAAGAGCCACTAGACAGGAGGACCCGTTACACAGCATGGTCTCTAGGGAGTGGAAGAAGCTGTCAGTAGTTTTAAAGAAAAAATTAAATCACTTTAATGGTCAAAGGAAAGTAAGGGAATAAAAATTAGATAAGGTTAAACACAAGGAATTAGGATCAAAAGATTCCAGAAAAATAAAACTGGTGCAATTATCCTATGGAAAAAAAAAAGTTTAATGGCTTTATAGACCTGAGTATATTAGAAAGTACTGAGTTATGCTTCTCTTGAACCAGTATTTCCCCTCCCTCGTCCCTTGCGCTCCAATGGCAAAATGTTTAAAACAGTGGTAAACCGAGACACTTTTGAGCAGAAGGTTGTCATTCCTGCAAAATGCAATAATAAATTTGCATTCTCTTTAAACAAGTCATAACAGAGCTACTAACACGGAGCACAAATCATAAAATGAGCAAAAATAAAAAAACATCTGCAAATGTCTTTCTGTGCTTCAATGCCTTTTCGTAAGTGTGCAGGCTAGATTGAAGAGCGATGTGATAACGTTCATTTAGAGACGTGTCAAACTGTCTCAGTGCACACCTGAGACCAAACTTGCCCAGAATCTGAGCAAAGGCAGTTCTGAGGTTAGGTGCTGCACCATCGTTATGTTTCATTCTGGCTCACATAAACAACAGGCACTTCAGTAACTGCTTTACCATACGTTTAATCCCCACGTAAAATAATGAAGATAACAGTGCAACAGCTAGAAACAGCTACTTTAACCAGCCACAGGCAGCTGAGAGTTTGATTGATAGGAAACATCCAACTGGAACTGGTTGATGCCAACAAAATGCTTTACAGTTGGAAAGGTCTCTGGTGTTAATTTTGGGATCTCAGAAACAATGCGCCTAAAAGCGACGTGATCATTGGACCAGAAGCTAATGCAGTGCATTGTGGACATATAATGATATTTACATGATCAACAGGTGCATATATGGAACAGCTTGGCTAAAAGTCATAAATACTCCTGAACACCAGATAAAGATATTTGTGGGAGTACCAAATTGAAATCTCACCTTGTTAGTCTACTGCTTTTTCCAAGGGGAAAAAAAGGAATAAAACTATGACTACTCTAGCATTATTTTTTCTCCTTTAGTATGCAATCATCATCTCACACACACTCTTTTCCCCCTGTGTTTCCCCTGGAGCTTAAGTAAAGCATCTGAAATGCTTTTATAAATCTGGCTTTAGTCACTGGTCTTTAGGTGTGGAGTTCATTGTTTAGGAATAAGATTACCATCAAAATCCATCAGAAATAAAGACCCTCCAAAAACCATAGGAGATTGAGTTAAAATTGTGTTAACTTCCTGGGAACCTTCCAGATATACCCATTTCTATCTCCTTTCATTACACAGCTAATATCTCACACCTCCAAAGCAGAGGTAAACCATAACCCACAACTGGAAAATATATGGTGGACTGGTGGTAGTGGCGGAGGTTTGGAGGGGAAGTTGATTGTTTTTTTTCAGAGGAGATGCATTATTAAATTAGAATCCTGAGCGATACATGAGAAGTATTTCAATACACTGGGTAGATTTATAAATCAGTTCACTGCATTTGAAACCTAAGCTTCACATCTGCTGTGTTCTCAATGCTAGCTGTGAGAAAAAGCATTGAAAGAGTGATTACAGAGAGTTTATGCCAAAAGCGGGTTATACTGCTTGTAGGTATCATAAAAACACATACCATGCCTGCTACTTTAACTCTGGTAAGCGCATCTTGCATTCAGCGATGCGCTTTCCAGACATCATTACTGTCAGTTCATTTGTTGTTCCCTCGGTTCCTCCATCCTGGCCCTGTCTGAATGGTTCTTTTTTTTAAAAACTTTGTCAAAGGATTCCCAGTACTTCAGCAGTAAGCAAGCCACATACGCTCCCTGTGGCTGCTGCTATAGGAAAACAGGTGTTCCCAGAGTCATATAATAGCAGGAGATGTACTCAGACCTCCGTTCTGTGTGGCACTGGCCTCCAAAGTGAGCCAGATCGTTTCATTTGGTGATGTCAATGCAGTCTGATTGACAGCTCCTTTCCTTTTTAATGGATGGGCAGGACGGGGAGACAAGCAACACAGGAGCCCACTGCGTTTCTCTGAGGGATCAGCCAACTTTCAGTCTCACGAGGTGCTTGTGTGAACAATGGAAAAACAAAAACAACATCCCCCCCTGGGAATGAGCACGCCACTTTGCAAGCTCAATGGAAACTTATGGTTTCAAGTAGAATCTGACGTGACCACCCGCAAGCAGGGTCAGATATAGGGCTAAAGCAATCAACACGTCTATGCGCAGCTCACAGCATTATCAAACATTATCAAACAGTGACAATCTCTGTTCATGGTTCTTTTAATTGGCAATGCCTACCATCGGAAGAGCACTGCATCGGGATAGACCCGTTCTCACAAAGTTCCTTCAGGTCCTAAAATTCTTTGAAAAGTAAAGTCAATAGCATCTATGCTTACCAGAATATCTTTCTAAACATGGAGCATAACCAAACCGAAAAAGTCTGTTGCCTTATTTACCTCACCACTGTGGAATTCTGAAGTCTACTGAGATTATTTAGAGGTGAATATTCATTTTTTTATTATTCAGCATTTTTGCAGTCCAAACTTTCTGTGCTAGTATCCCGGTTTCCAAAATCCCAAATGCCAAACTCACAACTACACTTTTTGACAAACACAACCATATAATTACATTTTGGCAGTTATTCCAAAGTATTTTAAGTACCAGGAAATGTGGGAACAACATAAAATAAATAGCATAACACAAAAGAAAAATACTATGAATCACACAGTACATTTTTTATGTTAGCTATGTGAAAATGCTAAAGCTGTTGCAATATCTTCATTTTAACTGATCTGGAGTGCCATCAAGAATAATATGTCCTGTTACAGACCGTATGTCAAGGTGAGACAAATGATGTCTCTTAGATGTTATTCCCGTCTGTGATTCTCTATTTCTGCTTTTCATCTCGTGCCCTTTTGGATATGAGAGGTTTGTTCTGGCCAAGCAGAAGTTGTCTTTTCCCACAGCCTGCACTACTTGGGTGGAGGCTACAGCATTCTTGCCAAGTGGCTGGAACTCTAGGGATTTGCTCCAAGTGCGCCAAAGTTCTCCAAGAGGACATCACTTCACCATGAAGTTCTTTCCAGAGTCCTGTAGCAGCATGAGATAAGAGAGTCTCAGAAAACTGCTTCTTCATCTTCTAAATATGGTTTGAAACAAGCTGCTTTTATTCCAGAAGCCAAATCGTCTGAATTTAGAATATTCTCAATACTTATGCCTTTGGTCAGGTTTTTTTTTTTTAAACTTAAGCTTGTTAGAAAACTGAACAACTGACAATATCAGTAACTATATTTGGAGTTGGTGAATGAACAAATACTTTAGAAAAAGAGGAAATTGTCCTAACGGTTGCTTAAAGAACCTTTGGTTTCATATCGTGGCTGGAAACATGACACAGAACTGTAATTGTTAATGATGGAGGAAGCTCAAAGTTTTGCAAGATGCTTTTCCACACTTTTGATTATGCAAACCCCTGTTTTAAGACTCACTTGCTTCCTTTCTTAATGCACAGCATCCAGCACAGCAGCACAGGGTTTTGATGTCCTTCCCTTCGTTTTCACTGTTTCCTCCATCCTTCATCAAATATTCTATAGACCAAAACCAAAAAACTCCTGCCAGCCCTAACACAGGCATAATCTTTTGAACAGTTTGAAAATCAAAAAACTTAGGAAAAATAGCTTAGGGAGACACGAATCACCAGGTAAAGAGGTGAAAGAAAACCAGGTAATTCAGCTCATTAGCTTGACTGATACCAACCATTAAATATCTAAAGTGATGCTCAAAAAAAACCCCAAAAGGCAGAGAGACGTGAAATCATAGAATTGAAAGGAAAAGTATACTCTGGAACTTTTACTGAGATATTGAGCTTTAATGTTAACTTTGTTCACGTTCTCTGTTTCTAATACTACGAGTATTTGGCTTTCATTTAATTACCCTTGCAACTAAAAAGTTCAAACTAAAGACAAACATCAGATATCAAAAGACTGAAAGAATTGTCTATTTTATTCTTTTTTCCTCTGCCCACTGTGACAATGTTTTGTTAGTAATATTTTAGCAAGGATGAAATTAAAACGAAGAGCTTGTGACAGGGTCTCAGCCGTAGAAGAAAAGGATGGTAACATTAACTGAAGCGACAGCTTCTGCACATTTCAAACCACTCAGAGAGACCCAGAAGGAGCAGAGGAGCTTCCTCTGACACAAAGGAACATAATTCACACTGGAGAACTTATAGCCGGTCCTCTTCCTCCCACCCACACAGAGGGAGCTGATGAATGAAGGTGAATCTCAGCAGCCCCCATGATTTATTTCCTCGCATCACAATATATCAGAAGGAAAAGACAGACAGGCTGCTCTGCATATTACGGTGCCAAATGCCACAGACAAGCTGAGTAAACAGGGACAGGCTAAGGATTTCTGGAGATAAAGACTTCTCTCCCTCAACTTGTAGCGTAAGAGTAGAGTTGATCCAGAGCTGCTCTGGCTGCCTTAGGACTGCAAAACCTCCAACATCTGCTATTCAGACCCCCTTAATGTATCTAACAGGCTGCTTTGCAAAATTCCCATCACAAGAGGAGCTACGATAAAATCCCATTCCTCAGTAAAACACAAACCAACCAAACTCCCCAAGGCATCACAGAAGTTGTGACATCTCTGCATCTTTCCTGCCTGTAAGTAGGAAAACTTCTTATTTTCTCTATATTCTTTACCTTTCGCTGTCTGAAACAGAGATGCCCAGGAAAACATTCACTGTCCTTTGAATCTGGGGGAAGGAGAGGAAGAGAAAAAAATTAAATCCTTAAAAAAGTATTAAAAACATTACAAAGGTACTTTATTTGACCTTTGAGGTTCCACAGGAAATTTTTACAACAAGCTAAAAAGATAAGAAAGCAAGCAAAATTTACTTAGAACTGTATTCTAATTCATGAACAGTGTGCTAAATAGCACGTGTCACAGAAATGTCTGAACATGTCTCAAAATAGCAAATATAAAATATGAAGTAAAAATATCTTTTTCAACTCTTGACTTTTTAATTTTATCTGATTCAATGGTCTATTTCCAACATGTACAGCTCTGAGTTATTTATACAAGGCAGTTATAAATTATTAAAGTATCCCTTGTTATACTATTTACCGTTTTGTCAAACCTAAGGCACATAAATCTTCACACTTCAGGTGAGATCTGCACTTTTGTTTTCCACAGCTGGGCACCGTCTCATTAGCACATATTTCTCCAGAACCCAAAGAAGAATCTCATAATGCTCGTAACTCTGTGCAGAGGACACACAGTGCAGATCAAAACACAGAAGGGCACAGATGGAGATGTCTCTCTGTGTGTATATGGCACTAACCAAAAGCAAACGCTAAATGGTTTATTTAGTTTGCTCAATGTCCTTGAAGTTCAGATTTCAAGTTACAGGCAAGCATTCAAGGATGCTTGGACTGTCGATTAACTCTCTTGCAGGGAAAAAAAGATAGAAAACTTTCTTCAAAGAGAGGAAATCAGAGCACATTGAATGCTCAATTAAAGATCTAAGTTGGGGAGAGCAAGAAAGCAAACTTAATTGCTTTCAAGTATCACAATCAAATGCTAGACTGAATTACACATGCCTTGAGAATGCCCAAAAATTGTGTACAATGTCAGGGAGATAGGGAAAGAAGTATGCCAAAGAGCTGCACAGACAACCCCTGCTGGGATCTAAGCATTGAGGAACTGAAAAAAACAGCCTACTGGGCAGCTGAGAAATAATTTTGAATGAAACAAATAATATAAAGTTCTGCAAACTGGTACTGTAGGTAACTTTCTGAAAAAAGTGCATTGTCCCACTACACTTTCTGAAGGACTTATCCCTTTATTAAGTAAGTGAGGTGCACACAGATGCAGAAAGAGAATTCAGCTCACCAAACTGTGGCTGTGTCAACTTAGTTGGTAGACCCCACTTAAAGACCAGAGGGGAACCAGCTTGCACAGGGTTTTGTCTGCAGGACAGGGCTTGGCCATCCACCCCAAGGTCAGGTGCCTGCTGGAGAAGTCTGTATGAGGGGGTGAGATGCATGTTGTTGAAGTCTCAAAGCAGGGAGGAGGACTTGCACCATTGCATCCCATTAATCTGGGCAGTAATTGAGCGGCATTAGCAGCGTTGGAAGCCAGTGTGTGCAGGACCTTTAGTTTCCCTTTTCAGGGCCAGGAGCCAGCTCCCAGCCCAGCCAGTAAGTGTAGCTGTCAATTCCAGAAAACCAGAATTATAGCTGGCTTAAAATAACACCCCTCCTCTCAGGAGCTGGTGCAGCATCGTTCCCCACACAAAAGCTGTTCACTAGCTTTGGGAAAAGAGCAAAGACTATTTGTATGAATTTTCAGAATGCAGTTTAATTTATTTAATGCTTTGCTAGACATTTTGAGAGAAAGGGCAGCAGAGTTGTGGAAGTTCTGGAAGTGTTTTGCGATATGCTTTGGGTTGGGGGTAAGCATAAGGAAGAGGTCCTCTTTCAAGATGCCTCTCCTTCCTTTCTGCCACAATAACCACGTCAGCTGAAATCAAATTAGGAACGTGTGATATAACTCCCACAGCTGGGTATATGCACATCTGAGAGATTGATTGGCAGTTGCAAAGCTAAAGTACACCTACAAAATCAGGAATGAGGTTCATGCAGCAGCCTCCATCACTTAGGGTTATTTTGATCCATACTTCTGTCTGGGGATATCTTTAATCTATGATTCTCAAGGAAAACAAGAAACAAAAAGAGACAAGGCAAACTTTCCCCAAAGAAACATGTCAACACATTGCTTCAATCCCTTCTTCACAACTTTCTGCAAGTCTGAACTTATTTTGGGTTTAAAAAAAAAAAAAGAAAGAAGAAAAAGAACCAATATATTTCAATGAATCTGCCTTTTGCTCCTGCCTCCATTCTGTACTCCACTGAAAGGCATGGAAGATGTGCCAAAATAACACAAAATGACTGTTCTTCCTCCCATGGTCCCAGCAAGACAGGAAACACTCCGGCCTCATGAGAATATTTTTTTTAAAAAACAACTGTGCCTGATCCTGCACTGAGCTCCATGGAAACATCAATGGAACTCATTGCTGGACCAGAGCCTAAAGCTGGGGTTTAGCTCTGTGTTTTTTGAGCTTGTTCTCATTTTGTCCCAAACAGCCTACTATGCATCTCTGGTACAGCTCTGCTGGCCTGTCAGAAGCTAAGCTGAACTCCCCAGCTTCTCTTAAAACAAGATACCAAGCAGCCATGAAATGGTAATGACTTTCAGTATTTGACCCAGTAACCTACAGGAGGAATGCAGGTAAAACTTTGTTGACTAATGCTGCATTATGTAAAGCCAGGATCAGATAAGTGCTGGTATTTTTTTCTATGCTTGCCATGATGAATAAAAGCATACAAAGCTTTATTTCGAAATATAAATGAGGTTGGGCTGAACAATTCCTGTAGCTCTTTTAAAAATTACACAGTTGGAAAAGAATTGTCAATCAATTTTATAGGGAACAATGAATGCTAAACCTCATTCAAGACTGTTTCTGTACTGGTCTTATTTTCTTAGCATAGAGCGCATTATTGCGATCCACATATCAGATGGTATCTTTATGCCCTGTTCTTTGAATGATTTCATCTTCCATGCATAAAGCCACAAGAGAATCCTGAAAAACCTTTTCAATTTGTTGATCTGAAAGAGTGTTTGAAAACTGGAGAAGCCTAGCTATTTTATACCCTTGACTTCATTATTTTTACAAAGTACAGCTACATGTGTTCCATTTTAACCAAAAAGTAGGCCCCTGAAAAGTATAAATATGCCACTCAGTATGCCGGGTTTTTTTTTCCCTGTCTGCAACAAGATGTTCTGCCAACTAATTCACATTTGCATGACATTGTAATATTTCCACTAGCTTGGCTGATAAAAGTTTTGAGAGTCGGAACATGTTGGCAACCTTCAACATTTTTTAAGAAACTTTTGCCCTACCTCTTCTTTAGGAGGGAAGAAAGAAAACAAAAAGGTCGGACTAACGGACAAATCATGATGACTTAGAAAAATATGAATTTTACTTTAATTAGCCTCTTACTTTTTTTTTTTTTAGGTAGGAGAGAAATTCCATTTTTAAAATATTCTGTTGTTTTAAATGCTGTTTAAATATTTAGAGGAAATCAGCATTTTAAGTGAAAGGGACATCCTGTAAAAGTTGGTCATAAAGCTAGATTAGGTCACACTTGTGAGGGAATGCCGCCCAGACCTCTGCTCTCCACAAAGACAAGACACAAGTCAAACACTGGAAACAACTGAAGGCCAGAAGAATGGGATAAAGGATAGAAAAAGAGACAACCCTGAGCAGTTCCTACTTTATAAATCCTAAGAGATCGGGCAGACCTTGTCCAGAGAAACCTTACCTTGGATGAGCGAACAGAGTCCACCGAAACAGGTCTCCTCCCTCAAATGGCGAGAGGCCAAAGCACCAGAAAGTCGTGCAATGCAGGAAACAATAAAAAAGGAAAGAGATACATGTGACTGAAAGTAAGCAGGAAATCAGGATGCTAAAGACTCTGCTGCTCTGAGAAATAAGGATCAAAGAAATCACACAGGTATCAAAGGGAGAAGAGCACTTCTGTTCTGTTCTGTTTTTATTCTTGAAATTCAAGCTCTCCTCATCTCACCTGAGAGAGAGCCACAAATCCTGGAATAAGAAAGTTATCTTTATTTTTTCTTCTTTCCATAAGAAAAAAAAGAAGGCAAATTAAAATACAAAGGTTAAATTTTAAGTATGGTGAAAATAATACATTTAGATTAAGAATACCGAATAAGAACCCAGGCAGAAAACACCAAAGCTCCCTTTCTTCTCACTCACAGCTCCAGACCCTGCTACTGGGGGAAAGGGGGAAAGAGTACACCCCGTAACCCTCCCATAGGTTTCCTCTTGTTGTCAGGCAACACTCCTACATATTTTAATGTGCTGATTAACTACTGATTAAGGAACTCACAACTTAACCTTTAGTTAGCTCATCAACATCTTGCAATCAGCAATGTGCAGCATATAAAATTCTAATCCTGCTCTGCTCAAACCTAACCTGATCCTGCAGAGTATTTTGTGCATCGCCATTCATAAGTGCAGGCTGTTTTCAAAATTGACAATATAAGTCTTACTATATGGTAGAGCTGGAGGGTTTTTCCTTGTGGAGGGTTACACTCGTATAACATTTGTGGCTTCTAGAAATGTTGTACGGATGAGGAATTCAGCCTACCCTGCCTCATAACGGTATTATTATATTTTTTTTTTAATGTGATAAGGAATACACATGAACCAAGCCCTTTATTAAAAGTCCAAGTGCACAATGCTACAGGACATCCTTCACCTGCCAATTCCTGTGCCCGTATACTGCTGCATGTAACACAGCAGAAGCTCATACAAGACCAACTGAACCTACCATGCAGCTGGGGCCTATGTAAGGCAATCCCTTCAAGCCTGAAGCCATATTTGAACTTAAGAATTTTAGTGGTCTGCAAAGGTCTCTAGTCAGTGAAAGAAAGCTTTATTTGTTTCTTCTCCACTTCCTCTCCAAGACCTGACCTTGCACCCATTGTAACTCTGCAGATATCACTGAGATCATTCCAGGGATGAATCTACTGCTGCCGAGTTGAATTCTTTCTTAAGCAGTAGGAATAAATGTGTTGCTTTCACTCGGTTAAAAAATCACCACTGGCAGCACAAGCAGGATCCAACAGGTCTCTAATTGGTGGTCATGCAAAAGGTCTGGTAGGAAGTAGTTCAGAGGAACATGTTCTCCTTGCGGTATGGCAGTACTATGCTCCTGCTAATTTAAGCCACCTAAATCTTTGGGTTTACAGTTACTCGTGATCTTGCCACTAATTTGTTCACACTGTTCTTATGAACTGAAAAGAAGCCTTTGAGGAACCATTTCAAATGTCTTTACGTTTCCATACCATTAACTCAGAGCAAGAATTGTTCCAATGTCACTGAGTGTGGTCTTTAAAATCTGCAACAGCAGCGGGTGAGAAAGAGCTACGCCTAATGAGCCTCACCCCACCAGAACATATGTTTGTCAGTACCGCAGACTAACTGCCAGGATTTATTATGTAAATTATTGTACAACCATTTCTTGAGTCTCTAATACTAATGACTTGGTGTGAAAGCAGATCGTATGTAGCAAAGAAAATCAAGAAAGAAACCACGTTATTCATATCTGACTGTTTTTATTTCTGCCATCTACCATCCGTTCTACAATGTCAGCCAGACTGTTTCTTGAGATAAATCTTTTAATCCAGCAGTGGCTGCCAATGAGTTTCTGTGTTTGTGTCTGCAAAGGGGTCTAATAATAGTAGAGACATTTGGTGCACACTGAGAACCAGAAAGGGAAATAAAAGAACCTCTAATCCAAAAGATCATCTTACTTTGTATCCTTTGCATTCCATAGGAAAGTATTTTTACACAGTTCATGTGACATCCCTTTTTTTTACCCTCCCCCACACCCCCCCCCAATAATAGGTAAATTCATTCAGCAACCCACTCGGGACTCTGCGGCATAGCCTGATATTTCACCGACTGCTGTTCAGAAACCTCCTCTTTAAAGGTGCAAATTCTGCAGCCTCTCAAAATGATTTGCCAAAAATAAATGGTTAAAAACATATGCTCACAGCAGCACCCTTTCCAGAAGCATGTAACGCCTGGTGGGGAAGCCAAGGTAGGCAACATGAACGACGATGGAAAGAACAACACACAGTGCCACATCTCCTCGGTGTGGAGTCCATCCTTTCCAAAGCACCAGAATCAGCTATAAGAAGAGTCTCAGCTGAATTTTTCTTAGTTTTAAAGAAAATATATTCATTTTGACCTCTGTCAGAGAAACATTTTTTTTTTGAAGTTAACAAGTTACCTTTTAAAAACATTTACTTTGCAGTCTTAAAGGTGATTGACAGACAGGTAGTCCCCAGCTCCCTATTAACTACTTTTAGGCACTTAACTAGAGTTACCCTGAGAATCCTAGGAGATAACGAGGCACCTACTGACAGCAATTGAGCTCTTAGTGGTACAAACAGCTTATTTCTCTCTACTGACTACAGGGGAGACTTAGGACAATTATGTTCCTAACTAAATGCACCAATTATGAACCTAAAGTTAGGCAAGATGAATGTAGACCTACAGAGCTTAACATTTACAGAGAATCAGTGCACCTAAGGTGCTACTGTGGACAGGTCATTCTTTTAAAAGGCTTTTAAAGCCCCATGTTACGTTTTTAGGTAACTAATTCCTACTGAATTCACTGGGAATTGATGAATAACTACTTTAAAAAGACCTTTTACCTAAAGGTTATTTGAAAATATTACCTCTGTTTTTTCACCCGTTTTGGGTGGCTGTGCAGAGCAACAGAGCAACTGAATGCCTAAGGAGCAGAGCTACCAAGTTATGGGAGGTGGTAGTTGGGGAAGTTCCCAAGTTGGGAAAGAGAGAAAATTGCGTTACCTTGTTGGTATTTCCAGCACTTGAGAGGCCACTGGAGAATCCTGCTGGGTCTATATTAATGACAAGATTTACGAAGGTCAAGGAGCCACGAGCATCAGCAGTCCTAGGTGGATGCCACAGCCAACAGTGTTGCTCTTCAGTGGGAGTACAGAGGGGCAAGAAGCAGTGACAGCGTGCAGTCTGCCTCCAGGATATGCACCACTTTAACCCTTTATAAAAACATATTTGGTAAGGGCTCGTGTGTTTATTTGCAGCATAAAAATATCTTTACTTTGGCAGAAAAAGAATCTGTTACAGTCCAAACAAAACCTTTGTTAAATGTAAACAAACAGAGGCTCAAAGGAGAAAAGCAGAACACACACACAGAATTGGTTGGTTTTATTTAGTATGCAAAAACTCCGAAGAGATTTGAGGAGTTGCCAGAGCGCATTTGATAGTCTCCCATATGTAATCACCAAAAAGAAGACAAGTATATCATAATGTGTCTAGCAGATCTCCATTGCTCTATGCTACAGGAAGAATTACAATTCTTTTCTCTCTCCTGAGATGGACCATTTAAACCTGTGATATGTCAGTTGGTTTTAATATATATTTTCCCAATTTTAAGAGGCATAATACAAAAACCTGAGAAATTTAAGCAGAAAAAATTAGTAAGGAACATCCAGGTTCATGCTGCACACTGCTTCCGTCATGAAAAGAGAAAACATCTGCAGCATCAAGCCTGGTTCCTTTCTTCTTACTGATTTAGAAAAAATATATTACCCTGTTGGTGTGAATTTCCAATGCATCTCCCATTAGTAATCTGCCCATTAGCTCTAAAATACCCAGTTTCCAAATGCCATACTCTTCAGACACAGCTGACAGAATGGAAGGTTTTTACATTAGTGCAATCCTCTTTCTAGCACATAATATTACCCGATGCAAACCACAGGCCTTTCCTATGCTATGTCATCCACTTGGTGGATTTTTACGCAGCAAGTGGTATGGCAAAGTTAAAGCAGTTCCTCTTCCCTATCGTAAGACAACATTGTTCTGCTTAGAGAAGGGTCTTTCCACCTCAAAGGAGTAGGTGGAAGAGTCAGCAACAATAGCTGCAATGGGGGATGGACAATATAGCCCAAATACACTGAAGTCAACAGTTTCCTTCTCTGCCCACTAGTGAACCCATCTTACTGTGAGAAACAATTATTTTACCACGGGTAGTCTTGGTATCGCCTCCTTTTGGTATTTGCTACTGCATTGCCCCTGCTGGGATTGTGCCTCCCAACTCAACTCTTCAACCTGGCTTTGTCATCTTAGTCGCAGGCCAGGGATTTGTACATTCAAAATGTCCCAGCAGAAATGTCAAACATCAAAGGAAAGGAGAGGGAGTGAGAAAGAGAAAAAGAAATGACCAATTGTAACATCTAAAGCATCTATTACTGACTCGGATCAGCGCTGTTACTCACTTTTAAATGAAAATCTGTCGCCACTTAACAAGGTGTTGCACTGTTGATCACACCTCAGCCAGGCATGTCTCCTGCACGCGGTAGCAATATGGGACTCTACTGAGTAATGTGTCCTAGGATACACTGCAAAGCAATGTGCAAGGCAATGTGAAAGACTGACCTGACAACCTCGAGCAGCTGCTGCCAATATTTATTGGAGAAAGTGATAGATAGAGGTTTTCTGTGGAAAAAAGAAAGCCAATGTTTTATGAAATTATTTGTCACAAAGTTGAACACTATTTCCTCTTATGCAGGACACAGCAAAATACATTGTATTGGGCACATTCCTAAAGGGGGTGAAAGTTGGGACGAGTTTCTCCTTCCAGTTGGGTTTTATTTAGTTATGCTTTTAATTCTGGCTGAGTCAAATTCCTGCATGGAACCATGGAAAATGCTATAGGAGTCTTCCTGATCCTACAAGATTAATGTGGTTTATAAATCGTTTAGGAAACTGGTGTCAGAAGCCATCTTTAGGAAAGACAGCACTTCAGTGCAGGGCTGTTCATTGTATTAAAGAAAGACTGATTTTAAGAGAGTTGTGGTCCATTAATTGTTATTAAAACCTATGTGATATCTAGCCTAATGAATAAAAATGCTATAAAGAATCCCTGGCCCAGAGTATCTTATGCTTTTACAGCAAGAATTAATAATAATCTCTAATAATCTATTCAAGTCCCAGCCTCTCTGGATCTAATATTTTCCCCTCCATGAAACAGATAACACAAAACAGTAACAGTAACAGATAACAGTATTACCCTCACAAAAATCACTATGATGAATAAAAAAAATATTTCTTATACCTAATCCCTCTTCCCAGTGAAAATTTCCCATTAGAAAAAGATTAAAAACCTGAAGGATGCACGAGCTTGATTGTAGCTCAGCGACATTTTCTTTCCTTACAGAAGACACAAAACATATGCTCATGTGGGACGGAGGTTGTGGCCTCACTTCTGGTTTCTCTTTGTAAATTTGCACAACACTGGAAATTAGAGGCTTTTTAGTTCTTTATCGAGGGTTGTGGTGGCCTCTAGTGGTGCCTGTGTGAATGGGACACTTCCCTCTCTCGGGTGAACTAGACGATGACTCTGAAAGAAAAAAAATTGTGTTGTGAGTTGTGGCTGGAAAGGTGGGAAAGAGCTCACGAGCAAAGCTCTTCTGTAGCTGACACTTCAGGATGGAAAATATAGACTCTTCGAAGAAATAACTTCATTTGCTCTCCAGTTCTTTGCAACAAGACAATCTCAGTCCTTCCCTAATATTTCTTAGTGTTTCATCCCGGTGACCAAAAATAGCTCCTCTTTCCCGAAGTTTCCCTCAAAATCTTCAGGGTCTAAGGTTTTTAAGGTGTGCCCAACCTCACTCTTGGTTCAGTAGAAAAGAAATCCGAGAATGGTCTTTCCTAATGGAGAAACACAGATTAACTTTCAAAGCTTCTGGAACATAGTCTGACCATACTGCAATAATGAGCAGCCATAAAGATGGTTTTTAGGGTCTGACTTTCTCACAGAAAAAAACAGTTTTGAGCTTCATTCCTTAAGCTGCCTACTAAATATTCCTCAGGTTTATTTCAAAAGCACGACGCTATCCTCTGGTGAGGGAAGTAGACCCACTTTTCCTCACATATAAGGAAAAACTTCTGCATATACCGTCAGGCCTTAACAGCTTCTTTGCCGGATGCCATTCATCATTTCTCTCCTACCGACCTGGAAATCATTCTCATAAAGAAATACCTCACCACCCAAAACAGGAATCTCTTTGCTACACCACTGTGAAAATCTTTTAATGGCTTCCCTCTTTCCTCTACCTCCCCACTTCAGACCCAAAGACCAGGCCTCCATACTATAAGAGGCTCCAAACCCAGCAAAGCACCGACACAACTGTGCGGCAGTGATGGCAGCGCTCTCTTTAGACACCACGTTATCTGTGTATAAAGTATCTGAGTGAATCCCCAACATGCTTGCTAGCAGAAATCAAGTTTCACTGAGGACTTGTCAGAGATGTTTGAACTAGATGTGCCCAATGAAAGGTGAATCTATTTAAAACACAAAGAGGTGTTTTGGTTTTTTTCCGTCTTGCTTCTTCAAGGGCTTGTGCAGAAATCTCACTCTTTTTAGCTTTTGGTCTCTACTGAAACACAAAACCTTTAATAGTCAATTAAAATAATTACATCCTCTCATTGAGCATGTCAGCTGGGTTCCCAAAAGAGAACTATAAGCTCCTATATAGGAACTATAAGAGAACTATAAACTCCCAAAAGAGGCCATAAGCCTCAATGGAGGAGCCCATGAAACAGCTTTGAAGTCAGCACTAACGTGAGCTGGAGAACCGATGCACAGATAGAAGATCACATAGATAGAACATGACAAGATCAGAAATAAAACCCAGTTTTCCTAATTCCTAGGACCCCATCCTGATCCCTGAACACATTCCTTTCCTTGCAAGGGGTATTTCAAAATGAACCGTTAAATCCCACCACTGTTCTCATCTTTCTCTGGCCAGATGATATCACATGTTGCTTTCATTATTGGTTTGTGCTATCCTTTGGCGCTCCTGCTCCACTCCAGCTCTCTTGGCTTGGCCCACGATCTCTTCAAAAGCACAGTACAAGTATTATTTCTATTTCATGCAAAGCTTGCCTGACTTTGTGGCAGGGAAAAAGCTGCAGAAGAACTGTATCGTGTGACTCCCAAATGAAACCAGCTGCCTATTATTTCCATGTCTGTAATTTTAGACCAAATTATCTAGGCTGGAAAGCTAATCTTTGGCCACCCTTTGACAAAGAGACTTCTTTATAATTATTTTTATTTACATTTTGTGCTGTTAGCATAGAAATTTGATCACAAACGTGACCTTGTTATCTTCTCTTCCTCAGCCAATTTTGCTGTGTAGCTAATTACGATAGTGATATGAAGTATTTGCCTTAAAGTGTCTTTAAATTGTAGCTGTCAAGTCTACTAAGAGGCCAATGATCAGCAACATCAACTTCCATAGGTTGTCAAGGTCCAGGTGCTTGGGGCAGCTGACAGAAATCACAAAGCTCTCCTGCAGTCTTTACCTTGCTTCCTGACAGGGCATAAAGACTTCGATCTCCATAGACTGTCCATGTCTTGTAACTATAATGCCTAGTCTAGGGCTAATTTGGGTAGGTACAGCGTTTTAGACTAGAGAAGGGTTTTAGCATCATGGGCTCAAGAGTAGCTGGGAGTCACTGATGCTACGAGCAGGTGATCATAGTTGTCCCTTTGGTTTTTAAAACATACGGTTTTCTCTTGAGCCTGTATCTTAATGAGTGCTCATCTTGCTTTGAATTATTTCTCCTCAACTATTTCAGAAGTTAAGTTCTTCTTCCTCTGTGCTTCTTTATTCTTTGGGGAATCCAGATAGGGAGAAACCGATATTTTTCTCATGTTCTTCCTGCAAAGGGGTTGTGTCTATGGCACATCAACATTACTGATCTCCATATGAATCCTGTTTTTTAAACTTTTTCTCTCCTCAATATTTTGAAAGCCAAAGTTCAAAGACCCCCATAGTCAACCCTTAGTAATATAAAATGGCCTATGCAACCTACTGATAAATAGGTATTTGTTTCCTGAATAAAGCAGCAGATTTGATAGAGCTCTATCTATAAGTAATACATGGCATAATATATCTCTTCTTTTGGAGGAAATTATGATAACGCTTCACTAGAATATTTTGCAGTAAAATATTTACTGCTGATATTATGGAAAATCTGAAAATCCAAAAATAGAAGGTGGTAGAAGCAGGATGCCTCAGGGCCAGGTCTGAATTATTATGGTCTATTCACAGCCAGCATCTTGAGGCTTAGAACAAATCCTGCAATATACTTCATTCTAAGAAGAATTTATGGTCAGGAAGAAAGCAGACAAGTGGTATGAACTCACTGTAAAACAAACACATGCACAAATCCAGGTACTCTGTGAAGGGCAATAGATTCAAATCTACTTCCATCCAATTATTTCTTAATTTTCAGGGGGCAGAGAGGAATGAAAATATTCAAGCTTTACCTTAACTCTGCCAGATTTGTATAACAGAAACTGGCTTATAGCTTAAGGCAAAAACATACTTATTTCAAGAACCTTTTTCTTCCTGGCTGCACATCTCACAGGCTGTGAGTATCCCACATCCTTGGCCTGCTTAGGTCTCCACTTCAGCAGATCTTCAATGTAACACATTAGTGAAACTGCAAAAATATTCATTAACTAGTAAGCTAGGCATGCAACAAGCTCACTCTTTTGACAACCTCCTAGAGCATAGATCTCCTTGCCTTTCACAAAATAATTTTTAGATTTCCAGAAAAGTGGCTTATTTCCAAATTTCATTTAAGTTCAGAACAGCAGCAACAAAACTCAGATATAAAAATCCTAGGTCCTGAACAACACTAGTCTCACTATGTCCACAGCTTTTTTTCCTTACAGAGCTAACTCAGAAGAAAGGTCCCAACTCCTCATGATTCTACAGCTATTGTTTTCCTGTGTAGTTCTGCAGTAGTTGGAGTTTTAGAATGTGATTGCCAAACACATCACTCTCTTGGCTATTCTATGTAATGACAGTCCCCCTTGTAGTTCTAAATGAATATATGTATATTTGCACATTTCTGTGTGTATATATTTACCTAAGTGTCAGCATAAGCTGATAAATACGTAACCAAATCCTGGAGAGTGTAAATTACATCTGGCAGGCTGTTGTAATAAGGTTTGCCTACTGTTTTTCATTTTAACTCCTTGTTCTTACATACCCATTACTTCTAAAAGACTTGCCTTTATTATTGTTGTTACTCATTTGTATTATAGTAGCATTTACAGACTCGAGCCTTTTCTTTTTAGGTAGTTTATGTAATAGACAGAAATGTTCTGTGATTAGTTTCAAAGGTATCTCTTAGTTCCTGACATAACCCGTAATCTGACTGAGCTGCGTGGGTTCGGCAAAGCCCCGGACAACCCTTCCTACTGACTGTGTGGACCACGCAAGGGACAGAAACACGCTGAGGTGTTGGCAGGATTTTGGCAGTTTATGGTACCTAGAATACACATGCTACTGCAGGGTCACAGATTATTTTTAAGGCAATTTTTCAAATGCCTCTAACTCTTGATTTCTTCCAAGTACGACTTCTTCATTCATTTAATGAATGCTTGCTTAGACCTCCTGAAATTAATTTTCTTCAAATATTTTTTTTTTAGTCTTGAAAAAAATCATAGTGAGTCCTTTAGTTAAACAATATAACGCTAAAGTGGCTGAAGGAGAAGTATTTTTCATGGACACTTTCCAGTGATGAAACATTTTGAAAACACAGGACTTGATTTGCAAGTCCTGGTATAAGACACTGATCCCTAGAGGTGTTCAAGGCCAGGCTGGATGGGGCTTTGAGCAACCTGGTGTAGTGGGAGATGTCCCTGCCCATGGCAGAGGGGTTGGAACTCAATGATCTTTAAGGTCCCTTTCCAACCCAAATGATTCTATGATTCTATGATTTCTGGATGGGAGTGTGAAGGCCCTTTCCTCAGGCTGGAACAACGTAGTGGGCACCGACTTAGTAGGAAGATCAAACGTAACATAACCAGCACCTTGATGGGACCAAGCTTTTTTCCTCTCTCCCTCAGTTTCGGGCCACTCTTAGTGCTACCTCTGATGGGGCGTTAGACAACCAGAAGCTTCCTACACATGCATTCTTCTATTTGGAGCATGCACAGAGAAAATGAGACACTGCTTATCACCTCTTGCACATGCTGCATTCTGGATGGCCTAAATGTGCACATTTTGGGTTTGCTGTACATTATATGCAGGAACTTACATAATCTCTCACATTAGGCTCAAACACATACTATGGAGACTATGTGCCCATAGCTGAAAAGTTCCCCGGCCAAAACAAATGGCTTTTTTTTTTCAGTGATATATGATCCAGCCCTATGGTTTCAAAGCCTGCCCCCATCTCTCTCTCCCCCCTTCTCCTCCCACATTTCACCTGGGACTGCATTTTCTTCTGGATACTCATCTTCTCAGCCTAGCGGACACGTTAGGCAGTTCCTAAATAAGTAAGGGCGTCTTTTGCAAAGATGAGAAAAGGAAATAGACGAAGGCACAGAAAATATAATTGCTTGGGCAATCCAAAACACAGTACTTCAGGGATAAAACTTAGCCTGAATTGAGTCTTCGGATCTTCTGTTTTCACATTAAACTTTAAGAGAATAGTTAAGCCCTAAGTGGTAATGCTAGACTTGTACCTGCTTTGGGATGCACAGTCTGAAGTTCCAGCTGTCATGGACAGGGCTTACAGCTGAGAATTGCCACCCAACAAAAGCAGAACATCAACAGCTAGCAAATACACTGAGTTGAAACTTCATCTCACTTGAAGGCCTGAAGCCTCAGGGTCTTCTCAGAGTGTTGTAGCTTCCCATATGCACAGCAGACTCAATACAACCTTTTCTTGGTTGACACAGCCATTATAGTGGTGCTCCTAGCAGCGCTATGATATTTCAGAGAACTGAAGCCTTCACTCCCATGTCTGTCTAGTCCTCGACACCACTGTCAAATTCACTTGAAAATATCTTGCTTTTCATAGCTGGCAATTATGTGTTTTCAGTCTTTTTATTTTTTTTGGCCCAGATTATTCATATATTATCCTTTTCCTTATAAAAATGTGAAGTTTACTAGTACAGTAAAATGTTCCTTCACAGCTCCAGTTAGTGTCTGTCTTAAGCCGAACTCAATATATAAACTTACTGTAACCCACGCAAGAGGAATGCCAGCGTTTATTCTTTCAGAGTGACCATTTCAACAGCAGAAATTTTGAACCCAGAAAGGCTTGTCAGAAAGTTTTGGAGCTTTTCTGTCCTGGAACAAACACACTAAGACGTGACTCAACACTTCTAACTTGGGACTGTTGGTACGGCAGCATCTCAGAGTCCTGCTTTTCCATCACCATCATCTGTTAAGAAGTCATCTATGTAAGTAGCTAGGAGCCTTGTGGCTCAGACTCCTAGCTGGTGCACCTCAGCATACCGCTGGCTCATCAGAGAGGAGATTTTTCTTCAACGTCTTTCCAAACAAAAACCTCACAAGCAAAGTGCAATAATAACTATTCCACGAGTTTCCGGCTGAGAACAGAGATATCACTTTTTCGAGCTACTTTTTACACGAGTACTGAAGCAAGTGGAAAATTTCCAATGGATACTGGCAAAGTTTTCAAAAACATGCGAGTGATTTTGTAACACATTTGCATACCATTAATATTTAGAGCACCACAAAGTTACTTTATTTAGGCTAATGTTACTCTAAACAGCAGTAATTTCTAACCCCTACTTTAGTACACAACCTGAAAATGGGTTTGAATCATCAAGTTACTCTAATTAGTTCAGAGGTTCAAGATAAGATAGTGAAAAGAATAGGGAGCAAAACTCTCTTTATTTTCAGTGCTGAACGCGTACCATGGTTGTTGATTTCAAGTGATGTCAATAAATTATAAAGGTCATGAATCCTTGCTTCATTGTGATATTTTGGGTCTGCCAGGTTGCAGGAACTGATCCAAGTAATAAGTTTCCTCTGTTAATAGGCTTGATTTCTAAGCCTTAACTCACCTTTGACAGATAGCAGATGAAGCGTCAGCACCTGCCAGTCCATTCTTATGTCACGTTTTGCCGCTTTCACAGCAAAGGTGTTTATTTTAGCTTACATGACAATCAGACTTTGATGATTAATGAGGAAGCTTCTTAGTATACGAATCCAGATGAACTCTCTCCACCACAATATCGCTTAACCTGGAAACTCTGGCCTTGCGCTTCGCATCCCAGCCATGATAATACTTTAGAAGAGAGGAACTTTCGGTTTGCTTGCTTCGCCTAGTAGTGAGATGGAAGTCATTTGGTGCACTTATTCTTAAGCTTCAGTGAGGCTGAGAATATGCAAAGTTTTACTCGTACTATTCTCCTGCATCACTTTGCATAGAAAGATGAATACTTTAAGTTGCTAATTTTCTCAGGTTTCTTCAGAGAAGAATTATCCTCTTTGTTTTCACACATGCTAATGACTTTCTTACATCTGCTCCTCACCAAGTCCTCAGGCTTCTTGGCCTTGTGTACCCACAGAGCACTACATAGACTTGCTGTTCAGAGCATCCCAGTGGAGCCAGGGTCTTTGACAATACCAAGTTATTGAAAGGTTTTTATGGCTACACCCGTTTAATCCAGTCTTTGCAGGAAGGTGCCTTGAAGTTGCTCACAGGAGAGGTGTTTTATCATAATTTATTTCTTTTTAAAATGTTAGTCATAATCAAACTTTGATGGGATGAGAGAGAGCTTCTTAGTATGTGAGTTACAGTCTGCATGCGCCTTTCGAGATCTTTTTCAATCTGGAGAAAGGAGAAACACGTCCCTTTTTTTGGGCCAGAGATGAATTGGTGACAATAGCTATATAGAAATTTCAGCACCATTGCTGCATGAGAAGGTTGTGTGGCAGTTTCTGATAGCTCTACTACCCAAGAGGGGGTAGATGTGGAAAGCAAGAGGAAAAATGAGCATCTGGGACTGCCAGGACTCAATAGGGATTTGAATATATTGTTGAGTCCGGTGTGACACAATACCACTAGCCTCAGCACACCACATCAGCACAATCTAGGACAGCCTGTACAACAACACTTACTGTAAAGACAGCACAACATGGGATCTTATAGTATGGCTGACAGAAAGGGAGTCAAAATGTATTTCCTGAAGATTTTTAACATAAGGACAGAGAGGGGAAAAAAAAAAAATCAATTAGTGAACTGAGCCGTGTCTATTGTTTCTTGCTGTGGCTATAACTACTGAAACAGTTTAGGACTATGTTGGTCATGACTGAAGGGAGTAATTTACTATGAAAATTGAGATATTTATGGACTATATGCCACCTCTTTAAAATTATAAGCAAGATGGACCAGGTAAGACTCGTCTACAACTATTACGTCTCAGTGAAATAAACTGGAAAAAGGATGAGACTTTGGGTGAAACTCCAAGCCACCTGAAGACTTCCATTGACTTAGCAAGACCAAGTATTTCTTTATTTCCAATTTCTTTTTTATTATTTTCTCTACTTCCCTTTGAGCACACAAAACTAATAAATTTGTTTTATTCACAGAATATTCACATTTAAATATTCACATTTATTTTAAATCACAGAGAAAGTAGCACTGCTGAAATCTGCAAGAACCAGTGGGCATTGAAACGCCTTTTTTTTTTTTAAATAAAATTTTTAATAAAGATGTATATACAAACCTTGCAGCTCTTCAATAAGAGCCTGAGCCTTCACGTTGCTTGTAGACCTCAACTTCCCCTGAAGTCCGTGAACTGTTTTATAGGGAACAATATCTCATGCTGGCCCCAAGGCAGTGAACAATATTAACTAATCTATCTTTTCCATCTTGAATCTCTGCCATTAGGTTTTTAATTATATCAATTGGAGAACACCTACAAACAGAGGAGAGCACATACACTGATTCCAGCTATTTGCTATCCTTGTGCAAGATGGGGTATGTGCTCTCTCCCAGCCTTGCACAGCAAGTGCTGGAAGGATTGAAAGCTCCCAAGCTTCCCAGCCAGCTCTGTCCCACCACAGGTCCAGAGCCAGCCTAAACCCACGCCCTTCAGCAATGCTTCAGTTGTTGGCTCCATTAAAGAACTATGGCAGACAAAGCTTGATGGCCAACAGGTCTAACTGCTACTGCTAACTGACACTGGAGTTCTAGGACCCAGAACTCCAACATCATAACAGCTGGCAAGTTTTAGTTGATTGGTTGGGTTTTTAATTAAAAAGAAAAAGAAGGAAAAAAAAAGGAGGTGACAGTGTTTGACACCTTTACTTGCAGTAAGCAGTGAGGACATTTTAGAAGGAAGATTGCAAAAATAATTTTGGAGCCGGTAATTCAAAATTTTTCTAAGTAAAAGATAAATAAAATTGATTAATACAGGTAACAAGATTTTTCTGTATCAAAAGGGGAGATCTGATTAATTGGAAGTACCGGCTAATAGACTTAACTAGGCTATTCAACTAGACAGAGACACTTTGGAATCTGAACAGCTGCCTGCAATTTCTGCACATTTCTAAAAGGCACATAAATCCACAGCAAGTTCATAAAAGGCTTTATAAAACATGTTGCTTGCGGGAGCGAGAAAGTACCCATCTGTCCAATCCCAGCAGACTTACCCTTTTCCCATTCCCCAAACCATCCTTCACAATCTGGCCTCTTCAAGTGCCTTCTCAGACATCCTTGGTGTCCTGTCATGAGTCCAGGCAGCTTTGACACAGGTATCCCCAGCATAAGGAGCAATTCTGGGACTCCTCTTCAGGCCAATGGAAAAGTTGGGATAAAATTCAGTCCCCTCATTATAACTTCCACACACAGTCTGCTCAAGACACAAGAAAATTCAGCTTAAATTAGGGATATTTTTTGAAGCATCTTGTTCATGTTTGTACTCAGAAATGGGCTCAGAGTTGATTTATACTGTAATAAAGAAATATTATTCCTTTGGCAAATATTACAACTACTCAGAAATTCCCATGAGAGCTTTGCTTTAATGAAAGCAACAACAGTAAGAAAAAACAAACAAACCATTTTCTCTGCCTGTTGAACTATAACTACTTAGCTTCCTATCCACCTACATTAAGAGTGAAAGTAGTTTTTCCCAACAAGTATTTGTAATAAAAGCTGTAGGCAGTTCCAAGTTTGTAGAGACTAGCACTTTGAAGTTAATTGCAGATGCTTAAGGTGCATTTTCATATTTATTTATTTTTTAAAAAAAGTCAAGTGCTACAGTATACATCCAATTAAAGAATAAACCAGATCAGCTATTTACCAGGGGAAGGACTGATGTTGTAAGGCTAAGTCAAACTTGTATAAGTAGTACAACATGCAGACTTACAGATCTAGGAGTGCAGGTGAGAGGCATGAAACAGAACCAGCAACTGACAGGAGATGCAATGGAGACATACACAAAAGGAGAGAGAGGAGTAAACTCTACCTGTCATTTTATTTTTTCCTAGTGGTTTCTTACAAGAGAGAGAGTTTTACTGTCTGCCATTTTCTCAAGTGGTAGGAACAATCGGAGGAGCAAGGCTGATAGTACATCAGACTGAGACGATGATGAAAATGGATTTTAGTAGCAAACCAACCCAGACAGCTGCTGCTGCGTCACTCACTCAACAGCCGCCATGAAACAAGTACAGTTTGATTCAGGTATAACACAGAAACCTGCAGCTAGATAGGAGCTAATGATGAGATCTCACTGTTGCAGCCTGATAAGTGCTCTGGAAAAGTTACAGAGGCTTTAATTTCTGAGTCTCAGACATATAACACACAACACCGCTTTCTCCCTTGCCTGTCAGTCTTACTACCAGATCACCAGAATAGCTAAAAACACAAAGGGAGCACAGAACAGTTTTTATTAGGTTCTCCTTCTCTAACCTGATTTGTTTTTCAAACTCACACCTAATTCTCTCTTTTGATACCTTGCATCAACTAACATAGAAACTGAGCAAGAGATGCCCTCTTCAGAATACGGGGCAACAGGATGGAAGACACAAAACAAAAAAAGTTTCTCAAATCTACCAGTTACACTAATCATAATCCATGAAAATTATAGACAAAAACCCCACCGTTTGTGGGTGTGACACTATAACTTACCTTTTTATAACCAAGATTGTATGCAAAGAAATCAGAGTATTACATTTGCTGCTAATATCTCAAAGTGTTAATGTTAAATGCTCTTTTAATCCTAGGCTATGTTTCTGTAAACTTATCTCAACAGATTGTACACAAAACACAGATACGCTTAGTTATAAGTCTTAGAAATAGTGGAAAACCACCAGCATTAACTAGAAAAACAGCTGCCTGTCTATTCTCTCTTCCCTGAACTATTCACCAATTGAAGGACTAAGCTTCCATCCAGTATAAACTGAAAAGGCTCGTCTACTTTCTGATTATGGAATTTCTGCAGTAATGGTTGCAGAAGCTCACAACATCCACAAAACCCAGATTGTGCATGTAAAGGATGCTTGTGTTGTGTGGGTTTGTTTTATTAAAACACAGTAAGTCACACACAATATGGAAAAGGTTCAACTATTTTAGAAAACGTTATTGAAAAGGGAAAAGAAAAAAAAAAGGTTAGTTAACTGAATCACCACAGTACTAACAAACCTTGCTGTCCCAAAGCAACCTTAAGCCCCCCAAGCCCCATGCTTAAATAAGCAGGGTTTAAGTAAGGCTCCAGATGAGGCTAGTCAGGGCCATTAAGGTCCATTTAATTAAAAGACACAGAACCTTGACCTAAATACCTCAAATGATCAGGTGTCCCACCATTTGGTTTATCTTAAGATGATTGCAAAGGAGCAACCAGTGTATTGCCTCCCAATTCTGAAATACCTAATCCACTCTGTATCAAGCAGAGAAGTCCCTGCGTTCTCCTGAGGTAGGACTTTACTTGAGTGCCACAGGTAGGAAAGAACTCATTTTTTTTACTCATCCTATGTGAACAAACAGCCGTGATACATGTTAAGTCACTTTTTCAGCTCTGGTGACTCACAGCCACGGGGACTGCAAGGGACACACACGCTGAGGCAAGTTGGACCTTTGGGGCCACAGCAGCCAAACGGAAGGAAAATGGTGCCCAGGGGAGACCCAGGCTTGTAATCAATCTCTAGAAAACATTCAGCATTTCAAGTAAATTTGATCTAGAAAATGACTAATTTCTCAGGGTGTTTGCAGAAGCACACAGACAGAGGGAGAACAAGAAGCTCCCAGAAAAGAGAAGTTGCTGGCTGCTTTGAGTGGGAAGGTAAGAGAGGGCTTGAGCTCCCCACAGCTTGACTTCTGCAAGCGTGGACCTACTCTGTCACAGCCAGGCTCATAACACGGGCATCTCCCTGCTGCTAATTTTCAAATTTATGGATGCCGGAGTCGCTGTCCCTATGAACTTCTAACAAGAAAGGGAAAAAAATTGCAACAGGCAAAAGAGAAAAAAATACAACAAAACAAAAAAACCCACAACACAACAAAACAAAACTGGGGGATCCAATTCTGGCACTGCTGCTTTTAATTAAATCAGTGGAAACGCGTATGACACAGATTTCCATTGTGGGTAGGAAGAGAAGACTGACTCCACCATCAAAGCAGCCGTTTGATGCCACGCAACGCACACTTTCTTTTAACTGTGTTTCATTAGAAAGCTAAAAGAAGCAGTGAGTGAGTCCGGGGCAGCAAAGACGAAGCGAATGGGACTGCAGAGGAGATGAGTGCAACTTGCAGGGGAAGGAAAGTGAGAGGAGGTAGGCTGCAAGAGAGGGGGGTAGCAAAAGGCTGCTGTGTTAAAAAAGTGATACGGCTGATGGGAACCAACTTCAAGCACAGGCGAAGGTATCCCATCTTTTCACAGAATCACCTAGGTTGGAAGGGACCTTTTAAGATCATCTAGTCCAACCAATGCAAAAAAAAAAAAAAAAAAAAACACCCAAAAAACAACA